>OU015768.1:37220431-37301780 GCA_907173295.1 Fagus sylvatica | reverse complement strand
GCCCCTTGCAAAGAATAATTAATAAACAACATCATTGGTCTTATCAATCTGGTTTGGAAAAAAATAAAATAAAATAAACAAATGATCAAAAGTTAAATGCACCTTTAGCGTTAAGCAGGCATTTACAGCAAATGTAACATATATGAGTAATGATAAGGATACAATAAACTTTAATACATAAATCATATAAATAATGTGTAAACTTTTAAATACAAAACAAATAAACAAAAAATCATTTTTAATTTATTATATTATTAAGGGTAAATTTATTGACACCCTTGTGATGTTTGGTGAAATTAAACTCTCTACACCCTATTTTCAACAAATGACACTTCCTCCAAAAATTTCAAAATAATTGACACTTCGCTCTAAAATAATTCACACTCCATTATTTTGAGAATTTCAGAGCGGAGAATCATTTGTTGAAAATAGGATGTAGCGAGTCTAGTTTCACCAAACATCATAAGTATCAGTGTAATTTACCCTATTATTAGCACTAATTACATTCATTGTCTTGTGAGTTTTAAAGTCATTTTTAACATTTTTGTAACATATTTCATATTTGAGGCCAAACAACACTTAATTTCATCTTTGCACATTGCCATTGTTGCCACCAGTTCATTTCCATTGGATGAGCAGCAAAGTCTACATTCTTCTCTTTCATTTTCTTCAGCAGTTCTTGTGGCAATCCAGGTAGCTGAATTTTGACCCTCTGGATTTTGTCTAGTATTGGATTGAATACCTCAGCAATTGCAACAGTCCCATTCTCAAACAGGTCTACCTTCTTTACAGCACCTTCTTCTAAGTACTGCAAGAATCTTGAGTATGACATTCTACTAGAAGTGGATTCAACTGGCCTCTCTGGCTCAGCTCTTGCAGGCTGAGCAATAGAGAGGCCTCCTCCTGCAAGGCCCAAAGATGTAGACTTTAATAGCTTTCTCCTACTGAGTTTGATGTCAGAAGGTGTTTTATGACAGGGGTTTTCTCTATAAGTACTTTTAAAGAGGTTGGTATCCTTTGAAAGGTCCTGGGACTTGCAGATTGGAGGGTGGAAGAGAGACAAAGATAGAGCAGGTGACATATCCTATATTCAAGCAGGTTTGAAGTGGTTATCTTTCTTCTTTGACTTTAGCAGTTGCTAGTTGATTTTGTTTTGTGGGAGAGTTGTTAAGATATAGGGAGCATTGGAGGTTTCCAGCACTTCCATTTGGCTTGTTTTTTAGTGAGACTTTGTCCTCTGATTTTCCATTTGACGATTCATGAAGGATCTAGATTGGTGTTCTTAAGCTTAATTGTAGATGAAAGAAATGGAAGTTCTTGAAAAGTGTATGCGTGATGACCTGTAGATGGAAAAGCCGAAAAGGAGATCTTATGTCTCTGTCTCAACCATACACTTGGAAAAATTGAGATGGTCTTTTTTAAAAAATAGAAATAAAAATTTATTTATATATATTCATGAATTCTGATTTCTAAAGGATATAATGATTTTCATGCCATGTTATGTTTGTACCAATATGGTGGGTCAGATGCTGTTTGCAACATCATGTTTTTATGTTTTTAGGAACCTCTCATAAATGGATTTTTTCCTTATTGTCTTCTATTTTTGCTGAATTTCTTTTTTCAATTTTTTTTTTTACAAATAATGAAAGAGCATATGAATTGATAAATCTAACATCCCATAAATCATAATAGGTCAAATCCTTAATCCCCAAGGGGTTGACCTAAGTGGTGAAGGACTTGGTTTTGAAGGTATGCTCCCTTTAAGGTCTAAGGTTCAATACCTCTTGGGTGTAAACAATTCCTGATCTGTGTAGGGAAACTTTCCAAGGGTGCAGTGCACAGGATCCCGTGAGATTAGTCGAGGTGTGTGCAAGCTAGCCCGGACACCCAAAGTTATCAAAAAAAATAAAATAAAAAGTCAAATCCTTTTCTTTATTATTATTATTGTTGAAAGAAGAATATATGTCATTGAATGCAAAGGTAGATGATCTGATGTAAAAGTTGTTTCATCTCCAAAATTTCGATATATTTTTCAGTTTATATATATATATATATATATATATATACTTCACGATAGTATTTAAACCTATAGCATAATTGTATTATGAAGTTTGATTTTATACTCTTTGTGATTTGGGGAATTAATAGTCTCACGTCCATACTAATCCTTATCAGCACTAATCATAACTTTTATTTTTAGAATATCTTTTATTTTACATTCAACAAAAACAATCATATATCTCGAAACATCATCCCAAATATAGCATCTCACAAAAGTTTATATGCATTAGTATTGGAAGGGCGATGCCTTTTAGTGTCATCTAGTCTGCACACAGATTAAGTTCTCTGTACATGTGACGAATTATTGTTCACCCCACTCTAATGTAAGTTTTGTAAAATTCCAAACTTTTACCATGGTAAAAATCAAAAAAAAAAAAAACAATTACAGAAAACTTTTAGCAAAAAAAAAAAACAATTACAGAAAACATGATGAAACACGCAAAGCTTAATTGGCATGAGGGTTTCAGTTAACTTAACTAGTAAGGTCTTTTGTTGTCGCAATTGATATCTTGACCTGAAGATAAAGAACAATCATCATGATACGGGACTTGGATGACAAATTTGGAAGCAGCTCATATACCTCATATTATTACCTACTACAGTACTTTTTGACATGATATTATAAAGGTTTTGCTTAGATGACCCATTAACCCCTTTCACAACAGAAAACCCAATGAATGGTTCGGCTTCCAATCCCAACCGTCAATCCCATCTTCCCATGAGATTCTAAATTCCTCCAACTGTAATTCAAATTTCTTTTCCAAAAAGCAACAATGCCTCACTCTTCTCAACCTCTGCTCCTCACCGAAACAACTCTCTCAAGTCCACGCTCAAATCCAAGTCTCTGGACTCCACGGAGACACCTTCCTTGCAAGCCAACTCGTCCGGGTCTGCGCTTTGTCTTCCTCGAAAAACTTGAGCTATGCACGATTCTCTATTGCTCCAATGATTCCTCGCCTTTGCCGTGGAACATTGTCATCAGGGGATATGCCTCGAGCGATTCTCCGAGAGAGGCGATATGAGTTTTTCTCAGGATGCGAAGGCGAGGAATTATACCCAATAAACTTACATTCCCGTTCCTTCTCAAGGCGTGAGCGGCGGTTACAGCTCTTAAGGAAGGGAGGCAGGTTCATGGGGACGTTGTGAAGTGTGGTTTGGACTCTGATGTGTATGTTCAGAACAGTTTGATCAGTGCTTATGGGTGTTGTAGGAGGATTTTGGATGCGTGTCGTGTGTTCGATGAAATGTCTGTGAGAACAATTGTTTCTTGGAATGCAGTAATAACTGCTTGTGTTGAGAACATGGGGTTGGATAATGGGACGGGTTATTTTGTGAAGATGAGGGATGCTGGTTTTGAGCCGGATGAGACCACGATGGTGGTTATGCTTTCTGCGTGTGTTGGGCTTGGAAACTTGAGCTTAGGGAGATGGGTGCATTCCCTAGTGATTGTGAGAGGGATGGTTTTGAATCTTCAACTGGGTACTGCCCTTGTTGACATGTATGCAAAGTCTGGAGACGTGAATTATGCGTGGTTGGTGTTTGATAGGATGGAGGAGAGAAATGTTTGGACATGGAGTGCAATGATTCTGGGGCTAGCTCAACATGGGTTTGCCAATGAAGCCCTTGATCTTTTCCACAAGATGATGAAAAACTCATCAATACGTCCTAATTATGTCACCTTTCTCGGGGCTCTCTGTGCTTGTAGTCATGCAGGACTAGTGAATGATGGGTACAAATACTTTCATGATATGGAGCATGTACATAGGATTAAACCACTGATGATACATTATGGTGCCATGGTTGATATCTTGGGCCGTGCAGGCCAACTCAAGGAGGCTTATGCTTTTATAATGCACATGCCTATGGAGCCTGACCCGATTGTATGGAGGACTTTGCTCAGTGCTTGCAGTATTCATGACGTTAATGACAATGATGGGGTAGGAGATAAAGTAAGAAAGAAGTTGCTTGAATTGGAGCCAAGGAGAGGTGGGAATTTTGTGATGGTTGCAAACATGTATTCTGAAGTTGGAATGTGGGAGAAAGCAGCAGATGTGAGGAAAATTATGAAAGCTGGAAGGTTGAAGAAAATGGCAGGGGAGAGTAGTGTCAGTTTAGGTGGATCCATCCATGGGTTCTTTTCTGGGTATGATGCTGAAGCTGATTGTGATGGTATTTACCAGTTATTAGATGGGTTGAGCTTGCACATGAAGATGGTTAACGTATTGTAATTGAAATTGCTTTTCATGATGCTGTTTCATTGCAGACTGTGGAAAATGGAATTGCACTACCTCTGATTTCCCATGAAATTGGCTATTGTCGGTAAGTTTGAACCTTAAAATTTTCCTTTCAAGTGTTACTTGAAAACTTACCTTCATTTCATGTTAAAATATCTGTCTTTATATGATTCATCTGATGATTTACAGGGCATAGTTATTGAATAAATTGTGATGTATGTTAGAATTTTATTTAATATGGGAAAATGATTACTTGTTTTATTTTATTAAAACCGGATCAGGGGTTGCATGGTCCTTTACGCATATAGCTTTGAGACCATCAAACAATAGTGATCATATAAGTTGAGGGAGATTAATATGCCCAAAGACACTATAAATAAGGAATGTATAGTAACTACTTGGTTGTTTTAAGAGTTACGGTTAGCTCTTAGAGCAGTGATAATTGAACTCTAGCCTTTGATGTTTTTTTAATGTTTATAAATAGATAGCCAAAGTCCCTACCCCCACAACACATATGTACATTAGGTTGTTCCTATAAATCAAGAAAGCCATAAAGAATCGTGAAGTGAATAAAAATGACCTTTGTCTCATCACACTCATACTTGAAGGTATACAATTTTTTTTTTTTTATATGCCTCAACGCAATGCTAAACTCATTCATGTGAAAAAGGTGTTTCTAACACCGTCTAACAGTATGTTTTTGGATTTTGTGATAAGTTTCCTTGCAATGATGACTATTTCATTCCTATACTACTAGTTGATCCATAATCAACCACCCTAATTCTACCAAAGAGGCTATTCTCCACCACACTTGAGACATAAAATATTGTTGCATAAGTAGTAGAAGCCTCACTTATAGTTTCAGAAATAATTGAGAACAAGTTTGAAGGAATTGAAAAATATAGAATAGACAAAAAAAATAAAAATAAATAAAAAGTCACTTTTTGCCCGGTTTGGATGGAGGAATCATAGGGAATATGGAATAGTGGATTGAATATCATTTGGTTCTATTACACTCTCCCTTAATTGCTTTCCTTTTGAAATGGCCTTTTTGTTCTTGGATTAATTAAAAAAAATTTATTTCAACATATCATGTACCTATACTCCCCCTCTACTCTCCCACTTCCTTTTCATGCTTGGTGGCACTCCACTTAAGCTCAGGCCTAGCTTATACAAATACAAGTAGCTCAAGATGAGAAATAAATTATGAGAATTCAATTTTTACTTTGTTAAGAATAGGATATCCCCTTTCTGGCCATAAAAGATTAGGAATCTATTACTTACATAAAAGTTCCATATCTATCCCATGACTTTTGGAACGTGATAAGGAGCTTGAAATACTATTGTTAATTCGGTTCAGGATAGAGGTGGGAGTGGGGGAGGTTGCTTCTGCTTTTTAAATCCTCCAATAAAACACTTTCTTGGTAAGTATAAACCCAAAAATCACATGCTTTGCTCATTTTTCCATCTTTTAGTTTTTAAAATGATTAGTGACATTTTTTCCTTCAGAATTGTTGATGTGGCCTATTGTGATTGGTACATAATAAAGTGGTGTTAGTAATTGATCATTGTAAAAGTGATAATGTTTCAATCACAAGTTTCATCTAAGCGAGTTGTAAAAAAAGTTGTGTTCCTAGTATTGCTCTTTAGTTTTTATTTATTTTAAGGGTTAAACTATGGAGCTATATCAATTTAGACTCTTAACTTTAAAATTTTGCAATCAACACTCTAATTCGAGAAAATTAATTTGAGATTTCCACTCACTGTCAAAATTAGAATCTAAATTAGTAGTGCACTACTCTCATAGTTTAGGATGAATAGTTGCTCACTAAACTATTCATTTAGACTTCTTTTTTTTTTTGGAGCAAGCAATGGGATAGCAAGTTTAGACATTGGGTTGAACATTACAAATTAACATTGAATTAGATTGTTGATTACAAAATTTTGAATTTTAGAGTGCATATTGCAAATATCCGTATAATCTAGGGTGGATGATTGTCATTAACCCTTTTGTTAGTTACATGTTATTTTTATAATTTTTGTGAATAGTGTTATCAATTTTAGCTAATAGTGTGTTATAACTACCCAATGCTCTTAAATGTGCATAGAAACTCCTCCAGGGGTTTTAATAAGTAATATTTTTAACCTAGTTTCTCGACAATAGAGCAATACCTCGAACCAAAAACAGAAAAGAAAAGAAAAAAGAAACAGATTGCTCAGCATACGGGGACCAAAGAGTTCATTTTTAATACTCCCTTATCACGTTATGCTTTTTTGTTTTTTATAATTCAATTAAGCACGTTTGTTTTTTTTGTAATCTCTTAAAGAATATTTTGAAGCCAGAATCTATGGAGCATGAGCTGGGGTCCGTTAGGCAAGGTTTGGGAGACCAGAGAGTTCATTTTTATAATCCAACAAGATACGTTTTGCTCTGCTTTAATCTTTCAACCATTTTTTTATTATCAATTTTGGGTTTTTGTCATACATGTGCGGAGGATTAGCTTCTGTCCATTGAGCAGACAATTAACAATAGTATCTCACGGAGTGTTCATTTAAATACTACTTTTATCACAATTGCTTTATGTCAAGAGAAAGTTTTAGAATTTTTTTTTTTTTTTTATTTCATAATTTATTGAGTTGACAAGTAATGATCGGTGGACAAAAAGTACTAGTATAGGTGCAAGTAAAAATATTGTTAGGCTTAATACCCACTAATCAACACCACTAAGTTGTGAAAATAGTTATATCTGAACGTCGGATTGGTAAGCGAAAACATATTCCATACCAATGACTTATGTGGGGAGTGTCAAAATGGTAAGTAGAATAAAAAAGGATTAAGATGAAAGAAGAGGTAAAAATTGCTCTGGTCTTTATTTTACAGCTCATAGCATTCACAAAAATCTCTTAAAATATCTTAACAATTATGATCTCTATAAATACAATTGGAAGAGCAAAATTGTGGAGGAGGCCAGAGGTGAGTTATGAGAGAAAGTCTCTCATGGTTTTATGGTTACAATTTTATCATTGTATTTGTAATCACAATTCTTATATTATAGTCTCTCCGTTGATGTAGGTGCAATTGCCAAACCACTTAAACATTGTGTCACCGTTTCTATTTATTTTGCTCTATTCTCACTACTTTATTTTCATCCAAGAATGCCTCCAATGGGCTGGTTACTGGTATCGTCATGATTGCCTCATGCTAAAATCCTTGATGCGGTTCCAATCTCATTCGAATTTTTGGACCTTCCAACTTGTTAGGAATTTGGTTTGGGCATCATTTATATAATTTCTTCAAGTCACTAATGTGAATGCCCCTTTTAGCCAACTTTTCTAGTTTTAACAATAAAGGATCTCTAGCATCTGGATAAAGCAAATATTTCTTAATTGATTTTAATAATCTTTTATATTTTCTTGTCATGCTCCTGCACCAAAATCTTCTATAGATATTATTAAGTAAGCAGAAGTAGTAGAAAACTCAGAATTTATAGCTTCATTCCAAGTATGTCATGCTGTCTTAATACATACACTTTTGAAGTGCTTAAGTTCCTAGAATATAAATGCTAATACAAACATAGGGATAGCATCCTTTTTAAAATTCAATTGGTTACAAACTGAATTAGCTCTCCCCTGCTGGACAACTCATTATTAGTTCAATACAGTACCGCAATTCTACCATCTACATAGAGAAATTATCTGCTTACAAATCTCCTATTATTTGTACAAGAGATGTGTAAGTACCAGTTATTGCTAACGCAACACCCATTAGTATTATACACCATATAACCACCATTTCATATCCAAATCTCTTATAAGTACCTGAAATCTTCAAGTAGCATAAGCATGGCAGTATAATCGAAACTGTGGCACTCAGAAATGCTCCAACCAATGACATGAGAGTCGCAAAAATAGGAACAACCAACGCTACAATAACAGTGCTGATTACAAGGGAGGTACTGATTAAGAGGCCAAACATCTTTTTGTTGTACTGATATGGAAACCAGCTTTTGATAGCATTCACAACAGGTGTAACCATTAATGCATATTTGGCTATGGGATTGACCAAGGTAGTGCATATTGCCACTCTTAAGCTAAGCTTTTCAGTTGGAAGGTTCAAAGTTATCTGTGACTGAACATTTGACCCAAACATTAAGTAACCGAAAACTGCCATTGATGCATAACTAATGGTGCATAAGGTAAAGCACAGAAGCAGGACCTGCAATAAAAAATAATAATTTAAAAAAATAAAATAAATAAATAAATAAAAAGAAAAAGGAAAAGAAAGCAAGTAACATTCGGGCAATGATACGTGCACAATACTAATGCACATTGTCTTCTATAACCCTTAAAACGTGGAGAATTGTGAACGGTGATCTCTACATTAGGTGGTATGTGCAGACCTCGTTGTGCAACGATATTTATCCATTTCAAATGACAACTAGTACTAAAACTTGACATTGTCTAGATCGCATGATGTATGTCATAATTAAAACCACTTTTTTTTTTTTTTTTCCTAATAAAAATGGCATTATATATAATGGACTAAAGTATAATAAAACTCAAAGAATTTGTTTCTACTTACATTGCTGAATTGACTTTTGCTTCTCATAGAAGTGTACATTGTTGGAAAGACAGGATGGGCACAATAACAGAAAGCATATAAGCTAGCAGCTGTAGTGATTCCATTCCAATTAATGAGTCTCCCTTCTTGATGAAATCCAATTCCATCAAATGCACCAGTCCACAACACTGAACCAAGTATAATAATAGAAGCAAAAACCCCACTGGCAGAGATATAAGAAAGAAGGCTCAGGTTATCTAAACAAACCGAAGGTAAAATTACAAGAGCCACAATTATTATGAAGACTTGTTTTCCTTCAATTTCTACCCCCATTATTTCAAATTCTGTGTTTGGAAACAAATAGGATAAGGTATCCCCTTCTAGAATTAGGAATTCTGTTGCAACCAAAAAGAGTTCCATATTCATGAAAACCGATACCAATATTTTTCCCTTGTTCCCAAATGCTTGGTTGCCTATATCAGGATAAGTTCTGATATCAGAATCCATATCCATACATCTTTGTATCAACAAGCCTGAGTAAAAGGCTGCAATGGCTATAACAAATAAAAGTATCAAGCTTAACCATCCTCCTAATGATACTGCATATGGAACTGAAAGTATCCCAACACCTGAAAACCAAATAGAGAGACAATGAGGCTTAGAATTCCTCTATAATTGAGGATATATATAGCAATGAAACCTCACAAACATAAAAACCCAAAATAAGAAACAGCAAGACAAACAAAAGTACCTGACAAGGCATTGAGTCCATTGAAACAGGACTTGAAAAAGGATGTTTTGCTAGTGGTTTGGTCACCAATACTTACCTCTACATCTGTTGGGTCATGGAGATTCTCATTATGCATGAGAGGTACAGTGAGTGAAACCCCATCTTGCGGTTCAGTCTCCATTGCCTAGGCCCTAGGGATAGAGTTCAGATAAGTGACACAGCTTTTTGGAGACCAAGTTCATTTGGTACTCTTATTCGCAGTTTTTATTATTATTATTATTATTATTTATAATCCACTAAGATACGTTTTAATGTTCGGTCTCATTCTTTTTTAAATAATTTTGAAGTTTTTAGCATACTTGTTCATATATATATAAAGTCTCCTTGGCAGGTTTTAAATATGGGGTGGGCATCTGTTAAGGATGAACAAAATGGATTAAAATAATTGGGAGAAGAGAAAGTAGCGGTAATTTTTGACATTTTTGCATAAAGGAGTTGTAATTTTTTACATTTTTGCAGTTTACACCCATAAAGTAGAGGTATTGCAGTAATTGATTAACATAAAACAGGGGTATTATGATAATTAGACAACTTTGTTAACCAAACCCTTTAAATATTATTTTGAACCCAGAATGCTTGTAACTTTAGCTTATGTGGATTAGACTATAAATCAAACCTCAAAAAATAAATTAAAAAAAAATAGAAAAGAAAGAGAGAAATTGAGCATTTGCTCAGCTCTCTACAAGTAGAGGGACATGGTTCATTTTAAGTACACCCTTATCAAAATTGCTTTATTGATGGTCTCAAACCACCTATTTTAGTTTTTATACCATTCAAAAATTGTGAATATTGATATCACGATGTGTAAACCATTCGGTCTCCTAGATAGTATGTATGTGGTGTGTGGAATAGGGACACAAGACAAACATTATCTTCCTTGCCAAAGACTTGTTAGTCACATCATATGGTGTCATTTTTACACATTATTAGATTGTATGGTGTCATCACATTAGGTGTCGTATTATGTGGTTTTATTCCATTGTACACTTTTGGAATTTGGGATTTTGATTCTTAATAATTTCATGGACAACAAATTTTCAATTTTTTTTTTTTCTTCTTCTTCTTCTTCTTCTTTAAGGTGTAAATTTTTAATCTAATTTATATAATTGAATTGAACTCATACCATGGGCCAAATGCCCACTGGGTTTAGCTAGTCAACTTTTCAAACATGAAGGAAACAAACAAATTAAATATTTCTTGATTGATTTGAATAACCTTTTATATTTTCTTTGTACAACTCAAAATTTGTCTCTCATTCCATGTATGACAAGCTAGCACGATTGAAGTGACAAAATTGCCTAGCAACAAATAAATGCTAATTGGCGAACACACCCATTTTCACATCTAAATTCCCAACATGCTAAAGTGACATGTTCTAAATAGTAAACCATCACTATCATTGAGGTCCACCACTTATAGTATCTGCATCCTAAAAAAAAAATTTCACCAATCAATTGTGAAAATGGGTGTAAAAATGACTATGTCCTTAGAGTTTTCAATATGTTAATACAAATAATAGAGTGGTAGCAACTCTTCAAAAATTGTATAGATAATGGTTGTTTCCACCACTTTTCTTAAGAATGACAATCAATTCATATTTTTTTCATTCACAAAAACAATTAAAATATTCATAAAAAATACTAATTTTCTAATAATTACTGGACAACCAAATATGCTTTGATCATTACAATTTGCAACAAAAAACCAAAATTATTTATTTTTTTTTTTTTTTCAATCTCAGTTTCTCTTTCACTTGTTTGACTCATTCCAAATTATTTATTACCAAGCTGATTCAAGTTTATGCCTATTTCAAAATGAAAAATTACTGATTGTTCTAACAACTTAAGCTATTAGGAAATAGTAAATTTAATCTAATACAAAATACACAACTAATACTAAAAACTTAGTGCGCAACAAAACTCAAACAAGTTGTTTATACTTACATATATTGCTGTATATGTCGTAATCCATGAAAGAGTCATATATAGGATTATAACAAAGATTTGTTTTCCTCCAATGTATCTTTGTCATTTTGTATAAGTTATCCATGTGGAATCAGGATTCAGGAATCCTTTCAGCTCTATATAAACGTGTTGCTGGTAGTGTTGGGAGAAAAGCCAAAGTATATGTCACACACATTCTATGTGTATTTATCTACGTTTTAGATAAGGCATTGATGCAGAGTAGTATTTATTAGGTATCTTTAGTTTAGTTATGGTTTACAAACAGTTCTTTCAAAAATTCATCTATCTGATTTATTTAGTTTATTTTTTTAATAAAAAATACCAATTTATTTATAAAATTTTAGTACTGCCCTCTCTGATTTTAAAAAGAAAATTGTAAATGATTAATAAATTTTTTTTTTCTTATATTACTTTTATATATACCATATATAAAAAGTATATTTTCTTGATAATTTTATAAATTTACAATTGGCTCAAATTCATACACTTCTTACCCAGTACAACGCGTGAATCACACCTTTGGTCAGGCCAAACCAAGTGTTTATCCATGGGTTTGTAGCTTTTGACCATCTATTAAACTAATTAATGCAAAATTAAGCTAACGTGAAAAAGTTAAATGATTCCCGGTTGCAATTTTTTTTTTTTTTTTTTTTTGAAAAAAAATAAATTTTGTTAAAGAAAGAATTAATAGACACATCTTGTGTTGAGACCATCTCCCTTGAAAGGACAAAGTACATAGGAAAACTATTTAGTATTCTCGGAACACAAATAAATGTACTATCTCATTTCACATAAATAGTAGGTTCCATCATAAATTTAATTAATGGAATCCATTATTTATCTGAGAGGAGAGAGTACTCATTTATTGTACTTCAGAATAATCACTCAAGTACTTGATGTGTTGGGAAAAAAAATTAGGATTTTCTAAGAATCAATACAAAATATATAGGATATATGCATATATCTTATATTTGCAATGATACATATATTCCATACATGAGATGACTTCTTATTAACTCGGCTTTAATCTCCTTGACTCCTCATCTTTTTTTTTTTTTTTTTTTTTTGAAGAAAGATTAATAGATCTATTGAATGATAAAATCATTACAAAGGAGTGAAAACAAGTCTGGAGGAACAGACTCCATCCAAACTTCATAGGGCTTGCTAAATTTTGCTCTTTTGGCGAGAGAATGGGCAAGTACATTACCATCACGTTTAACATGTAAATAAAGAACAGAGAGGTCTTCTTGAGCTATCAGCTTTGTATCATTGACCAAATGTCCATAGAGAGTGTTGCATGGCTCGGGATTACATAGGGCATTCACTATAGTTTGCGAGTCTCCCTCCATATCAACCTCTTTAAACCCCAGATCTCTGGACAGTTCAATCGCACTTCTCGCAGCATAAGCTTCCATAGCTTCAACCGAGTGGGGGAAAGGAACTCTTTGGCAGAGGGATGCCATGACTTCCCCCATGTGATTGCGAATAATAACTCCAATACCGGCTTCATTGGATTCTTCAAAGAAAGCTCCATCGTAGTTAACCTTATATCTCCCTGGTTGAGGTGGTTGCCAAGAGATTGGTGTGGGAGGGTCTAACTGACCAGAGGTGCTAGTTGGAATCTCCTGAGCTGCTTGGAATTTCGATAGTAGTTGCTGAGCACGAGGCATAAGCTGATGAATTGGTACCGGTTGTTGATTTAAGCGTTGACAGTTCCGTCGATACCAGATAGCCCAAGTGGTAATCGCGAAGAGTTGAAGTTCAGAGGAGGAGAGAACTGAGTATTCTGGTCTTTTTTTTTATCTGTTGATTGTGTTCATATTGATGAGTCATTAAATTAACATACGTGGCGTTTAATTATTGGAATGGTGGATAGATGACATGGTTCACCTGGTGGACTGAATAATTTCTCGTACTTGATGTGTCGGGAAAAAAATTAGGATTTTCTAAGAATCAATACAAAATATATAGGATATATGCATATATCCTATATTTGCAATGATACATATATTCAATACATGAGATGCCTTCTTATTAACTCGGCTTTAATCTCCTTGATTCCTCATCTTGAACAATAAAATTCAGCTAAGTCTTGCTTTATTGCATCTTTTAAATTACATGGTGCATCCCCTTCAAAGATGGAATATGTCAAAAAGAAACTTTTCCCTTATTTGTTAAACATGGAAAGTTTTGAGCGATGACAAAAAAAAAAGTGGGATTGGAAATAGAGGTGGACAGATCGAGATCGGTCAATAATACTTTTTTGCATCTACTTGTGAAAAAAGGAAAATGCTAAAACTACTATCAATTTCACAACAAAAGACTTACAACTAACTCGATAATGAATGCCATCGATGTCACTTCATTATAATAAATATATAAATGTCTAAATTACTTCTTCTTCTGTTTTGTAATTAGTGATACATCAATTCAAAATTAAAATTTGTTTACTAAAATTTGTATTATCCTTAATATCATTATGAAAATAAGTGTCTATTCTGAGAAGTGACAGTTACTGTGGCTTTGGGGGTTTCTTACCTAACAACCCCATTTTCTATAGTCGAATCACATGTTGGTCTCATTAATATAAAACCTAGCTAGCTAGCTAAGAAGTAAGGACCACCTTGTTTAGCTTAAAAAATAAATAAATAAATGAAAAAAAAACAAAGAAGTAAGAACCACATTCATAAAAAAAAGGAGTAAGAACCACATTATCATGTGTTTTGGAAAGGGAACGGCTTGGGTCTAATGCATAGAAGCATTGGACCCGTTGAGATATTGACACATATGTAAAAATTGTATAAAACTGGACACGTGGCAACATCTCAATGGGTCCAGTGCTCCTATGCACTAGACCCAAGCCTTTCCCTTTTGGAAATTAGAAAAAGCTGCGAGTGAGACTCAAAGTTACTATTTATCATTTGCATGTGGATATGTTAAAAGCTAACTGCCAAGCATTTGAAATATTACTACTGGAGATGAAATTGACAACACCTGAAAACAAAGAATTTGGAATATATGCTACAAACTTCCTTCCAGGCACCAGCCCCTTCCAAAGAATAATTAATAAACAACATCATTGGTCTTATCAATCTGGTTTGGAAAAAAAAAAAATAATAAATAAACAAATGATCAAAAGTTAAGTGCACCTTTAGCCTTAAGTAGGCATTTACAGCAAATGTAACATATATGAGTAATGATAAGGATTCAATAAACATTAATACATAAATCATATAAATAATGTGTAAACTTTTAAATACAAAACAAATAAACAAAAAATCAATTTTAATTTATTATATTATTAAGGGTAAATTATATTGACACCCTTGTGATGTTTTGTGAAATTAAACTCACTACACCCTATTTTCAACAAATGACACTTCCTCCAAAAATTTCAAGATAATTGACACTTCACTCCAAAATAATTAACACTCAACTCCAAAATAATTCACACTCCACTCCATTTTTGGAGTGGAGTGTGAATTATTTTGAGAATTTCAGAGCAGAGATTCATTTGTTGAAAATAGGATATAGCGAATCTAGTTTCACCAAATATCGTGAGTATCAGTATAATTTACCCTATTATTAGCACTAATTACATTCATTGTCTTGTGAGTTTTAAAGTCATTTTTAACATTTTTGTAACATATTTCATATTTGAGGCAACAAGTTCTAGCCAAGCGTACACAACACTTAATTTCATCTTTGCACATTGCCATTGTTGTCACCAACTCTAATAACATTACTAAATCAAAACTCACATTGCCTTATCGGTGCTGAGATAATAGTTATCTCATTTATTGGATATATACATCATCTTTCTTACTGTGTGAGATCCACATGCTATGAGAGGAATGATACATATATATGATGTATGAGATACTTTATCATATTATAAGGGGAGGTTTGACATGGAACATATATTCTTTCTTTCTTTATATAAGCATATAACAAATGCCATGCTTGAAGTGCTCGTCATAAATCATAATCGAAACAAAATTTAAAAATAATCTAGTAGCCTTTTTCATATAAAACAATATGATGGGTTTGGAAAAATATAAATATAAAGAGAAAAGGTGTTGCTTGCAAATACTGATGTTAATTTGTATCAGCACGTTGCTATGCAATTTCATAGGGACTTGGAGAGATCAGCAACAGATTGCTCAGCTTTGGAGACCAAAAGAGTTCATTATAATACTCCCTTATCAACGTGTTTTTTCATAATCCAATAAAAGACGTTTTTCTTTCATTAAAGGTTTTGTTTGTTACTTTGGCTTATGGCATATGGCATTACATGTGCATGTGAAGTCTCTTCTCTACAGATTTTAAGAATATTTTAAACACAGATCTCGAGCCTTAACTGGTCAATAGATCATATAAGAGAGTTCATTTAATTACTCCCTTTTCACATTTGGTTTAAGTTAGTGACGCAAAATTCTACTACTCCCTCTATCAAGTTAAAAGATATTCATTAATAAATGTGAGTTTGGATTATGATTTTCTTAAAATTGGTAAAAGTAAAATTATATCTAAAAATAAGTGATCGGCATGTGTCGAATTATCTTTTATTTATTTATTAAGGTAAATTATACTGACACCCTCTTATTTTAACGAAACTAGACTCGGCACACTCTAGTTTCAAAAATTGATACTCTACTCTATTTTTTGAAAATAATAGACATTCCGTCTCGTTTTGACCAAGTTTGATTAACTGTGTCAATTTATTTACAGAATAAAAAGGAATATTCTTCATTATTGTTTAAATTAATACCAATATTCCTCATTTAACATACTAATTTAATTAATGAAAAAATAAAACGATTCTAAATCCCTAACCTTAAAACAAACATAATAAACTATACATCCACCTCAACTTTTTCCCTGGCACATATCTCTTTATCACTAGCCTCACCTCAAAGCCAGCACAAATCTCTCAGCATCTTTCTTTCCATTGTTAACAGTTTCACAAATAGACAAAGGATGGGATAATTTACTAAGTAAGCCAAAAAAAACCAGAAATTTCTTAACACTCACTCACTCACACGCGCACACATAATAAGAAAATAGCATGATCATCATCATCATCACTCAAAGTCACTCACAAAGCAATAAAGACTAAGATATAGTAGTAGCACCATTACCACGCAAGGCAACAAAGATTGACTCGCAAATTTAAATAAAAAAATTGATATACACATATACCCTCCATTGCATATATATGTCAAAAAGATAACTGTTTTTACTGCTTTTCCTTGAAAACTAAAACAAAGAGAGAGAGAACCTAAGCAAAGAACCTGCATTTACAGCCCCACCCAAAAGAAGAGAAGGTCGGTGTTGAATTTCCTTTCCATCTCTTACACAATTTTTTTTCTCACTTGCCCCACAAAACATCAATTTTTACTTTCTTTTCCCTGTCATTGCCCATCCCCAGCCCCATCAAAATCAATCAAATTTTTAAATTAGAATCCACAACAAATCCCAGTCAGAGTATGAAGACAAGTGTGTACAGATGTATACACATTCCACATAGGACTATCTACCCCACTCAGCTCAACTAACTTCCCAAAATTGTGGGTTCAAGTACCAAACGCCTTCTCTCCACAGCCGTGATTCCTCGAATGTAAGCGCATTCCACAACCACAAGTTTTATTTTTTTGTTAATTAAATTAGTATGTTAAATGGGGAATATTGACATTAATTTAAACAATAGTGAAGAATATTCCTTTTTAAAAAGAATATTCCGTAACTAAATTGACATTGTTAGTTAAACTTTGTTAAAAGGGGACGTAGTGTTTATTATTTTAAAAAAATGGAACGGAGTGTCAATTTTCGAAACTAGGGTGTGCCGAATTTAATTTCACTAAAATAAGAGAGTATCAGTATAATTTACCCTATTTATTATTATTTGTTCAAAGTGAATGACAATATAGTTGTACCAAGAAAAAATGAAGTTTTAGAAAACTGTAAATAAACAAACAAGTTCATAAATTAAAAGAAAAAAAGCAAATACAAATATTTCTTGGTTGATTTTAATAACCGTTTATATTTTCTTGTTATATTTCTCCTTATTAACCAAGTTGAAGTAAAAAATAAATAAATAAATAAATAACTCAAAATTTGTGGCTTCATTCCATGTATGATACGCTGACTGCAAATTGAACTTGCTAATACAAACATAGTGAAAGAAATCTCTTAATTTAGTCCAATACATAACCAACAGCTTCTTCTAAGTAGTCTAATACAATACCGAAATTGGCAACAAAGATAAATCCTCTTCTTACAGATGATCTAGTATTTCTATGACAGATATGTAAGTACCAATTATTCCTATGACAACACCCATTAGTACTATACCCCATATAACTACCATTTCACATCCAAATCTCTTATAAGTACCCGAAATCTTCAAGTAGCATAAGCATGGCAGTATGATCGAAGCTGTGACACTTAAAAATGCTCCAACCAATGACATGAGATAGGCAAAAAAGGGAACAACCAATGCTACAATAACAGTGCTGATTACAAGGGATGTACTAATTAAGAGGCCTAACATCCTTTTGTTGTATGCACATGGAAACCAACTTTTGGTAGCATTCACAATAGGTGTAACCATCAATGCATATTTGGCTATAGGATTGACCAAGGTTGTGTATATTGCCACTCTTGAGCTAAGTTTTTCAAGTGGAAGGTTTAAAGTGATCTGTGATTGAACATTTGATCCAAACATTAAATAGCCAAAAACTGCCATTGATGCATAACTAAGGGTGCATAATATAAAGCACACAACGAGCACCTGCACAAAAATAGTAAAGAAGTGAGTTACACAAACAACTAAATTAAAGTATCTTGCATCGCACTACCACTTGATCTTGTCCAAATCATATGAGGTATGTTATGATAAATTATCGATTATCCTTAAAGTTAAAATTGTTAGGAAATAGTGAACTCAGGATCACTTGCTCTCATATCAAGATAAACTATCAATTGCCCCAAAAGCTTGAGCTGTTAGGGAATGGTAAATCTAATCATTTAACTAAAATTCTAACATGTAAAAATTAAATCTACTTTTTTAAACTCATCAAAACAGCATAAATAATGGAGTAGAGTATAATAAAACTCAAACAAACAAGTTGTGTTTACTTACATTGCTGAATTGACGTTTGTTTTTCATTGAAGTGTACAATGTTGGGAAGACCGGATGAGCACAATAACAAAAGGCATATAAGCTAACAGCAGTAGGGATTCCACTCCAATTAATAAGTGTTCCCTCTTGATGAAAGCCAATTCCATCGAATTCCCCAGTCCATAAGATTGAGCCAAGGATAATAATAGAAGCCAAAACCCCACTAGCCGAGATATAAGAAAGAAGGCTAAGGCTATCCAACCAAACAGAAGGCAAAATTACAAGTGCCACAATTATTACAAATATTTGTTTCCCTTCAATTCTTATCCCTGCAATTTCAATTCCAGTGTTGGGAAACAAATAAGATAAGTTATCTCCTTCTAGAATCAAGAATCCCGTTGCAACCAAATAAAGCTCTACGTACATGAAAACCGATATCAATAGTCTTCCATTGTACCCGAATGCACGGTTGCCTATATCAGGATAAGTTCTGATATCAGAATCCACATCCATACATCTTTGCATCAACAAGCCTGAATAAAAGGCTGCAATGGCGATAACAAATATAAGTATCAAGCTTAACCATCCACCTAATGATAGTGCATATGGAACTGACAGTATCCCAACTCCTGAAAAACCAAACAAAGACAGAATGAGGCTTAGAATTCCAATATATATAATTAAGGATATAGCACTAATTGCTTGAACTGGCAGTGTAGAAATAAATAAGTTTGATTCACACCAAAAAATGAAAGAATAAATAACTTGAAGACTTTGGTTGTTTAGGGTGTGATACGAAATTTGAATAATTCATCAGAACTCGTTCAATATAAGTTTTTAGAATAATGGGTAATTTATAAAAGAAAGATAATCCCAAAATACATAGTGCTTCCCGGACAATCATGTAACCTAAGGCTCTAAACAGCTTTAGAGAATTAATGAAACTTTATTTGTGCGAAAAAAAAAAAGAGTAGAACCTGACAAAGCATTGAGTCCGTTAAAACATGTCTTGAAGAAAGAGACATTGGCTGTGTTGGAGCAATCAAAGTTTGACTCTACTTCCTCTAGCTTGGGAGCTAGACCATTTTGCTTCTCATCAAGAATGAGAGGCTCAGTTAAGGATGAATCGTGGCTGAGCTTGGCCTCCATTGGTGGAGGAAGACCAAGAGAGAGAGAGATGAGAGATGCACTAGATGTTGAAACTTTCAACTTTTTCTTTTTTTTATAGAGATGTGAATCTAACTCCGATTTATACGGAACTAAAACTTGCAAATATGAGAGGCTATTAATAGGCAAGGCTAGCCTTTAAAACATGTGTCAACTTCAACTTCAACTCCAACTTTAAACACATTTTAATATTGTGTATGTATTTACCCAGGTTTCTAATAGTGCCACTTTCCTTGTTCCTTCCTCTCCGAATAGGACATTAATGTTTGCAAAGTTAGCATTTTTTTTCATGAAACTCATTATTTTTGTATTTGGACAGCATATTTTAGGCATGATTTCAATATGCACCGTCAATGCAAATATAGATTTTATATATATATATATATATATATATATATATATATATATATATATATATAATCTTGTCTCACATGCAAGAGAATAATGTTGAGGATGCAAACCCAAGTTTTCACAAAAACTATTGGACCATTATTTTCTTTATTTCAGTGTTTGTAAAACTCACCGTCTTAAAACGGAATAGGATCTTTTCAATTTCAAATTCCCTTTATTTGGTTCATTTCATTATTTGGATTTTACTTATTGGATTCAACAGTATACACACTACTACATTATTTAAAAATTTTAAATAACGTGGTAGTCTATGTATTGTTAGATGTATAAAGTTTAATCTGAACCATGAACCAAATGGAAGAATTTTAAGTGAGAGGATCTTATTCCAAGTAGGTAAGAAAACACCAGGTTTTTTGTTTAATTCACATAAAAAATTTGAAAATATAGATAAGTGCATGTACAAAAGAGTAATGAAGGGTGAATTTAAAGAAAATTCAGTTAAAGAAACCTGTTTGCAAAGTGAGAATTTAGTTTCAACAACTTTGAGCATAAATTTGCAGGGTTTGTATTCAAATCCTCTCCAACAAGACCAAAATGAATGAGTTAGGATCATTATTAATTACTCCTTAATCCTTATCTACTATCCTACCAAAATATGAGTGGCTGTCCGTCTCCCACTAGAAGTTTTTCATGATTTAACTTTTGGACTGTTCTATCATCTATATACGGAATTGAAATATATGCATACAATTACAACCACGTGTCTTATAGGTTGTAAAAGGAAAATTCAAAATGCATAGGTACACTTCTTTGGAGGAGGTTATATATATACATCCAAAAAAAAAAAAGATTCGGCGAAATGTGTCCCTTTCGTGTCCTCCTGGTCACTTTAATCTAGTGTTATCTAGCTACTTCTGTAATAGACTACATTGGAGGCATATTCAACAAGGCGTGTAATGCATGGATGTCTTTTTCATGTATTCAATCTTAAGTAAAAGCTAGGATACTTATACTATAGTATTTTATACAAGGGTATAGTCATTCTACAATATTCACATTTTTTGTGTGGATATGATGCACACTCAATTATTTCATCAAATAGAATATAATTACAATCATATATGACGTTATTATTATTTAATGTGATATTAGTATTATCAAATTTTTTTTATATATTAAGTCTAAATAAATAAAAATTTAGAGTACTAGATATTGTGATAATAGATACCTCCATACGTGAGATTATTACTATCATATTATACATGATATTAGTATCATTAAATAAGATATTTTATTTATTATTTATTTTTTGCTGATTGTGATATTTTATTTATTAAAGATACCATAAAAAAATGTTAATATATTAAAATTTCCCTTATGACATCTTTTTGTTACTATTGTAACAACGCAACACCTTCACTTTTTTAGAACTCTGTACATCTCTCTTCATAATTCATTTCACTTTATTTAAGAACCATACGTACATATTTTGATGTTATGAATATAAGACAAAAATGATGTCAATTTTTAGGTAGGCAGTTTGTCTCAAGAAAAAACAAACAGGGAAATTTTTGACCTTAAGACTGTAATAGATTCAATCGTGTCTCCTTATCAACTTGATTAACCATTTTGGGGTTTCTTTCAATGCACTTACTTATATTGCTGGTTAGGAAAAAATCATGTGTCCCTCCATGGGTCAAAAAATTTGGTGCTGTTGATCTGTGTCAATCATTAAGATACTTTCTTTGCTTAAAAAAAAAAAAAAAAAAAAAAAAAAAATTAAGATATTTCCCCGAAAATATTAGGTTGCTTTTATATTTGGGAACAGAGGATGACTACAAATCAATTTGTAGTGATTATCTTGTTACAATTCACTACGTGACAATTTATAAGACTATCCACATGTATTATTTAAACAAGTCACATGACTCATTAAATAGACCATGTGACTAAAATTATAGGTGGGTGGTCTTATGAGTTTTCACTTAATGAGTTATAGTAAGATGACTACAAACTAGTGTATGATATTTTGATTCCTTTAACTTGCTCATTGTTTAGGAAAAAATAAATAAATAAATCATTTGATATGTAAAATAATTAGAGAATTTGGGTTGAAATTTTTTTTTTTCCCCAAATATATCCGACCGTTGTCATTCCTTTGGCCATCCATTCAACTAGTTGCAAAATTTAGCTAATATGAAAAGGTACCTAAAATGATTCTCAAATATCGTAGCAAAATCTATAATATCACCTAAAGTAATAACCTTATGCAAATATAACAATATGTATTAAGGAATAGAGTCTCACATTGTTTAGAAGTATTAATGATTATTTATTATTATTCTATAAATAGGATCACACTGAGAATATAATAAAGATGTAATATATTAGGTTATATCCTGTAGAGGTAAATAAAAATATTGAATCACGTGAAATTCTAACCTTCTCTCTCAATCTCTTCTCTCTTTGTTATATTTTTCAAATATATTTCTCCCAATTTTATATTCCACTTCTACATTACGATGGGTTTGGCAAAAATGGAATGGACAAAGAAAAAGAGAGTATGATTATAGTGTTAGTTCTAAATAATGATAGTAGTTTCGTGATGGTAGTCATTCTAGCCCCAAAAGAAGGAATAGTATGGCCTGAATAATCTAACTTTCCTTTATTAATAGATGAGCATGTTCCGTGTCTCTCTTACAGCCGCACTTCACCAAATTACATTTTTTTTTTTTTGCTAAATCTTCTCCAAATTACATGATCTCGTGTATTGGGAAGCAAACATCATTTTAAGTGGAATAAAATATATGAGGAATGATTATCAACTCCGGACACACTTTTATCTCTCACTTGAGCACACCATAATAATATAGTTTATTTGCAGTAGCTAGCATGATAGGTCCCAATATTTTGTCTCATCCTTACTTTTTTTTTGTTGCTAAAATGTCTCATCGTTACTCTCATTCAGCCATTTGTGATAACACATGACAGAGAGAGTGAGTGACTTGGTTGTATCTACGCACGTTTTGCCTCTCCCAAAACTAACTGCATCCCTTTCAACACAACTATCAATAAATCGAGTCAATTTTTTTTTTTTTTTTTTTTGCTAAAAATAAATCGAGTCAATTATTAAAGTGCATGACTGTTTATTTAATTTTATGTCAAATCAACCGAATTGGAGTTTATAATCAAATTAAATTATATGTTCAAATGTGGTTAAATTTCTTGTCGAATAAGTTTGAATTTGTTTATGAACTACTTAGTTAACTTAATTATTTTACCCATTCACAAATCTTTGCTAAAAATTAATGACTAAAATATAGTTGAAATATATTATTTAAGCTAATTAGATAGAATGATCTTCATTTATGAACTTATAAAATTTAGATTCACCAACCTTGTATTAAAAATAAATATGATTTTTACCATAAAATAAACTAATTATATTATCAAGAAATTACAAGTAATAATTTAAAATCTTATGAACTTATTTGCAATATTACACAATCCAATCTCAAGTGTATATAACTATATTTGTATACATATATACACGTAAATATATAATATCATATATACTTAAATCGAGCCTCATATTCACGAGTTTGTTCACCAATATATTATTATGTTTGAACTTGGCTTTCTTAATAGTCGAGTGTAAACTTAGACTTGAACTTAGCTCATTTGCTAAATAAACGAACATAATTAAACAAGATTTGTCTATGTATAACTAAATTTTTGTTACTTTCATTAAACAAATAAAAATAAGTATCAGTAGAAAGTTAAGCTTAACACACACATAATAATGTTGATGGATTATTATTTCGTTAGTTTTCTGAAGAAAAAATTAAAGGAGAAAAAAATTGTCATTTAGAAAATAATATTCTTTAGGATTAAATATATTGTTGGTATCTAACATTTACACAAGTTATGCGTTTGGTCCCTAAGCTTAAAACGAGTAGAATTGGTCCCTAACCTTTTAAAATTGTGCACCATTGGTTCTTCCGTTTGTCCCCATTAACTTTGTGTATATGTGACTAACGAATTAATGATGTGACTATTTTTTAATTGGGGTAACATGAATTTTCATTTACACATAGACACTTCACGTGGCAGACCCAATATCCAATTAAAACCCATCACTTACCCACCCATGTAATCCTACCCATTAAATTTTTAATTGAGGTGACATGAATTTTCATTTACACATAGACACTTCACGTGGCAGACCCAATATCGGATTAAAAACCATCACTTACCCACCCATGTAATCCTACCCATTAAAATTTTCCTTTTTATCTTTTATGAAAAAAAAAAAAAAAAAAAAAAGGCAAATTGCACTTTCCCCCTTTATCTATGAAGTCTGTTTCAATGTCCTCCTTAATCTATTAAACTGAGCAATGTCCCCCTTTAACTATTGGAAATGTGCAACTTACCCCCAACTATCTATTTTTCTATTAAATCTTAACAAAACCTAGAGAAAATGTCTAAAATACCCCATTTTAACCCATTTAATCCAACCTAAGTCTCTTAACTCATATCCATTTTTCCAAGCCGACACCTCCCCTCTCATCGTCTCTCTCTCTACCCATGGGCCATGGCTGTGGGAATAAGATGTTTTGCATAAGTAATTCAAGACAAGAAATTCGGTGATTGGGGGTTGGACAATGATGGATTTCACTGATTAGAGCTCAATCTCTTATTGTTTTCTAGTTGAGGGACAGCTGAATATATCTGGGCCACATTGACAGTTTTAGTTGGATTGCTGGGCCAAATGGCCACCGGTGGACAAACAGATTTTTGTGAAGGGATTTTAGCTTAGGTTTCTATGTTGTGTTTTTTATGATTAAAGATAGAAAGCAAATGCATAACTGTTCAGTGAGAAAAGCAAACCCATCACTGAAGCACTGAAGCTAGGATATGAGTAAGGTGGGGGGAGTAACGAATGGACTAAATGTGTTGAGAACTACTGAAGTTTCTATACATGATAAAAATTATAGATTAATTCACTGAAAAAGAAACCTTGGATAATTATGTTTTGGGCAATTTTGCGTCTGGCATCCTCATCTACATATTTGTTTTATAAACACAAGGTGTTGGTTTGGATTAAATGGATTTGGGTTAAGAGACTTGGGTTGGATTAAATGGGTTTAAATGGGGTATTTTAGACATTTCCCTTAGGTTTTATTAGGATTTAACAGAAAAATAGATGGTTAGAATAAATTGCACATTTCCAATAGTTAAAAGGGGACATTGCTCAGTTTTACGGGTAGATGAAGAAAGAAGAATAAAAGCAGAAGAAGAAAAGAAATGTAAGAAATCAAAGAATAAAAGCAATGTTAGGTGAACACGAGAAAGATAAAAGATATCATGGCAATCTCCATACAATCAAATCCAAATTCAAGGCACAACCCACCATCTGAAACTTTTAGGATTACACGGTTAGGTAAGTGAATGGTTATAAAATGAGTTTTAATTGGGTCTGCCACATCAAGTGTTTATGTGTAAATGAAACTTAATGTCACCTCAATTAAAAAATGATCACCACATTAATCTGTTAGCCACATACACATAACGTTAATAGAGACAGACGGAAAAATCAATTGTGCACGATTTTAAAATGTTAGGAACCGATTCTGCTCGTTTTAAACATTAAGGATCAAACACACAACTTGTGTAAACGTTAAAGACTAATAGTTTATTTAACCCTATTCTTTAATACTATTATATTTATGGCTTACCAACAAAAAAGAGAGACATAATATGCCCCACATTCGTCCACTATAATATTAATAAATGCAAATTGTATTTCAATATCTATCGCCTTGATGACTTTTGGTGAATACAAATGACTAGCTTCAGAGTTTTATGTTTTAATACGATTCATCATGTAAGATGATGGATATATTGAATTATATCGGAGTTAGGCACAAGGAGCCAAACTATTTTTGTCACTATAATGAAAGCAAACCAATCAAGTGCAAAGGTGAAACTGTCTAGTTGTCTCTAATCAATTATAGACTATAATATATCTTTCTCTTCTTCTTTTTCTTTTTTTATCCTGAAGTGTCGAGATTCTAAAGGTTAGACACCATGTGAAATCATAGAATATGCGGAATTTACGTAATGTATCACACTTAAGACAACAAGTCCAAAACGATAAGGACAATTTCTTTTTTAACTACAAAAACGTGTTGGTATCATCCACAATGACCCTTCACTTTCAGTCGCCAATCCGGAAGAGGACCAAAAACCACTGCTACTTCAAATCAATTAAGGAACACTCAAGTAAAACCATAGGGTTTTTGAGACTTTTCCTAACATTATCGTTTCCATTTTAGCGTAGTTTTCCGTAGGAGCCATAATATATATCATAGACACCTTTTTTTATGTTATTTCTTTAAGTACCTATTTCATAAATGATTGAGCTTATTTCATAGTTTATTGAGATGATAAATTATTAATAGTATAACATTACATTCACATTTTTTTATATATATAAATAAAAGGGGTCCTAGATGTATCATTGTCCCGGCCCCATGATAATCGTAGTCACATAAATTCATTACTACCATAACTTTCACTATATATGGAATATGTAATGTTATCTCTTAAATATATATTTTGTATCACTGGCCCACCATGAAGGAATGAACCGTAAGCAAGTTCAGTTTGGATAATAAACAGTCATAAATTTCAAGTATGGCCTTCCTATAATTTTGGTTGCTAAATCTGCTGGAAATGATTAGGATTTGGCTGAAATCTAAACAATACACGGGCTGGGAAAGAATATATATTGATCCCTTGTCAGTTTGGAAAATAGAAATCATAGCTAAACTTACAAGTTACAACCCCTATAGTGAAGCAACAATATCTAAGAAATGTCAGGTAAAGAAAAGAGAGAGGAAAAGAAGAAAAGAAACATAACATCAAAGTCAGACAAAATCACAAAACAACACACTACGTACAAATTCCATCAGAATTTGATGGATTAAAATTTACTAAATATAATAGTAGTAGAAAAAAAAACTAACCTGACAAAGCATTGAGCCCATTGAAACAAGTCTTAAGGAGGGACGTGGTGCTGGTACTAGTTTGATTACCATTTGCCTCTACTTCTAGCTCGTTTTGCTTCTGATTAAGCAAGAGAGGTGTGGATAGGGAAAAACCATCACGAGATTCACTTTCCATCTATCCCTGTGTGAGTGTGTTCTTGAGAGAGAGAGAGAGAGAGAGAGAGTTCTTGGGAGATCTCAATTAATGGGCTTGAGTACTCTCTCAAGAGTAAACTTGATATATATACATTATGAAAATTTTATATAGTTTGGGGGGTGAGCCCAAGTGCAACCTCCCCTACTGTAAATATGGAAGTCTGTACTACACTTTCATGATGAATAAAATTCTCTTTCACATTGCCTATCTAAAAAATAATAAAATAATGCTGTTACATAAATCCTCATCACAATTTAATTCACAAAATTTTGTATTAATATTTTATGTCGTTTATTTTTTTGAAAATAAGATATTTTATTGAAAAGAAACAATTCATGGAGTCTCTCTTTCAAAAAAAAAAAATCTCAAATCTTCAGCTAGGAATAGGTTTTTCTTTTGGGTCTATAGCTTGGAATGATATGATATTCTATATAGCTTAAGGCATTCTATTCTGATGGAATGGAGCACAGCCTCTATTTGTGGGGCTTGTATCTGGGCTTGAATTCCCATATGTTCACCAATTAGTATGGGCTTTTTTCACTTAAAAAAATGTTCTATATCTAACCCGGTATGGACTCTATTTTGGGTAAGAAGCCCAATTAGCTTACGAAGCTTTACTTCGTAGTTGGGTTCAGATCCTCCACAATGAGCGAACAAGATCAGGCCCAAAGTAAATACGAGAGGGAAGACAGAAAGGGTTAGATGTCTGGCATTTGGAGTGGAGGGCTGAGAAGGCCCATGTTCAAACAGAGGGAGTAATTAAATTTTTTACAAGAGAAAAAGCAAACATTCATGTATAACAACATGGCATATATTCTATCTAGACAACTATACTAGTTCTCTTTTTGCTGTCTGAAGCAAGGAAATTGATTCATTAATTAAAAAGCACAATTCTAAGATTTGCTCACTTTAGACCAAGGACTAAATTAGTATTATCACTCTTTAGATTAGTCAAAAAGGAAGAAAACTCAGCCCACTTTTTTTTGAAGAAATCTGCCCACTTTACGTGCAGACAGTAAGATCAGCCCACTTGTTTTTGAAGAACTCTGCCCACTTTACGTGCAGACAGTAAGATCCCACTTCATCAAAAAAATCTTTAGCATATGCCTACCGGAGGAGATCTAAACAGAGAAAGTGTCATAATAGTGATTGAATAATTAAATTGATAGAGTTTTTCTGATCTAAACAGAAAAAGTGTCAGAATAGTGATTGAATAATTAAATTGATAGAGTTTTTCTAATCTAAACAAAGAAAATGTCAGAACAGTGATCGAATAATTAAATTGACAGGATTTTCCTTCAAACTAGTTTAAAGGAATCTCCTCTAACCTATCTATGACTATTCATAAAAATATATACTTGTATTAAATCACATGACTCTTTTATTTTTTTTTTTTCTTTTTCTCTTTTTGAGAGAGAGAAAAGCCGGTGTAAACCGATTTAATGAATGCTATGTCTTTCGGTACAAGATACAAAATGTCATCTTGTGTGTCCTCTAACCAGACATGCCAAGAGTTAATATCTTTTGTTTTTTTGCTAACACATGTGCAAATCCATTGTTTTGTCGTCGGGCATGAGTGAATAAGTTACAAAATTCATTAAAATAGATTTAAATAAGTTACAAAATTTGGAGATGAATTCTACCTCTCCCAGTTTCTATGTATTAGCTTAAGAGTTTGGACAAGTGGGTGACAAAGATTTTGGCCAAATTGCTTCGTGATGTAGATATTAAGCTTTAAATATTAATGGTCTTTTTTAAGAATGATAATAAGCATACTCTTGATAATAAAAGAAATACGACAATCAATTAATATTTCCACCTATTATTTTTATCCCAAGTGGTAGCACAGTCACTCATCAAAAAAAAAAAAAAAGTGGTAGCACAGTCGGTAAAAGATCACGATCCAAGACTTTTTTTTTTTGGATGGACTTCATGTCTCTTCTTGAGGCCAAAACTCAGTCATCAACAAATAAAATAACCCCCCGTGGAATATTTTACTTCAAAACATATCCAAAACATGGTTTTCTTCATAAACAAAGAGTAAGGCCTGCACTTAACCTACTGAATCCAATATCTTGCAACTAACAATGACTAAAAAAATTGATGGTTTTCACCTTAACGAAAAGAAATGCATTTTTTATTTTATTTTTTTATTTTTCAAAAACATTCTACTTGCATATGCATAGTTTATTAAATTAAATTCCTTTAACATTTTAGCATGAAAAAAAAAAAAAAAAGAAAAAATAGTATGTGCTTTTCTTCTGGTGCCATTAGATGACTTAGCATTCCAAGGGTATAGCTAAAATTATATCCAAATTTTAGCTTTAGGAACTACTTTTTATAGTTTTGCCTAATCACTTTTTAAAACACTCACATTTGATTCTCTATTCTCAATTCTTTTTTATTATAATATTATTTCTTTAATATCCCAACCTATTATATCTTTACTTTCTCAATTATGGCATACTAAATAAAATTTTCCTTTGCCTAAGGTACAGTGCTTAGGTAAAAATGTCTGAGCACTATAGCTTAAAATTACTTTACTTAATCTAATTTGAGTGATTTTAGGGGTTTATTAGACATATTTTTTGCTTAAATAGTGTTCTGCCTACACAGTCGGGAATGCACGGTATGGAATTTAGCTACCCAATTCTTGTTTACCAGACTTTTGATGCTTTTCCCCCATCAGGTTGGCGATATAAAGTGATTGTCACTACAAAAAGGTATGGGGCTATGAGCTCTTGCAGCTTAGGCCAGTAGGCACTTCACACTTGAAAATATCTTTCAAAAGTTTTTTTTTTTTTTTTTTTGAGAATATCTTTCAAAAGTTGATTCTCTAGCTCCTTCGTCTTTCACATTTCACCTCATTTGTGAGTTTAGAAATGGCAACATATGCAAAACAAAACAATTTGGCTCTGAATCAAATGAGTTGGTCTCATAGGAAAGCTTCCACTCCTACTACATTAGTTCATTTCCTCTATTCTATAATCAAAACCCAAGAAAATATTCATTAAAAAAAAAAGCCCATATATCCTTAGTGTCTCATGCTAGTTTCCTTTGAGGCTTTCTTTGTTTTTAAAATAATTATATGACACTGCGACAAGTAGAATCAACCTATTATATAATCCAATGCCACTATTTTATATCCAATGTCAAGCTGGTTTATTACGAATAAGAGAATATTAGCATTCTATGTGAACCATTTTGTTAATTTTTTTAATGGCAGTGTCTTTTTATGAGTTTTCTCCAAACTGCATAATATGCACATAAAGCTCCATTGACTTCTTAGGATTTAAATTGGCTAATACCTGTGACATTGTAATTTGGTTAAAATTTGCAAATTCCTGGTCCAAAAAATTCAATCTAGATGCTATTCAAAATTTTCCAATCTGTAGAATTTTGCTCGAGTGCGAACGAGCCTGCTTGAGCGAGCCCAATCATGAATTGTTTTCCAAATCAACCTAAGATTTTATATGTACCCCGAATCTAGTCGGCTCAAGCAAGGGGCCCACTCCAGCGAGCTCAAGAGAAGTTCAATGTTCAACTCGAGACTTCACTCGTCTCTTGCCTAAGGTCCTCTCCTCTCAAGCGACAAGCTCTCTCAAGTGAGTCATTCATCATAAGCTTGCTAAAGAAGCCGTAGGAAAGTTTTTTCTTAAACTTTGTGTCGTGCATTTAATGTTGTACAATGGAGGATCTTTTTTATTTTTTATTTTTTATAATTCAATAGTTGAGAGAGATGGATTTGACCCCAGATTTATTTTTTGATTTTTGAAGAACATCAAGAGATGTCAACTAGTTGAGTTACAAGGTTCTTAGTTATAGTAAAGTGAAGGACTTTTGAAGCTTTATCTGGGAGAGTTTTTGTTTAGACTATTTGAGCCAAAAATAAAAAATAAAACTGAGAGTGATGAGCATTTTACTAAGCTTTTGTCATTTTCATTACACAGCTGAGAGTGAGAGAGATTGATAGCTAAAGAGAAAAAATCTTCCACTCTCCCACATTTGTGTTCTTGATCTTGAGTCTATCTTTAACTCCCATGATCAAAACCAAGATCATAGAATCTTTTATCAGCCCACTTTTGTACCAATCCCAAAGTTTGTATTTGTGAGGTTGAGATCACATAGCCAAAGTTCCAATGAGATTCACTGTGAAAATCTTCATGAAGTTTCTTTGGAGTGCCAGAAGATTTGGTTCACACTACAAGAAGATTCTAGAGGTTATGGGAGTAACAAAATAGAAAGACAAGTTGAGAGTTTTATAACGGTTGCATAAAGTTTAAGCTAGCAAAGATTTTGTAAGTCATTATATTTTTCAAAAAGGAAGTCCAGTATTAGGACATTGACCAAATAATTAAATCTCTTCACGTGCAAGCAGTAGGATCTCTATCCATCAAAATATCTTTAGCATTTGATATGCCTACCGGAAGAGATCTAAAGAGAGTGAGTGTTAGGACATTGACCGAATAATTAAATCTCCCACTTTCTATGTATTGGCTGAAGAGTTTGGAGTAGTGGTGAAATCATTTTGGCCAAAATTGCTTCTTGAGGTAGATATTAGGCTTTAAATTATAATGATCTTTTGTGAGTGTTGTCAAGTCCCACTTTGTCAAGGTACTTTTAAGTTATGCATTTTCTAAATTATGTGCAATTCTACACTTTCAAGGACAAATGGACCCAATTTTACTCAAAAGAGTCCTTGCAAGTCCAAGACTGCCCATGACCATGACTTATAAAGTGTATAACATAGGTGCACCCCAGCGATGTAGGACTCAACAAATATTGGAAACTTGCTAGAACTAAACAGGGCCAACCCAACAACCCAAAGGTACACCTGGCTTTGATACTAAGAAAAAAGATAAATGGGCCTAACTTCACTCAAAAGAACTCTTGTAACCACGTCATCATCATCCCTCCCCATAATAAGCCACATCAAACTATTTTTTTTTCCTTTTTTTAAATTTATTTTTCCCCTCCCCATTCAATTCAAACCCTTTAAATTAAAAAATTAACCCCCTATTTATCTTTGGTCCCTTGATTTATAAATCGTTACAATTTCTCCAATCCTTCTTCTCCATTTTTTGCTTTTCTTCTCTCTCTCTCTCTCTCTCTCTCTCTCACATTATCATTACTCTTTTCACAAACATTCTCCTCCCTTTCTAGCTCTTCTTCTCCTCATTATTCCACACTTTATCGTTACAATTCTTCCAACCATTCCTTTGTCATTTTGACTCTTCTTCTCCCTCAATTTTTTTCTGTAAATTTGCTATTACTTCCATAACATCTTTCTCTTCCATTCAATCTATGTTCTGCCTAAAAAAAGCGATATTACACTTCTTCTTTCTTTTATTGGATTTTTTTAAAAAAAATATTCCTTGCAATTTTGCTCTTCGTTTATGATTTTTTGCGTTTTTGATAACTCTACTTTGGGTTGATGCATTTTGGTATTTTAATGTTGTGTTTCTTAATTCCATATCACGCTCTTTTTCTTCCTCCTATGGCTTTGCCTAAGTAAAAATCATTATGTGTTAAAATACCTCTTTGGTTAAGTGAGTCTACTTCTTCTAAATATAATTTATACTTAAAATATATTCATGCGCTACACATGGGTCTGCAATTAGTGACTTATAAACTACACAACCCAAAGAAACCAAAATGATTTGGGACTCGACAACAATAAGGATGATAATAATCATTATAATAAAAATAAAAGAAATATGATAATCATAATAATCTGTTCACCTTATCTTTTAAGGTTAGTGATTTGTGCACATTGCTAACGTACAAATCTAATACATACCTTCATAATTTATAGATATAGTTATCCACAACTCGATAAAATGTCCACAATTTCTGACATTCACATCTACAATTTCAATAACTATATGAATCCAATTGTCAACAAATTAATTAATGAGGGGAATATTTTACTTCAATCATACTTCATAAACAAAGACTAAGGCATGCACCAAACCCATATGAATCCAATAACTTGCAACTATAATGACTAAAAACAAAAATGATCGTTGTCACCTAAATGAAAATAAAATCATTTTATCATTCAATTACATTATTCTACTTACTATGCATAGTTCATTAGATTAAATTCCCATAACGTGATAGCATGCAAAAAAAACAGTATATGCTTTTCTTCTGCAAGTGGCATTAGATGACTTCTAGAGCAGGTCATTATGCATAATGCAAATTTAAAAAATTACTGCCTAATTAAGACTATATGAACTTTTTCCTTTCCCAATTATTTTCCGCGAACAGGTATGTGATAGAGAGTGATTGTGACTATAAAAGGGCTATGAGCTCCTGCATCTTTGGCACTTGACAAAATCCTTCAAAACTTGATTCTCTAGCTACCTCCTTTATCTTTCACATTTCACACCCCTATTGTGAATCCAGAAATGGCAACAGTTCCACAACCAATCAACTTGGCTGAATCAAATGAGTTGGTCTCAGTGGAAAACCCAAAACTCTTAAAGCAAATCCCAGTTCTTCTTTGGGCACTATTTGGTAAACATTACCCACCTAGATTTTTCAGAAGGGTGAGTCAAAGCTTCCACTCTAACAACATTAATTAGTTCATGTCCTCTCTATAATTAAAAGTCCACATATCCTTAGTGTCTCATGTTGCTTTCCTTTGAGGCTTTCTTTGCATTTTAGGAACTATTGAAAAATAAAACATGTCAACTATATGAATTATACTCTATAATATTGTCAATAACTATACACCTTTATTGCATTCATACAATGTAACAGGTCTTGGCAGAGATTATAGCAACCTATCTTTTGGTATTTGTGACCTGTGGTTCGGCTGCTCTTAGCATAAGTAATGACCACAAAGTCTCACAACTAGGAGCCTCAGTTGCTGGGGGGCTTATTGTGACTGTCATGATCTATGCCGTGGGACACATCTCCGGTGCACACATGAACCCGGCTGTCACTCTAGCTTTTGCAGCTTTTAGACATTTTCCATGGAAGCAGGTACATGAGCTTCTGAAATCCCTATGGTCCAAAATAGGTACTTAATTGGACGATTAAATCTTTTGGCATTATGTGTGCATTTAGGTTTAATCGATTAACACATGTATTAGAATAAGTCAATTGCCGCAACTTTCTTTCACAAATTTATTAATAATTGATGAGGTGATATACTTGTCGATAATAAACAATAAATTAGTGCTAATAGTGAACTTAAACAAAAATCAATAATAGCTTATCAACTCAATAAGTTGTGAAAAAAATTATGTAGGTAAGATTACTCAATGTATATATCATCAATCTTGTGATAAGAACATGTGCATGCAGTAGGGTCAAGACAGGGGTCTTGTGGGCTCATTATCCACGAGGTTGCATGGTTTGAGCTCCATACATAAAATCCGTGACCACAGAATGGAACCAAATAGTAAGATTGACACTTTTCAAGTTTATATTTGTTGAAAAAGATTACGAGAAACATAAAGGTGAAAGCTACAATGTTTGGGAATCTTTTACAAAGGAGACGTGAGGCATCTATTAAATACACATGCATCTAATTCTAACCACATAACAAGCATGAGGCATCTATACATCCTATCTTGATAGGCCAGTAGGACAGTTGTGTTTTAGATCAATTTTTTTTTTTTTTTTCCCCCTCTTTTTAATTAGTATCGACAAAACGTTTTTTTTTTTAGTAGTACATATATGTGTGTATATATATAGATTATGTTTAGATGTTATTTTTGTTACATAGAACATTTCAAATAATTTTCAGTATTTCCTCTCATATCATGATTACCATAGCATGAGTAGTAATGCCTACCAAACAATGTCTGATGACAGGGAGATATATTAAAGAATTCAGTTGATAGGCCTTGTTTGACTTAAAAATAAAAAATAAATAAAAAAGGAAGGCCAACATTTGTCCCAAGGTTGTAGCACAAAGTTCAACTATGTTTTATAGTGGTTAAGCAAAAACCACAAAAAAAATGTTTTGTGTATTTGTATACATGATATACAAGTCAGATTTTCATTAAAAAAAAATGATAAACACGTCAGATTTTTAGCCAAAAAACAACACATCATATTGGATGAGATTTTTAATGGATGAGATGAAAAGTTATAAAATAACTTTTGATCTCGGTCGTTGTTTCAAATATATTTAAAAAAATACGTTTAAAAAGTTAAAAAGTTACTTTTTCATTGGACGGTCGAGATCAAAAATCACTTTTGAATGGACAGTTGAGATCAAAACGATTGCATAGCAATTGGTTTTCACCAATTGCACTTGATCTCCATCCAATTGGATGGGTTCATGTCTGACCTGGTCGGGTACGAGTCATAAATTTATTGGACCCGGCCTTTGATGGGTTGGGTCAACCCGTATTAACCCTTATTATTTCACATACCAAAAAAAATAAAAAATAAAAAATAAAAAACTTTATAACTTAAAAGAATAAAGAAAACACTCAAAGATAAAAGTTGAATAGTACATAAATCATTAAATTTATAATCCGGTAATTAATTCTAATTATCTATTACTCCAATAAATCCACAAAAAAATAAAAGAAATGCATATATATGTTAATACATGAAACATGAAATAAAGTTAAATTACTTATATAGAACTTTAAAAATAAAATATAACATGTTACGTAAAGAAAATAAATATATAATTACGAAGAAATTCTATAATGAACTTACGAAAAAATTACTTAATGTTAGTAGTAGATCCGACACTGAAGATATTTATATTTGAGAATTACACGCCAAGTTGATGAGTAATGTCATTAATGTTTTCATCTACAATATAGAAAATCTAATATAACTATACAAAAATACTTTGAAAATGAGTTAATAAAAAAATTAAGTTTTAAATTTTATAATAAAAGCTAATGAATGGGTCTTGATTGGGTCCAGGTTCAACCGGAGTGGGTTGGGTTAAAATCAGGGTATGAGTAAAAAACGTATCGGGTTAAAACGGGTTGTTACTCCTATTATGCATATCCTTTTTTTGGTTCGGGTTCCGGCGGATTAATGGGTCTTAGTCTAATCTTGCCAAGTCTAGATATTTGCATAATCAACTCGAGAGTTTGTTGCTAATTTCAAAGTAACCCTAGAAATTATAATTCCATCAAAATCAAAGAATTGCAATCCAAAAACCTTTACTGAGTTTTTTGGAATTAAAAATAATGAAATCTATGTAAATTGCACTTAGGATCTAATTGGGCAACCAAAATCTCTCAATTAAATCACTAGGTAATATTTTGGCACCAAAAAAGCACAAAATATTTCTACATGTAATACACTAATAAATAAACATAATTAAATTTTTATTTAAAAAAAAAAAATTATCTTTGTGTAGATTTTCTGTTTCACTAAAATGCCACTCCACCAAGAAACAAAGTAATGAATGACTACATTTTCATGCAGGTCCCATTTTATGCAGCAGCTCAATTAACCGGAGCCATCTCTGCATCATTTACACTGCGTTTACTATTGCACCCAATAAAAGATCTTGGCACTACATCACCTTCGGGAACAGCGATTCAAGCTCTAATCATGGAGATAGTCGTCACATTTTCTATGATGTTCATTGCTTCAGCTGTGGCAACCGATACTAAAGCTGTAAAATTTCATTCAAATTCCAAATTTTATCAACCTTTTCATAATGTTAAATGCACTCATTATTTGATGTCTCAATTTGCCCAGGTAGGAGAGCTAGCGGGTCTAGCAGTTGGTTCTGCAGTATGCATTACATCCATCTTGGCCGGGTAAGTAAAATTAGTCCTTAATCATATACCTTAGTACCTTACCAACAAAAATTGTCACTTATATTGGCCAGAGGCCTGGATTAAACAGACCCTTCATGCAAAGCAAAGACTGCAACTAATACAACTAGATTGCATATTTGGAACTCAACTTTTGACATTTATTTTAAAATATTTCAAAAAGGTCCTTACCATTATGGTATCATTTTATGGATAAAAAATAACATAACAAATAGAATTCATGAAACCGATGTCACTTTAATAACGTTGAGTCTATGATGTGACATTAATTCCATTTGTCACATCAACATTTTACATTCATCATATAAAAATAATGACATTTTCTAAACCTATTTTTGAAGGAGATGCAAAAACTATTATAGATTTTATTTTCTCTCCTAGTTCTAATTTCTATTGGGAGATTAGCTCCATTGTGGCTGACATTCAAGCCATTTTGTGTAATTTTAGTTTGGTTTTTTTTAATTTTTTATTCAGCCCTAGATCTTCTAATGGGCTGACTCATAATACTACCCGTTGGGTTTCATTTTGTAACTCTTGGGACTTGAGGACCCCAACTCATCAGCTTCATTCACTTATGGGTCCTTGTTGATGATGTTGATGGGCAGGTTCCCCTTGGCTCTTTTTCTTAATATATTAACTTATTTACCAAAAAAATATATATAAGCACTAAAGTGAAATATTTTAAGTATAAAGACAATTTATAAAATTCAAATGTTGAGGACCATATATGCAATTCAACCCCTAAACGTCATCGTTGTAATGGAAATGCCACGTAAATCTTGGAAGATCCAACCTTTTGGCCACGGGTCATAAAAGGTGAAATAAAAATAAATAAATAAATATATATCACAATGATAATGGAAGCTCATTGACCAATGAAACTAACAAGTTGTCCAACTCCTATCCAGACCAGTATCAGGTGGATCTATGAACCCAGCGAGGACAATAGGTCCAGCAATTGCAAGTGCATCCTATAAGGGGATTTGGGTGTATATGGTCGGACCAGTGGTTGGAACATTAGCAGGGGCATGGGCTTACAATGTAATTCGGGAGTCTGATAAGCCACTCCGTGCAATTTATCCATATTCACACTCATTCAATCTATCCCGAATCAAAAACAATGATGAGGAGTATGTGAACAATAACCCTCACGAGGCTGTGTAAGTGTGACACTGACACACTGGTTGTGCAAATCACAGAGAATTTATTTTCAGCTTTGTGCTATGTAATTCCCAGTCTTTACTATCATGCATTTTCTACCAAAGAAATGTAGTGTATATTGTACACGCTTTTGAGATCAATTTTGGATAATATTAATAATATAACTGCCTGTTGTTAGAATAGTTGTTAATTATATTGATGGAACAGCATTGATCATGACAAAACTCATACATACATAATTAATTATTCCAACCCAAGAAATATAAAAGTTAAAGTAAGGACACACAACATAGGTGCCACATTTCACACCAATTAAGTCCATCAAGCATGCTTCAAAATCTCCACAAATTGTTGCTTTAATTATTTTCAGTCATCCCGAAATTGTTTTTAGTTTGATGACTGATTTACATTGCCTCGAAAAAGAAATAATAGTGAAAAACCGATTTATGTTAAACAAATATAGTCTATATATTACAAATTTAAAGGTGTACCGAGCCGAACGTCACAATTTTAAATAAATTATATGGCAGGTAAACAAAGGCTTTTCTTTATGTACTTGATGTGCTCTCTAATCTCTATCCACTTATACATAAGCTTTGCATCCCTTTCTCAAGGCTCTAAAAAAGTTTACAAAACTTTGGATAATAGTAGTTCTGTTAAAGTGGCCCATTGCAGTGCAACAGGAGAGGCAAGTTCAGTTTGGACAATAAACAGTCATAAATTTCAAGTATGGCCTTCCTATAATTTTGGTTGCTAAATCTGCTTGGAAATGAATTAGGATTTGGCTGAAATCTAAACAATACACGGGCTGGGAAAGTATATATATTGATCCCTTGTCAGTTTGGAAAATAGAAATCATAGCTAAACTTACAAGTTACAACCCCTATAGTGAAGCAACAATATCTAAGAAATGTCAGGTAAAGAAAAGAGAGAGGAAAAGAAGAAAAGAAACATAACATCAAAGTCAGACAAAATCACAAAACAACACACTACGTACAAATTCCATCAGAATTTGATGGATTAAAATTTACTGAATATAATAGTAGTAGAAAAAACAACTAACATGACAAAGCATTGAGCCCATTGAAACAGGTCTTAAGGAGGGACGTGGTGCTGGTACTAGTTTGATTACCATTTGCCTCTACTTCTAGCTCGTTTTGCTTCTGATTAAGCAAGAGAGGTGTGGATAGGGAAAAACCATCACGAGATTCACTTTCCATCTGTCCCTGTGTGAGTGTGTTCTTGAGAGAGAGAGAGAGAGAGAGTTCTTGGGAGATCTCAATTAATGGGCTTGAGTACTCTCTCAAGAGTAAACTTGATATATATACATTATGAAAATTTTATATAGTTTGGGGGGTGAGCCCAAGTGCAACCCCCCCTACTGTAAATATGGAAGTCTGTACTACACTTTCATGATGAATAAAATTCTCTTTGACATTGCCTATCTAAAAAATAATAAAATAATGCTGTAACATAAATCCTCATCACAATTTAATTCACAAAATTTTGTATTAATATTTTATGTCGTTTAGTTTTTTGAAAATAAGATATTTTATTGAAAAGAAACAATTCATGGAGTCTCTCTTTCAAAAAAAATCTCAATTCTTCAGCTAGGAATAGGTTTTTCTTTTGGGTCTATAGCTTGGAATGATATGATATTCTATATAGCTTAAAGCATTCTATTCTGATGGAATGGAACACAGCCTCTATTTGTGGGGCTTGTATCTGGGCTTGAATTCCCATATGTTCACCAATTAGTATGGGCTTTTTTCACTTAAAAAAATGTTCTATATCTAACCCAGTATGGACTCTATTTTGGGTAAGAAGCCCAATTAGCTTACGAAGCTTTACTTCGTAGTTGGGTTCAGATCCTCCACAATGAGCGAACAAGATCAGGCCCAAAGTAAATACAAGAGGGAAGACAGAAGAGGTTGGATGTCTGGCATTTGGAGTGGAGGGCTGAGAAGGCCCATGTTCAAACAGAGGGAAATAGTGCGTTCTCTTATTGGAGGCATATGCAAAATCATCTGTGTCCGTTTTTTTGGGTAGGAAATTCGGCCCTGGGCCCTGGACACACATGATGGAGGTGCCACAGCTCCATGGGTTTGGCCCAGCTGCAAATCGCTTATTGGAGGCATACAAGATGCTTTTGAAGGTATCTTACTGCTAATCTATTGATGTGTTTTATCTTTTGATTGTATGCTTTTCCTTTTCTTTGGTTTCAATAAATTTATGTGCATACCCATTTATATGCATATCCATTTCATTATGTGGATTCTTTGAGGTTCCATTCAGATTAGACTAACACTTGCATAAGCCCAGGTAAAATACTGGTGGCAATTTACTTGTACAAATATAGGATGCTTTATATTGTATGATATTTGTATATTTCGATATTAGTATATTTTTATAATTGATAATACAATTGCTAACTCGTTACATGGATGGATATCTTGTACTTCGTTAATTTTATGTCATGGACAGCTTTAAAGAAATATTTGTGCTTCTGAAGGAACGGTCATGATGACTAATTTGGATGACTGTTCTGCATTGGTTACAGTTCCCAGGGAATTTGAGGAATCTTAGAGACTCCCATGCAGCTCTCGCAGTTGGATCTTCTGAAACAATTGCTGGTGAGCCCTCTTCTGTAACGAGAATAATCTCTGAGTGTGAGTCTGCATTAACATTCTTAAATCGTGACCTTGGAATTCTCTCGGCTTCCATTGCTCGTGAGCAAGGCGAAGAAGTGAATTTACGATGAAATTGTTGCACAAGTAGTGTTGACAAGATGCAGTCTCTTCCTGTTCTTTGGAGACATTTGAAAAATGTATTATTTTCTCTGTTATGAATGATGTTTGGAGTGTTGATATTGGCTACATTATAGTAATTCATTTTAGATCTAAAGCATGTTGATGTAGTATTTGATAGGAGTGTCACCAATTGTCATATATAATGGATTTCATAGTGAGAGACAGCATACATGAGTCAACATGGGATTACATAACAAGAAGTACACGAAGCAATTATGGCTAAATGACGTGACTAAATGATAGTTGTTTCTGATAAAGTCAAATCCATTGGCCATAATTTTTTTCTATCCTTTGATCTCTACCATGACCGATCATTAGTTTAGAATGGAGTCCATAAAGTCCAGGCCCATGTCCAAAGCCCTGCTAGAATGCATTCTCGAGAATGCATTTTACTGAAAATAGTGCGTTTGGTAAAATATTAAAATTATTTATAAGAAGTGATTATGCTGAAAGGAATTGTGTTTGGTTGGTATTTTAAAAAATGCATTCTTCCTATTAAATAATATATTATTAGTATACATTATGTAATTAACATTTTTTTTTTTTAAATATCTCAATACAAGGCTAAAAATATATTATTAGTATACATTATATATACAGTGTTACCCTTTTTCTCTCGCTTGTAAGCAAACACAATGCATTTATATATTCGCATATATTATACAGTGTACACACTACGCAGGAGTTGCTACTATCATCTTCTTAATCATGCATATATTATAATCAATGTAACTTATATGGTTCCCAATTCAAAAAAAAAAAAAAACATCTTGACTCCATAGAGAAATTATTTTATAAAACATGGTCTTATTATAAACATAATTAAATATTGCTATGGTAGATACCGCCTTTTTGTATTGTATGTATATATATATATAGTTATATACATGTCAGGAACATCTCACTTTATTAGCAAATTAACTAAGTCAAACTGCCCCCAACTAATCCATCATGTTAGCATTATCACCCTCTTTAGTTTCAACCATTAGATATTAAGCTTTAAATATTAATGGTCTTTTTTAAGAATGATAATAAGCATACTCTTGATTGTAAAAGAAATACGACAATCAATTAATATTTCCACCTATTATTTTTATCCCAAGTGGTAGCAAAGTCACTCATCAAAAAAAAAAAAAAGTGGTAACACAGTTGGTAAAAGATCACGATCCATGACTTTTTTTTTGGATGGACTTCATGTCTCTTCTTGTGGCCAAAACTCAGTCATCAACAAATAAATTAACCTTCCCGGAAGGGGGGGTGGAATATTTTACTTCAAAACATGTCAGCAGGGGGGGTGGAATATTTTACTTCAACATGTCAGGGGGGGAGGAATATTTTACTTCAAAACATATCAAAAACATGTCTTTCTTCATAAACAAAGAGTAAGGCCTGCACCTAACCAGCTAACCTACATGAATCCAATATCTTGCAACTAACAATGACCAAAAAAAATGACGGTTTTCACCTTAACGAAAAGAAATGCATTTTTTATTTTATTTTTTTATTTTTCAAAAACATTCTACTTGCATATGCATAGTTTATTAAATTAAATTCCTTTAACATTTTAGCATGAAAAAAAAAATAGTATGTGCTTTTCTTTTGGTGCCATTAGATGACTTAGCATTTCAAGGATATAGCTAAAATTATATCCAAATTTTAGTTTTAGGAACTACTTTTTATAGTTTTAGCTAATCACTTTTTAAAACACTCACATTTGATTCTCTATTCTCAATTCTTTTTCATTATAATATTATTTCTTTAATATCCCAACCCATTATATCTTTACTTTCTCAATTATGGCATACTAAATAAAATTTTCCTTTGCCTAAGGTTCAATGCTTAGGTAAAAATGTCTAAGCACTGTAGCTTAAAGTTACTTTGCTTAACCTGTTGCGAGTCCAATGTGAGTGATTTTAGGGGTTCATTAGATATATTTTTGGTTCAAATAGTGTTTTGCCTACACAGTTGGGAATGCTCTGTATGGAATTTAGGTACCCAATTCTTGTTTACCAGAATTTTGATGCTTTTCCCCCATCAGGTTGGCGATCTAAAGTGATTGTCACTACAAAAAGGTATGGGGCTATGAGCTCCTGCAGCTTAGGCAGTAGGCACTTCACACTTGAAAATATCTTTCAAAAGTTGATTCTCTAGCTCCTTCGTCTTTCACATTTCACCCCATTTGTGAGTTTAGAAATGGCAACATATGCAAAACAAAACAATTTGGCTCTGAATCAAATGAGTTGGTCTCATTGGAAAGCTTCCACTTCTACTACATTAGTTCATTTCCTCTATTCTATAATCAAAACCCAAGAAAATATTCATTAAAAAAAAAAAAAAGCCCATATATCCTTAGTGTCTCATGTTAGTTGTTAGATATTATTATCCCACATTGAAAATAGTTGTAGTGAGTAATGGGTATATAAGTTCATGGACAATCCTCATCTCATAAGGCGTCTTTTGAGATTGAGTTAGCCCATTAGATTTTGATTACCCACTCCAACTCCCAATTATACAACTCCTCCACACAATGTTATAGTACAACTCTTCTCAAGCCATACCGTTGGTCAATGAGGAATGGGTATATGGGCAATCCTTATCTCATAAGATGTCTTTTGCGCTTTCTTTGTTTTTAAGATAATTATATGACACTGTGACAAGCAGAATCAACCTATTATATAATCCAATGCCACTATTTCATATCTAGTGTTAAGCTGGTTTATTATGAATAAGAGAATATTGGCATTCTATGTGAACCATTTTGTTATTTCTTTAATGGCAATGTCTTTCTATGAGTTTTCCCCAACCTGCATAATATGCACATAAAGCTCCATTGAGTTCTTAGGATTTAAATTGGCTAATATTTGTGACATTGTAATTTGGTTAAAATTTGCAAATTCTTGGTCCAAAAAATCTAATCTAGATGCTATTCAAAATTTTCTAATATGTAGAATTTGGCTCGAGTTGCAAACGAGCCTGCTTGAGGGAGCCCAATCATGAATTGTTTTCCAAATCAACCTAAGATTTTATATGTACCCCGCTTCTAGCCAGCTCAAGCAAGGGGCCCACTCCAGCAAGCTCAAGAGAAGTTCAATGTTCAACTCAAGACTTCACTCGTCTCTTGCCTAAGGTCCTCTCAAGCAACAAGCTCTCTCAAGCATGGTTTTAAAAACTGGACCAGACCGGCCGGTTCAATTGGGGACCGGTGCTGTATCCGGTTTGATTCTCTATAAAAACCAAAAATTTAGAAAAAATAATCAAAAACCAAAAACCGACTGTTCAATCGTAAAAACCGCGAACCGAAGTGGTTGAACCGGTTATGAATCGGTTCAGCTATTTCCAAAACTCATCATTTTTTACTTGTTTTTTAGTCTTCCCCCACCAAAATCTCATCTTCTTTTTTTTTAACAAAATCTCATCAGCTATCAAGAAAACAAAAAATCTCATAAGCTATTTCGGTCGGAAAAAATAATCAACCAGCACAGAAAATTTAAAAAAAAAAACCCGAACCCAGCTACTTTTTCTTCTAAAAAATCAATAATCGCCCACACTTCTTCTTCTTTGCGGCTTCTTCTTCTTCGCGGTCTTCTCATTTTGCTTTTTCCTTTTCATTCTTCTTCATTTGTTTCTTTGTTCTCATTTTGCTGTTTCCGTTCCTTCCTCTTCTTCCGTTTCTCTGTTTTCTATCTTTTGCCTTTTGATTTTTGGGTTTTGTTTACTTTTTGGTTTATGTGTAACTAATGTCTCTTTTCATTTACTTTTTGCTTTTTGGTTTATGTGTGACCTTTAGTCCTTTACTGACACTTTCACATGAATCTTTTTTTATTTTAATTTCAATTCATTTGTTTTTTTCTTTTTTGCTAATCATTTCATCATTATTGTGTTGTGTGTCATTGAAATATGATATAAAATAGAAAAGAAATAGTAACAGTAATAAAGTTTAAAAATAATAATAGAGTAAAGTTTTTTCATATGAATAAAAGTGAGATAGAGCTAACAATACTTGTTTTTTTTTTTTTTTTTTTAAGAAATTGAATGAATATTAAAATAACTAAAGCTAATTAGTTATTTTACCTTGTTCAACATTCCCTATAAAATACAAGTTCATTAAAATAATATATATATATATATAACAGAGAGACTTTGAAACGGTACATCGGTAGCAATCGAAAATATTTCGTTTTCAAATCGAAACAACGAAACCTCTCTCTTCTCTTCGAAAAAGGCACATGTGACATCGTGAAAGTGAAAGAGATGGCGGATGTGAGAGTGAAAGATCAAAGTGATCAATAACATATTAGAGGTCGTTTCGATTTGATTAGGAGAACGAATATTTCGATTGCTACATATACCGTTTCAAAGTCTTTGTTATATATATATTATTTTAATGAACTTGTATCTTTAGGAAATGTTGAACAAGGTAAAATTAATAATTAATTAGCTTTATTTAATATTCATTCAATTTCTTAAAAAAAAGTATTGTTAGCTTTATCTCACTTTTATTCATATGAAAAAACTTTACTCTATTATTATTTTTATTTTGCCTTTTTATTATTCATATTTCAATGACACACAAATAAGATGAAGAGATCTTTGTCACTCTCACAGTCTCACTCTCATTATTTTGTAATGTTAATATGTTCTCTCAATTACATACTTACATAGTTATATTTTACTTAGTTTTGATTTTTTTTTTTCACAAAATATAAGATGTGTAAACTCATATAAAGTATTTTAAAATTTGTTATATATTTGTTAACCCAATATTATTAGTTACAAATTTTTTATATATTTATTTAATTATTTATATAATTTTAAAATTATTAATTAAATTATTTATAACGTCACTGGTTCGACCATCGGTCCTACCAGTGATACGAGAACCACTCCCCTTTCCGGTTCTCTCCCCGGTCCGGTTTTTAAAACCATCCTCTCAAGTGAGTCATTCATCATAAGCTTGCTAAAGAAGCCGTAGGAAAGTTTTTTCTTAAACTTTGTGTCATACAATGGAGGACCTTTTTTATTTTTTATTTTTTATTTTTTATAATTCGATAGTTGAGAGAGATGGATTTGACCCCAAATTTATTTTTTGATTTTTGAAAAACATCAAGAGGTGTCAACTAGTTGAGTTACAAGCTTTTTAATTACAGTAAAGTGAGGGATTTTTGAAGGTTTATCTGGGAGAGTTTTTGTTTAGACTATTTGAGCCAAAAATAAAAAATAAAACTGAGACTGATGAGCATTTTACTAAGCTTTTGTCATTTTCATTACACAGCTGAGAGTGAGAGAGATTGATAGATAAAGAGAAAAAATCTTCCACTCTCCCACATTTGTGTTCTTGATCTTGAGTCTATCTTTAACTCCCATGATCAAAACCAAGATCATAGAATCTTTTATCAGCCCACTTTTGTACCAATCCCAAAGTTTGTATTTGTGAGGTTGAGATCACATAGCCAAAGTTCCAATGAGATTCACTGTGAAAATCTTCATTTAGTTTCTTTGGAGTGCCAGAAGTTTTGGTTCAAAGAAAATCTTAAATCACTACAAGAAGATTCTAGAGGTTATGGGAGTAACAAAATAGAAAGACAAGTTGAGAGTTTTATTACGGTTGCATAAAGTCTAAGCTAGCAAAGATTTTGTAAGTCGTTGACTTTTGAAGTTTAAAATAACCCTCCTGGAAGGGGGGGTAGAATATTTTACTTCAAAACATATCCAACACATGGTTTTCTTCATAAACAAAGAGTAAGGCCTGCACTTAACCTACTGAATCCAATATTGATGGTTTTCACCTTAACGAAAAGAAATGCATTTTTTATTTTTTACTTTTCAAAAACATTCTACTTGCATATGCATAGTTTATTAAGTTAAATTCCTTTAACATTTTAGCATGAAAAAAAAAATAGTACGTGCTTTTCTTCTGGTGCCATTAGATGACTTAGCATTCCAAGGGTATAGCTAAAATTATATCCAAATTTTAACTTTAGGAACTGCTTTTTATAGTTTTGCCTAATCACTTTTTAAAACACTCACATTTGATTCTCTATTCTCAATTCTTTTTCATTATAATATTATTTCTTTAATATCTCAACCCATTATATCTTACTTTCTCAATTATGGCATACTAAATAAAATTTTCCTTTGCCTAAGGTACAGTGCTTAGGTAAAAATGTCTGAGTACTGTAGCTTAAAGTTACTTTGCTTAACCTGATGTGAATCTAATTTGAGTGACTTTAGGGGTTTATTAAACATATTTTTTGCTTAAATAGTGTTCTGCCTACAGAGTTGGGAATGCTCGGTATGGAATTTAGCTACCCAATTCTTGTTTACCAGACTTTTGATGCTTTTCCCCCATCAGGTTGGCGATATAAAGTGATTGTCACTACAAAAAGGTATGGGGCTATGAGCTCCTGCAGCTTAGGCCAGTAGGCACTTCACACTTGAAAATTTCTTTCAAAAGTTTTTTTTTTTTTTTTTATGAGAATTTCTTTCATAAGTTGATTCTCTAGCTCCTTCGTCTTTCACATTTCACATCATTTGTGAGTTTAGAAATGGCAACATATGCAAAACAAAACAATTTGGCTCTGAATCTAATGAGTTGGTCTCATTGGAAAGCTTCCACTCCTACTACATTAGTTCATTTCCTCTCTTCTATAATCAAAACCCAAGAAAACATTCATTAAAAAAAAAGCCCATGTATCCTTAGAGTTTCATGTTTCTTTGTTTTTAAAATAATTATATGACACTGTAACAAGTAGAATCAACCTATTATATGATCCAATGCCACTATTTCATATCCAGTATCAAGCTGGATTATTACGAATAAGAGAATATTAGCATTCTATTTGATCAAAAAAAAGAATATTAGCATTCTATTTGAACCATTTTGTTAATTTTTTTAATGGCAGTGTCTTTCTATGAGTTTTCCCCAAACTGCATAATATGCACATAAAGCTCCATTGACTTCTTAGCAAGGTTGTTAAAATCGGGATCTTACGCCCTTCGTGGACGATTTTCCGTCGTGGACCAATCCACAAAGTTTGTATTTGTTCATTAGAATTATGGTTTTGAGATCACATAGCCAAAGTATCTTAATTCAATGAGATTCACTGTGAATAAGTCTTCATGAAATTTCTTTGGAGTGCGAGAAGTTCATCATCAAATTCGGATTTAAAGAAAATGAAAATCACTACAAGAAGATTCTAGAGGTCATGGGAGGATAATCCTAAAATCCTAGAAAGACAGCTCTTTTTCGATATGTGGGTAAGAGAGATTTTAACAACCTTGCTTCTTAGGATTTAAATTGGCTAATACTTGGACATTGTAATTTGGTTAAAATTTGCAAATTCCTGGTCCAAAAAATCCAATCTAGGATTCAAAATCTTCCAATCTGTAAAATTTTGCCAGTAACGAGCCTTAGGACATTGTTTTCCACCAAATAATTAAATCTCGGCTCAAGCAAGGGGCCCACTCACGAGCTCAAGCAAGTTCAGAGACTACTCGTCTCTTGCCTAGGTCCTCTCCTCTCAAGCGACAAGCTCTCTCTGAGTCATTCATCAAAATTGCTAAAGAAGCGGTAGGAAAGTTTTTTCTTAAACTTTGTGTCGTGCATTTAATGTTGTACATATCTTTTTTATTTTTTATTTTTATAATTCGATATGAGAGAGATGGATTTGACCCCAGATATTTTTTGATTTTTGAAGAACCGGATGTCAGTTGAGACAAGGTCTAAAGTAAAGTGAAGGACTTTTGAGTATCTGGGAGTTTTTGTTAGACTATTTGACAAAAATAAAAAATAAAACTGAGAGTGATGAGCATTTTACTAAGCTTTTGTCACTTTCATAACAGCTGAGAGTAAATTGATAGCTAAAGAGAAAAAATCCCACTCTCCCACATTTGTTTCTATCTTGAGTCTATTTTAACTCCCATGATCAAAACCAAGCATAGAATCTTTTATCAGCCCACTTTTGTACCAATCCCAAAGTTTGTATTTGTTTGGATCACATAGCCAAAGTAGTTCACTGGTATCTTCATGAAATCATTTTGGTTTAAAGAAAATGAAAATCCAAAATTGAGGTCTGGGAGTCAAAATAGAAAGACAAGTGAGGTATAACGGTTGCATAAAGGAAGTTAGGCTTGACCAAATAAATTATAATGATCTTTTCAAAATATCTTTAGTATGATATGTGGAAGAGATTGCGAGTAAGTGTTAGGACAAGTAATTAAATCCCAGTTTCTTGCATGGCCGAAGAGTTTGGAGAGTGTAAATCTTTTGGCCAAAATTGTTGTGATATTAGGCTTTATTTTGATCTTTTGTGAGTGTTGTCAGTCCCACTTTGTAGAGGTACTTTTAAGTGCATTTTCTATTATGTGCTACACTTTCAAGGACAAATGGACCCAATTTTACTCAAAAGAGTCCTTGCAAGTCCAAGACTACCCATGACCATGACTTATAAAGTGTATAACACAAAGACACCCCAGCGATGTAAGGCTCGACAAATATTGGAAACTTGCTAGAACTAAACAGGGCCAACCTAACAACCTAGAGATACACATAGCTTTGATACTAAGAAGAAAAACAAATGAGCCTAACTCCATTCAAAAGAGCCCTTGTAGCGACGTCATCATCATCCCTCCCCATAATGAGCCACATCAAACTACTTTTTTTCCTTTTTTTTTTAATTTATTTTTCCCGCCCCCATTCAATTCAAACCCTTTAAATTAAAAAACTAACCCCCTATTTATCTTTGGTCCCTTGATTTATAAATCATTACAATTTCTCCAATCCTTCCTCTCCATTTTTTACTCTTCTTCTTCTTCTTCTTCTTCTTCTTCTCTCTCTCTCTCTCTCTCTCTCTCTCTCTCTCTCTCTCTCTCTCTCTCTCTCTCTCTCCATCTTCTTTTCTATGTCACATTATCGTTACTCTTTTCACAAACATTCTCCTCCCTTTCTAGCTCTTCTTCTCCCCATTATTCAACACTTTATCGTTACAATTCTTCCAACCATTCCTTTCTCATTTTGACTCTTCTTCTCCCTCCATTTTTTTCTGTAAATTTGCTATTACTTCCTTAACATCTTTCTCTTCCATTCAATCTATGTTCTGCCTAAAAAAAGCGATGATTACACTTCTTCTTTCTTTTATTGGATTTTTTTTTTAAATAATTCTTGCAATTTTGCTCTTCGTTTATGATTTTTTGCGTTTTTGATAACTCTACTTTGGGTTGATGCGTTTTGGTATTTTAATTTTGTGTTTCTTAATTCCATATCACGCTCTTTTTCTTCCTCCTATGGCTTTGCCTAAGTAAAAATCATTATGTGTTAAAATACCTCTTTGGTTAAGTGAGTCTACTTCTTCTAAATATAATTTATACTTAAAATATATTCATGCGCTACACATGGGTCTGCAATTAGTGACTTATAAACTACACAACCCAAAGAAACCAAAATGATTTGGGACTCGACAACAATAACGATGATAATAATCATTATAATAAAAATAAAAGAAATATGATAATCATAATAATCTGTTCACCCTATCTTTTAAGGTTAGTGATTTGTGCACATTGCTAACGTACATATCTAATACATACCTTCATAATTTATAGATATAGTTATCTACAACTCGATAAAATGTCCACAATTTCTGACATTCACATCTACAATTTCAACAAATCACACAAGATTTTGGGATATTATTATCCACAATTCGGTGGATTGTCCATAATTTATGGACATTCACATGTGGTGTGCATTAGGGTGTGCACAAATAATATTTCTTATTTTAAACCCTAGTGGTAGCATTGTCAGTAAAAGATTACTGTTCATGGCTCTTCTTGAGGCCAAAAACTCAATTGACAACAAATTAAATAATGAGGGGAATATTTTACTTCAATCATACTTCATAAACAAAGACTAAGGCATGCACCAAACCCATATGAATCCAATAACTTGCAACTATAATGACTAAAAACAAAAATGATCGTTGTCACCTAAATGAAAATAAATTCATTTTATCATTCAATTACATTATTCTACTTACTTATGCATAGTTCATTAGATTAAATTCCCATAACGTGATAGCATGCAAAAAAAAAAAAAGTATATGCTTTTCTTCTGCAAGTGGCATTAGATGAGGAGCAGGTCATTATGCATAATGCAAATTAAAAAAATTACTGCCTAATTAAGACTATATGAACTTTTTCCTTTCCCAATTATTTTCCGCGAACAGGTATGTGATAGAGAGTGATTGTGACTATAAAAGGGCTATGAGCTCCTGCATCTTTGGCACTTGACAAAATCCTTCAAAACTTGATTCTCTAGCTACCTCCTTTATCTTTCACATTTCACACCCCTATTGTGAATCCAGAAATGGCAACAGTTCCACAACCAATCAACTTGGCTGAATCGAAATGAGTTGGTCTCAGTGCAAAACCCAAAATTCATAAACCAAAAAATGTTCTATATCTAACCCGGTATGGACTCTATTTTGGGTAAGAAGCCCAATTAGCTTACGAAGCTTTACTTCGTAGTTGGGTTCAGATCCTCCACAATGAGCGAACAAGATCAGGCCCAAAGTAAATACGAGAGGGAAGACAGAAGAGGTTAGATGTCTGGCATTTGGAGTGGAGGGCTGAGAAGGCCCATGTTCAAACAGAGGGAGTAATTAAATTTTTTACAAGAGAAAAAGCAAACATTCATGTATAACAACATGGCATATATTCTATCTAGACAACTATACTAGTTCTCTTTTTGCTGTCTGAAGCAAGGAAATTGATTCATTAATTAAAAAGCACAATTCTAAGATTTGCTCACTTAAGACCAAGGACTAAATTAGTATTATCACTCTTTAGATTAGTCAGAAAGGAAGAAAACTCAGCCCACTTTTTTTTGAAGAACTCTGCCCACTTTATGTGCAGGCAATAAGATCCCTCTTCATCAAAAAAATCTTTAGCATATGCCTACCGGAGGAGATCTAAACAGAGAAAGTGTCATAACAGTGATCGAATAATTAAGTTGACAGAGTTTTCTTGATCTAAACAAAGAAAGTGTCAAGACAGTGATCGAATAATTAAATTAACAGAATTTTCTTTCAAACTGGTTTATAAAGGAATCTCCTCCAACCTATCTGTGACTATTCATAAAAATATACACTTGTATTAAATCACTCTTTCTTTTTATTTTTTTCTTTTTCTTGTTTTTTTGAGAGAGAAAAGCCGGTGTAAATTGATTTATTGAATGCTATGTCTTTTGGTACAAGATACAAAAAGTCATCTTGTGTGTCATCTAACCAAACATGCCAAGAGTCAATATCTTTTGTTTTTTTTTTGCTAACGCATGTGCAACTCCATTGTTTTGTCGTCAGGCATGAGTGAATAAGTTACAAAATTCATTAAAATAGATTTAAATAAGTTACAAATTTTGGAGATGAATTCTACCCCAGTTAAATCTCCCAGTTTCTATGTATTAGCTTAAGAGTTTGGACAAGTGGGTGACGAAGATTTTGGCCAAATTGCTTCGTGATATAGATATTAAGCTTTAAATATTAATGGTCTTTTGTAAGAATGATAATAAGCTTACTCTTGATAATAAAAGAAATACGACAATCAATTAATATTTCCACCGATTATTTTTATCCCAAGTGGTAACACAGTCGGTAACACAACGCGTTCAAAATTCCCATATCCTGGAGAGAGCTCTCGAACCTTCTGAAGAAAAAACCCATCTGACCCATTTCGACCGATCCATGAGAGATGGACTCTTTTTTTCTTTTCTTTTTTGTTTTTCTTCTTTCTCCTCTTTTGATGGACAAAATCATCACCATTATCTTCTACCACCCTCCGTCTCTTCTTCCCGCTTATTTGGGGGAGTTTTGGGACGCTTTGGGTGGCTTGAGCCCCCAACGGACTCTCTCTATTTTGTCGGCAGCCTTGCCTTTCTAGTGGAAACTCCTCGGCGGTGGAGTGCGGTGGGTATCGGGTTTGGAACAAATAAAATAACCCTCCTGAATTGATGGAGGGGGGTGTGGAATATTTTATCCGGACATTAGCTGCTGTGGTTGCTCTTGAATTCTCTGGGATTTTGGTCACTCTGTGCCGTTTCTTATATGGTAGTTACTGTTGTTGTGTTGTTGGTGTTGTTGTAGTTGTGTTTTTACACTGTTTTTTGTTGTGGTTGTGTTTTCTTTTGTTGTAAGTCTTGCTACATTTACTACCCTCTTCGGTTTTCTTCAGGGTTTTGTTTCCCTCTTTGTAATGTTGTACAGTTGTTGGTGTTGTTTGTTGTTGTTGTGTTTTCTTTGGTTGTAAGTTCTTTGTTTCTTCAATAAAGACTTTATCCTTATCTATAAAAAAAAAAAAAAAGGCCTGGTAAAAGATGACACTTAACCTCTTCCTGCCGGGGGGGTGGAATATTTTAGGCTGAAACAAATCCAATATCTTCAAAACATATCCAACATGGTTTTCTTCATAAACAAAGAGTAAGGCCTGCACTTAACCAACTGAATCCAATATCTTGCAACTAACAATGACTAAAAAAATTGATGGTTTTCACCTTAACGAAAAGAAATGCATTTTTTATTTTATTTTTCAAAAACATTCTACTTGCATATGCATAGTTTATTAAATTAAATTCCTTCAACATTTCTTTCAAAAAAAAAAAATTCCTTCAACATTTTAGCATGAAAAAAAAAATAGTATGTGCTTTTCTTCTGGTGCCATTAGATGACTTAGCATTCCAAGGGTATAGCTAAAATTATATCCAAATTTTAGCTTTAGGAACTACTTTTTATAGTTTTGCCTAATCACTTTTTAAAACACTCACATTTGATTCTCTATTCTCAATTCTTTTTCATTATAATATTATTTCTTTAATATCCCAACCCATTATATCTTTACTTTCTCAATTATGGCATACTAAATAAAATTTTCCTTTGCCTAAGGTACAGTGCTTAGGTAAAAATGTCTGAGCACTGTAGCTTAAAGTTACTTTGCTTAACCTGATGTGAATCTAATTTGAGTGATTTTAGGGGTTTATTAGACATATTTTTTGCTTAAATAGTGCTCTACCTACACAGTTGGGAATGCTCGGTATGGAATTTAGCTACCCAATTCTTGTTTACCAGACTTTTGATGCTTTTCCCCCATCAGGTTGGCGATATAAAGTGATTGTCACTACAAAAAGGTATGGGGCTATGAGCTCCTGCAGCTTAGGCCAGTAGGCACTTCACACTTGAAAATATCTTTCAAAAGTTTTTTTTTTTTTTATGAGAATATCTTTCAAAAGTTGATTCTCTAGCTCCTTCGTCTTTCACATTTCACCTCATTTGTGAGTTTAGAAATGGCAACATCTGCAAAACAAAACAATTTGGCTCTGAATCAAATGAGTTGGTCTCATTGGAAAGCTTCCACTCCTACTACATTAGTTCATTTCCTCTATTCTATAATCAAAACCCAAGAAAATATTCATTAAAAAAAAAGCCCATATATCCTTGGTGTTTCATGTTAGTTTCCTTTAAGGCTTTCTTTGTTTTTAAAATAATTATATGACACTGTGACAAGCAGAATCAACCTATTATATAATCCAATGCCACTATTTCATATCCAGTGTCAAGCTGGTTTATTACGAATAAGAGAATATTAGCATTCTATGTGAACCATTTTGTTAATTTTTTTAATGGCAGTGTCTTTCCATGAGTTTTCCCCAAACTGCATAATATGCACATATAGCTCTGTTGACTTCTTAGGATTTAAATGGCTAATACTTGTGACATTGTAATTTGGTTAAAATTTGCAAATTCCTAGTCCAAAAAATCCAATCTAGATGCTATTCAAAATTTTCCAATCTGTAGAATTTTGCTCAAGTGCGAACGAGCCTGCTTGAGCGAGCCCAATCATGAATTGTTTTCCAAATCAACCTAAGATTTTATATGTACCCAGAATCTAGCCGGCTCAAGCAAGGGGCCCACTCCAGCGAGCTCAAGAGAAGTTCAATGTTCAACTCGAGACTTCACTCGTCTCTTGCCTAAGGTCCTCTCCTCTCAAGCGACAAACTCTCTCAAGTGAGTCATTCATCATAAGCTTGCTAAAGAAGCCGTAGGAAAGTTTTTTCTTAAACTTTGTGTCGTGCATTTAATGCTGTACAATGGAGGACCTTTTTTATTTTTTATTTTTTATAATTCGATAGTTGAGAGAGATGGATTTGACCCCAGATTTATTTTTTGATTTTTGAAGACATCAAGAGGTGTCAACTAGTTGAGTTACAAGGTTCTTAGTTACAGTAAAGTGAAGGACTTTTGAAGCTTTATCTGAGAGAGTTTTTGTTTAGACTATTTGAGCCAAAAATAAAAAATAAAACTGAGAGTGATGAGCATTTTACTAAGCTTTTGTCATTTTCATTACACAGCTGAGAGTGAGAGAGATTGATAGCTAAAGAGAAAAAATCTTCCACTCTCCCACATTTTACTAAGCTTTTGTCATTTTCATTACACAGCAAAGATTTTGTAAGTCATTGACTTTTGAAGTTTAAGCTAGCAAAGGTTATTTTTGAATTTTGTGATTAACTATAAATTAATTTTTTCCGCTTTGTTAATCACATAAAGGTCGCAAGAATTATATTTTTCAAAAAGGAAGTCCAGTATTAGGACATTGACCAAATAATTAAATCTCCTCACGTGCAAGCAGTAGGATCTCTCTCCATCAAAATATCTTTAGCATATGATATGCCTACCGGAAGAGATCTAAAGAGAGTAAGTGTTAGGACATTGACCGAATAATTAAATCTCCCACTTTCTATGTATTGGCTTAAGAGTTTGGAGTAGTGGTGAAATCATTTTGGCCAAAATTGCTTCTTGAGGTAGATATTAGGCTTTAAATTATAATGATCTTTTGTAAGTGTTGTCAAGTCCCACTTTGTCGAGGTACTTTTAAGTTGTGCATTTTCTAAGTTATGTGCAATTCTACACTTTCAAGGACAAATGGACCCAATTTTACTCAAAAGAGTCCTTGCAAGTCCAAGACTGCCCATGACCATGACTTATAAAGTGCATAACACAGGGGCACCCCAGCGATATAGGGCTCGACAAATATTGGAAATTTGCTAAAACTAAACGGGGCCAACCCAACAACCGAGAGGTACACCTAGCTTTGATACTAAGAAGAAAAACAAATGAGCCTAACTCCACTCAAAAGAGCCCTTGTAGCGACGTCATCATCATCCCTCCCCATAATGAGCCACGTCAAACTACTTTTTTTCCTTTTTTTTTTAATTTATTTTTCCCGTCCCCATTCAATTCAAACCCTTTAAATTAAAAAACTAACCCCCTATTTATCTTTGGTCCCTTGATTTATAAATCGTTACAATTTCTCCAATCCTTCCTCTCCATTTTTTACTCTTCTTCTTCTTCTTCTTCTTCTTCTCTCTCTCTCCCCATCTTCCTTTCTATCTCACATTATCGTTACTCTTTTCACAAACATTCTCCTCCCTTTCTAGCTCTTCTTCTCCCCATTATTCCACACTTTATCGTTACAATTCTTCCAACCATTCCTTTCTCATTTTGACTCTTCTTCTCCCTCTTTTTTTTTTTTTCTGTAAATTTGCTATTACTTCCTTAACATCTTTCTCTTCCATTCAATCTATGTTCTGCCTAAATAAAAAAGCGATGATTACACTTCTTCTTTCTTTTATTGGATTTTTTTTTTAAATATTTCTTGCAATTTTTCTCTTCGTTTATGATTTTTTGCGTTTTTGGTAACTCTACTTTCGATTGATGCGTTTTGGTATTTTAATGTTGTGTTTCTTAATTCCATATCATGCTCCTTTTCTTCCTCCTATGGCTTTGCCTAAGTAAAAATCATTATGTGTTAAAATACCTCTTTGGTTAAGTGAGTATACTTAAAATATATTCATGCGCGCTACACATGGGTTTGCAATTAGTGACTTATAAACTGCACAACCCAAAGAAACCAAAATGATTTGGAACTCGACAACAATAAGGATGATAATAATCATTATAATAAAAATAAAAGAAATATGATAATCATAATAATTTGTTCACCCTATCTTTTAAGGTTAGTGATTTGTGCACATTGCTAATGTACAGATCTAATACATACCTTCATAATTTATAGATATAGTTATCCACAACTCGATAAAATGTCCACAATTTCTGACATTCACATCTACAATTTCAATAGATCACACGTGATTTTGGGATGTTGTAATCCACAATTCGGTGGATTATCCATAAGTTATGGACATTCACATATGGTGCGCATTAGGGCATGCACAAATAATATTTCTTATTTTAAACCCAAGTGGTAGCACTGTCGGTAATAGATTATTGTTCATGGCTGTTCTTGGGGCCAAAAACTCAATTGTCAACAAATTAAATAATGAATATTTTACTTCAATCATACTTCATAAACAAAGACTAAATCATGCACCAAAACCATATGAATCAAATAACTTGCAACTATAATGACTAAAAACAAAAATGATCGCTGTCACCTAAATGAAAATAAATTCATTTTATCATTCAATTAAATTATTCTACTTACTTATGCATTGTTCATTAGATTAAATTCCCATAACGTGATATCATGCAAAAAAAAAAAAGTATATGCTTTTCTTCTGCAAGTGGGCATTAGATGACTTCTAGAGCAGGTCTTTATGCATAATGCAAATTAAAAAAAATTACTGCCTAATTAAGACTATATGGACTTTTTCCTTTCCCAATTATTTTCCGCGAACAGGTATGTGATAGAGAGATATTGTAACTATAAAAGGGGTATGAGCTCCTGCATCTTTGGCACTTGACAAAATCCTTCAAAATTTGATTCTCTAGCTACCTCCTTTATCTTTCACATTTCACACCCCTATTGTGAATCCAGAAATGGCGACAGTTCCACAACCAATCAACTTGGTTGAATCAAATGAGTTCGTCTCAGTGGAAAACCCAAAATTCTTAAAGCAAATCCCAGTTCTTCTTAGGGCACTATTTGGTAAACATTACCCACCTAGATTTTTCAGAACGGTGAGTCAAAGCTTCCACTCTAACCACATTAATTAGTTCATGTCCTCTCTATAATTAAAAGTCCACATATCCTTAGTGTCTCATGTTGCTTTCCTTTGAGGCTTTCTTTGCATTTAAGGAACTATAGAAAAATAAAACATGTCAACTATCTGAATTATACTCTATAATATTGTCAATAACTATACACCTTTATTGCATTCATACAATGTAACAGGTCTTTGCAGAGATTATAGCAACCTATCTTTTGGTATTTGTGACCTGTGGTTCGGCTGCTCTTAGCATAAGTAATGACCACAAAGTCTCACAACTAGGAGCCTCAGTTGCTGGGGGGCTTGTTGTGACTTGCATGATCTATGCTGTGGGACACATCTCCGGTGCACACATGAACCCGGCTGTCACTCTAGCTTTTGCAGCTTTCAGACATTTTCCATGGAAGCAGGTACATGAGCTTCTGAAATCCCTATGGTCCAAAATATGTACTTAATTGGACGATTAAATCTTTTGGTATTATGTGTGCATTTAGGTTTAATCGATTAACACATGTATTAGAATAAGTCAATAGCCGCAACTTTCTTTCACAAATTTATTAATAATTGATGAGGCGATGTACTTGTCAATAATAAACAATAAATTAGTGTTAGTAGTGAACTTATACAAAAATCAATAATAGCTTATCAACTCAATAAGTTGTGAAAAAAATTATGTAGTTAAGATTACTCAATGTATATATCATCATGCAAATCTTGTGATAAGAACATGTGCAGTAGGGTCGAGCCAGGGGTCATTATCCACGACGTTGCATGGTTTGGGCTCCATACATAAAATCCGTGACCACAGAATGGAACCAAATAGTAAGATTGACACTTTTCAGGTTTATATTTGTTGAAAAAGATTACGAGAAACATAAAGGTGAAAGCTACAATGTTTGAGAATCTTTTACAAAGGAGACATACCACTATTAAATACACATGCATCTAACCACATAACAGGCATGAGGCATCTATACATCCTATCTTGATAAGCCAGTTGGACGGTTGTGTTTTAGATCAATTTTTTTTTATTAGTATCGAGTATCAAAACGTTTTTTTTTTTTTAAGTAGTACATATATGTGTGTATATATATATTATGTTTAGATGTTATTTTTGTTACATAGAACATTTCAAATAATCTTCAGTATTTCCTCTCATATCATGATTACCATAGCATGAGTAGTAATGCCTACCAAACATGATCTGATGATAGTGAGATATATTAAAGAATTCAGTTGATAGGCCTTTATTGACTTAAAAATAAAAAATAAATAAAAAAGGAAGGCCAACATTTGCCCCAAGGTTGTAGCACAAAGTTCAACTATGTTTTATAGTGGTTGAGCAAAAAACACTATAAAATGTTTTGTGTATTTGTATACATGATAAACAGGTCAGATTTTCATTAAAAAAAAAAATGATAAACACGTCAGAATTTTAGCAAAAAAAAACACATCATATTGGATGAGATTTTTAATAGGTGAGATGAAAAGTTATAAAGTAACTTTTGATCTCGATCGTTAGTTCAAATATATTAAAAAAATGTTTAAAAAAATTAAAAAGTTACTTTTTCATTGAACGGTTGAGATCAAAACAATTGCATAGCAATTGGTTTTCACCAATTGCACACGATCTCCATCCTATTGGATGGGTTCATGTCTGACCTGGTCGAGTATGGGTCATAAATTTATTGGACCCGGACTTTGATGGGTTGGGTCAACCCGTATTAACCCTTATTATTTCACATACCAAAAAAAAAAAACTTTATAACTTAAAAGAATAAAGAAAACACTCAAAGATAAAAGTTGAATAGTACATAAATCATTAAATTTATAATCCGGTAATTAATTCTAATTATCTATTACTCCAATAAATCCACAAAAAAATAAAAGAAATGCATATATATGTTAATACATGAAACATGAAATAAAGTTAAATTACTTATATAGAACTTTAAAAATAAAATATAACATGTTACGTAAAGAAAATAAATATATAATTACGAAGAAATTCTATAATGAACTTACGAAAAAATTACTTAATGTTAGTAGTAGATCCGACACTGAAGATATTTATATTTGAGAATTACACGCCAAGTTGATGAGTAATGTCATTAATGTTTTCATCTACAATATAGAAAATCTAATATAACTATACAAAAATACTTTGAAAATGAGTTAATAAAAAAATTAAGTTTTAAATTTTATAATAAAAGCTAATGAATGGGTCGGATTGGGTCCAGGTTCAACCGGAGTGGGTTGGGTTAAAATCAGGGTATGAGTAAAAAACGTATTCGATTAAAACGGGTTGTTACTCCTATTATGCATACCCTTTTTTTGGTTCGGGTTCCGGCGGATTAATGGGTCTTAGTCTAATCTTGCCAAGTCTAGATATTTGCATAATCAACTCGAGAGTTTGTTGCTAATTTCAAAGTAACCCTAGAAATTATAATTCCATCAAAATCAAAGAATTGCAATCCAAAAACCTTTACTGAGTTTTTTGGAATTAAAAATAATGAAATCTATGTAAATTGCACTTAGGATCTAATTGGGCAACCAAAATCTCTCAATTAAATCACTAGGTAATATTTTGGCACCAAAAAAGCACAAAATATTTCTACATGTAATACACTAATAAATAAACATAATTAATTTTTTTTTTTAAAAAAAAAAATTATCTTTGTGTAGAATTTCTGTTTCACTAAAATGCCACTCCACCAAGAAACAAAGTAATGAATGACTACATTTTCATGCAGGTCCCATTTTATGCAGCAGCTCAATTAACCGGAGCCATCTCTGCATCATTTACACTGCGTTTACTATTGCACCCAATAAAAGATCTTGGCACTACATCACCTTCAGGATCAGCGATTCAAGCTCTAATCATGGAGATAGTCGTCACATTTTCTATGATGTTCATTGCTTCAGCTGTGGCAACCGATACTAAAGCTGTAAAATTTCATTCAATTTCCAAATTTTATCAACCTTTTCATAATGTTAAATGCACTCATTAGTTGATGTCTCAATTTGCCCAGGTAGGAGAACTAGCGGGTCTAGCAGTTGGTTCTGCAGTATGCATTACATCCATCTTGGCCGGGTAAGTAAAATTAGCCCTTAATCATATACCTTACCAACCAAAATTGTCACTTATATTGGCCAGAGGCCTAGATTAAACAGACCCTTCATGCAAAGCAAAGACTGCAACTAATACAACTAGATTGCATATTTGGAACTCAACTTTTGACATTTATTTTAAAATCATCCTTATATTTTAAAATATTTCAAAAAGGTCCATACCATTATGGTATCATCTTATGGATAAAAAATACTAACGTAACAATACTAACAAATGTAATTCATGAAACCGATGTCACTTTAATAACGTGGAGCCTCACATCAACATTTTACATTCATCAGATAATGATAATGACATTTTCTAAACCTATTTTCGAAGGAGATGCAAAAACTGTTATAGATTTTATTCTCTCCTAGTTCTAATTTCTGTTGGGACATTAGCTCCATTTTGTGGCTGACATTCAAGCCATTTTGTGTAATTTTAGTTCGGCTTTCTATTGTTTCAGCCCTAGATCTTCTAATGGGCTTGGGCTTCGTTTTGTAACTCTTGGGAACCCCAATTCATTAGCTTCATTCCCTTATGGGTCCTTGTTGATGATGTTGATGGGCAGGTTCCCTTGGCTTTTTTTTCTTAATATATTAACTTATTTACCAAAAAAATATATATAAGCACTAAAGTGAAATATTTTAAGTATAAAGACAATTTTAAAATTCAAATGTTGAGGACCATATATGCAATTCAACCTAACTTCATCGTAATGGAAATGCCAGTTAAGTCTTGGAAGATCCAACCTTTTGGCCACGGGTCATAAAAGGTGAAATTAAAAAAATTAAAAAAGAAATATTTCACAATGATAATAGAAACCCATTGACCAATGAAACTAACAAGTTGTCCAAGTCCTATCCAGACCAGTATCAGGTGGATCTATGAACCCAGCGAGGACAATAGGTCCAGCAATTGCAAGTGCATCTTATAAGAAGATTTGGGTGTATATTGTCGGACCAGTGGTTGGAACACTAGGAGGGGCATGGGCTTACAATGTAATTCGGGAGTCTGATAAGCCACTCCGTGCAAATTCTCAACATTCACCCTCACTCAGACTACGCCGAATCAAATGCACTGACGAGGAGGATGTGAGCAATAACCCTCACGAGGCTGTGTAAGTGTGACACTGACACAATGGTTGTGCAAATCACAGGGAAATTATTTTTAGCTTCGTGCTATGTAATTCCCAGTCTTTCTATCTTGCATTTTCTACCAAAGAAATGTAGTGTATATTGTACACGCTTTTGATATCAATTTTGTATAATATTAAGAATATGACTGCCTATTGTTAGAATAGTTGTTAGTTATATTGATGGAACAGCATTGATCATGACAAAACTCATACATACATAATTAATTATTCCAACCCAAGAAATATAAAAGTTAAAGTAAGGACACACAACATAGGTGCCACATTTCACACCAATTAAGTCCATCAAGCATGCTTCAAAATCTCCACAAGTTGTTGCTTTAATTATTTTCAATCATCCCGAAATTGTTTTTAATTTGACCACTGATTTACGTCGCCTCAAAAAAGAAATAATAATGAAAAACCGATTTATGTTAAACAAATATAGTGAAAAACTATAAACAAATATTATATATTAGAAATTTAAAGATGTACCAAGCCGAACGTCACAATTTTAAATAAATTATATGGCAGGTAAACAAAGACTTGTCTTTATGTACTTGATGTGCTCTGTAATCTCTATCCACTTACACATAGGCTTTGCATCCCTTTCTCAAGGCTCTAAAAAAGTTTTCAAAACTTTGAATAATAGTTCTGTTAAAGTGGCCCATTGCCGTGCAATAGGAGAGGCAAGGGCTGAAAGTGGGGTTGGGCTTGGTTGGGCCTAGCTTAGTCAGGCTATTCTTTATAAAACCATACCATACACCCAAGCCCACTCATACCCAGACAAAACGTTCTTTTTGAAGCCCAAGCCAAACTTTCAAAGTAACGCCACCATTCAACATCAAAGATGAAGGAAACAATCATTCATACTCCACGGTCACCAAGCAATGCCAAAACATCATCGAACCAAGCAATTTTAGCGAGAACTTTTTCATTTATATATTTATTTGTTTACAAAAGATAAAAAGTCCATAATTCTAGACAATCTAATAATATATGATGATTTGAACTCTAAATCTTATGAGAAGATGTATCACTCTTGGTTTGAAGCCCAAGATTTTAGAAGTAACTTATTAAGTACCAAACAATAGGACCCCAAAATAGTATAAAAAATTATTCAATACGAAGGATAGTCACATGTTTTCCCAACTAATAAAAAAAAGAAGAATAAAAAAGCTATAATTGCTAATTTCAAAAGTTCATTTTGTCATTGAGCGTTCCGCCTTAGAGGGACGCACCTGCAAGGTGGTGGACAAAGCGAAAGTGAGAATGTCGACTTGAGTAATACAAATATTGGTGAAAATCCAATGCCTCAAAAACCTATGGGTTCCTTCACAAGGTTCGTCCACGAAGGGTGAGTCAAGGCCTAAGATCAAGTCGAAAGGAGTAATCAATAGATAACATGTGAATATTCCCAAGGATTTTTAGATAATCCCCTCTTAGTTTTGAGTAGGGGAACCCATTCTGAAAGGTTCTTCTTCCTCTTCTGCTTTTCCCCATCTTACTAATCATAATAAAGGGGCAGAGGCAATCGGTCAAAAGTATTCCCAAGTCAGAATTTCGACAAACACATCCATTATTAACAATTAAGGCAGAGATTTTCGATAATCATTTATCGCGACAATGGATCAACCCGATTTCCAAACTAGAAGAAATTAAAAAAAAAAAAAATTCAAACTTAAAGAGACAAATCTCGCTCATAAAAGTAAAACTCCAACCATTCTCCTTATGGAAAACCCATATTTGAATTGAGATAAATTGAGATACTGCTACAAGTTCTTTCCCTCTGAATTAGATAAATTTATATCTGAAGGAGGTTTACATAAGTTCTTTCAAAATTGACTATTTTCCCCTCTGTTAGAAGTGTTCCAAAAATGTCTGTGATCAAGTAAATAACTCTACGAACGAATGGATCGAATCGAATTGGAAAATAGAAAGATTTGTACAAGTTATACCTTTCGTCATCACTTTGTGAAAAATAAAATGGTTTAATTGTATTGGTTGGAATAACTAGTTGAGTTTGAATAATTTGTCAAATGGTTCTCAAATGATGAGACAGAAATGCCACTCCCAAGCTCACTGGCATTTTCTTTTTACCCAACTACTATTGATCTCAGTTGAGGTATGAACATGTGGGCAACTACCCATTCATGTCAATCTCAAATCTATTTTTTCCCACAGTGCCTCCTTTAGTGGCAGCAAAACGTTACATATATTGAGTACAGGCTACAACCTCCTGGCCCCATCAGTAGCATAAATAATGGCACCATGCTTCCTTTGGCACACAAGTGGGCAACCACCTTCATTATGAGCACATGTGGATTGTGGGGTACCAGTCCACTCCACCAGAACTTTTTGCTTTTCTCTATCTAATGTATGCAGATTGACATGCACATGCTGCAACCCAAAATCCCTCATCCAATTAGTTCATTGGTTCAATCCTGAGTTCCTGACTGGCTTTAATTGGTGTCCAAAATGTGCTTGGTCACATGCCCTCTACTTATAGTTACAATTGTATGCCATTTCCATCATCCACACAAACAAAAAGTAGTGCAAAAATATTAATTAGTGAAACCAGAGATTTCACAGATAACTTATAGACTAGCCACTCTCATTTAGGTAAAACCCCTAAGGAGTGACTGATTGATACAGCATTTTAAGTCCTCAACCCAACAAAACAGGTCCATCTCAAAGAGAAATACATATAAAAGTTAGTAGTAATGCAGTAGTCTGCTAATGATAGGATCATAGGATAACATTTGAAATGGCAAGGATGGGAATTCAAGGGCACTTGGGGCCTCCTTCCTTGGTCTTCCAGTTGTTGTAGCAAGGGCACACAGCTTTATTCCCATAATACCCTGGGGGCACACACAGGCACTTTTTGCAGCACTTCTGACAGAAGAACATGCAAGGCTTATGGTATTGGGTCTTGCTGCACCTCCTCGAGCATTGTGATGGGCATTCTGGTCATTTTAAGATTCCACATGGAACAAAATCAAGAAAAACATAATCATTTCCTTTTTCACAATAGTCAAAGAGTTAGACCCCAAAGATGCCAAAGTGTGTAACAAGTTTTGACCACAGTCAAACTAGTTTGACTGAGGGATAGATTGGTCATTCTCAAAATATTTCAACTATATTTAGCAAAACAGAAAAGAAAAAAAGAGCACAATATTATGGTAAATGGTGGAACCATATATTGTAGGATTTATTTTCAATCTCATCAAAATGTAAAGTTAATAATTACTGATGTGAAAATAATATTTCCCTATGGTAAATTTTCATTTCTTCTGAAGGGATTGATTTTCGTGGCCCTCCAGATTTTTGGGTGAAAAAAATAAAGAAAATAGAAGTATAATGAGAGATTCAGTACTTACGGTAGCTCTTGAGACTCCCTTGTCCATACTTGCTCTGAAATCAAGTACAAATTTAGAACCAAGATGTAAATGTTCCATTCTCAACCAAAAACATAACAAAAAAGCAAACACACACACACACACAATGTCTTAATTTGAGAGAGAGAGAGAGAGAGAGAGAGAGCTTACAGTGTTGTCATAATGATGACCACCATGCCCATGAGAAGCCATAACCTGTAAACAAAACAAAACAAAAAGGAAAATGTCAACAAAGTTTTGAATTTTTTTTTTTTTTTTTTTTTTTTAAAAGAATTCAGAATAAAGCAAGAAAGACCCACCATGGTTTGAAGCATGGAGAGGGCAATGAGGGCCAAGAACAAGGTAGCAACAAACTTAGCCATGGTCATTGCTACAATCAAACCCCTCTTAAGCTTGTCAGAACCTCAAAAGGCAAAGGCACAATTGGAAGAAGAAAATTTTAGGTGAGGGGTTTGATTATATGAGTGCAATGGTAGTGTGGAGAATATATATATAGAAGCAGGAGTGTATGTAAAGTGTGGTGGGGTAGGAAATTGTTAGGTGCTCTCATTCATATGGGCTACAATGTGGTCTCGTTTGTTATGAAATGACATCTTTGCATGCACATTTATCAAACAGTTGTGGCCAATATAAATTTAATGCCTTGAGCATATATAATGGATGCAGGCAGATGTCCTTACCCTGCTGGGTGCTTTTCCATCTTTTATCTGAGCTCATGGTACGGCTAAAATTTCTTCAAAATATTATTGTGGATCTTGGAGACTTCGTTTTTTTTTTTTTTTTTTGATAAAAGGATCTTGGAGACTTGGACTATATACACATACTAATGTAAAAAGTTGACAGTGTCTCATTTTTTCTGAAATGGTGCCTTCCATCCATTTGGTGAAAGTTTGCAAAAATTCAAAATGGAAACATAAATTTAATTAAACAATAAAACATGCACATTTTTCCCAAAAAAAAAAAAATCTACAATTTCAAGCTATCTTGATAAAAATCAATTGACTAATCAATGTGGATGTTTTGACTATAAAATTGAATCACTAGTGGGATTCATTTACATAGTATGCATTTGGATTAGTTTTTATTAAAAAATTATTTATTAAAAGTTGATAGGAGTATAATTATATCTAAAAAAATGTGAGGTTTTAAAAATTGTAATAAATAATTAAGCTAAAAAACTTTAAATAAAAAAATTAATCCAAACTCACACTAAGAAATTGTTGGTGAATTAAAATGATTTTGCATTTTTCGTCCCAATATTGTATTCTTCCAATTTTATTATTACAAAACAGAGTTATCGTCATAGCCAAAATTCTTAGCTCCTTGACTCTTTTTTTTCCCCCAAAGTTAACTACAAAAAAAGAGGGAAAGAAAAAGAAATGCTTTATCTTTTAGCACATCATTGAGTTGAAAACTATTATCACATTCACATCTCTCCTTTAAAACACAAGTTAAAATAATGATTTAGCAAAAGAAAAAAAACAAGTTAAAATAATGAAAGTTCACTTGGTTTTAATTTATGTCAAAGTTGAAATAATGTTATTTGTAGAAACACAAAAAAGTACCATAGTCCACTAATGCTTTTATGTCATAGCAAAACAAGTCTCGAGTCTCGACTCGTCAGTAATAATGAAAGAAAGGATAAATAAGTAACCATGCTCTTAGGTGAATTGTTCAGAGTGATGAAATGCAAGAAGTAAATTTTGGAACAATGGGTAGCTAAAATTCTTAGCTCCTTCTGTCTACCTTTAAACAATTACAATCAAAGCAATCCAGTAGCAAAAAATAGCAATCTAGCCCCAAATAGGAACAAGAGGGATTTAGGGACTTTCCTACAAGAAATTAAATTCACAAAAATGGGATGGTGTTGGTGCATTGAAGTAGGGAAGGTAGAGTTAGTTAAGTGGTTGTGAATAAGGGTCCCATAGTGACAGAGAAGGTCAAGATTTTAATAGAGAAAAAGTAAAGCTTTTACTGTAGGATGGTAAATAAAATAATTAATAATTCGTAGAAGGAAAGCTTAACCTTTAAAATAGCTCAATTTTTTTGTCCACTTTGCATGTGCTATTGTGCTAGTCTCTGACCACTGCACGCGACCCAAAGCTGCGCCGGTTTGACAAAAGTGTGCACCGTTTTCTGTACTCACTAGCCCATCCATTTCTTTTTTATGGTCCAAATCTTTGGTAGTACTAGTTCATGTACATGATTATCTTCGATTCCTAAACACTAAAGATCCAGATTCACCGACAGGTTTAATTTGGACTATTACTCATGTTGAATTTCTTATAGTTGAAAAATATTTTAGTTTAGACCCTTTTGGTGATTAACCGTATGCAGAATAAATAATTAAAGAGTTAATCACGCAATATAAAAAAATAAAAAAATAATAATAAGAGAAACATTTACAAAAGATTCAATGACTTACAAAAATTTTGTGTAGGGCTAGACTAGACTCTATGTAGTTTATGCAAACTCTCAGCTTGCCTTCCCATTGCAACAGTCTGAACATCTGGAATCCTCTTATAGTGATCTTCTCTAAATTAGAACGTTTGATATTCCAAGAACTTCTTGCAGATTTTCTCAATGAACCTCACTGGACCTTGGTTTAGTGGTTTCAACCTCTTGCAATGTAATTGAAATATATGTGGGGTATATAAAATGGTTCTACGATCTTGGCTTAACCATTAGAGTGTAGATACAAACTGAAATCAAGAACAACAAATGAGGTATATAAAATGGTTCTATGATCATACTTTGTTTCTTATAAATCGTTATTAAGTCTATTTATAATATGTACAATGGAGCATAGTAGTATGAGAACAAGTGAAAATGCATCAAAAGTAATTTGTTATCACTTTAACGTCAGGAATTAGCATTAAATACATATATCTTTGCATTCAAGATGGATGAATTCACTAAATCGACTTAAGATGAGGTTTTATGATATATGTCGAAATGATACTTAAGGTGAGTGTGCATTTAGTATAACCTAATTTGATAAGTAAAATTATATTAGACTTGATTAAGCAACACCCAAAAAGATGAGATTAAAAAAAAATTATAATTAAAATAATAAATTAACTTAATTTATCTTATAAATTAAACAGTAACACACATAGCACCTAAAATCTGTGAAATTAAATAGAATTCTTCTGCAATTCTATAACTTAAATCAATCACTTGATTAATGCTATTTTTCAATAGGATTTCAATATGTATTCTACGTGCCGTTGAAGAGTGTTTCTTTCTTTCATTTTTCTTTTTTATTGTTTGGCCATACATTGAAGAGTGAGTTGAAAGTTAAATCACTTTTTATTCGTTGTTCACAAGTCGTGAGTTTATTGTTAACATGGCAAATTACAGTCTAATTTGTATTTAACTTACTTTATTTCTTTAAATTCCTTTTATTTTTTGTTATTCAATACTATTTAGTGCAACCGTTGTCAGAACTTCCTGCCAATTGCCAAAGGACTTCTAAGTTCTAACTGATCGCACCCTAAAATCCAAAAAGATGAAGAAGAAAGAAAGAAAGAAATCCAAACTTATCACCGACTCACCGTTTCTTCATTTGAGGATCCCATTTAATTTCATCATCTATTTTATATTGGCATTATCACCGACCGAATCAGCTTCATTTGTTATTTGTCTTAAAAAAAAAAAAAGAAAAAAAAATTGTGCTCTCAGTCTGTGATTGGTCACCAGAGATCCCATGCAAATTGTTGGGAGAAAAATTGCAATGCAATAATTTTTTAATGGTTAAGATCAATGGTTATAAAGTTGTAAAGCAATTTTTATTTCAGTCGTTAATTCAAATATATTAAAAGATATTTAACTAGTTAAAAAAAAATTATTGAACGATTGAAATCAAAAAATCACTTTTTATTAGACAACTAAGATCTATTTTTATATTGAATGGGATCTCGATCCCAACAATTAATCCAAATTAGAGAACTTGGATAGACGGTTTTTATTTATTATTATTTTTTTTATGTTGGTTGTAAGGGGATTTGAATCTTGGTTCTCTTTATAAAGTAAACTAATTAATACTAGTTGAGTTACAAGACTTTTGGTAACAATTCAAAATTTATGCACTATTCCTACCCTCTTTCTAGCTTTTTTTTTATTTTTTTTCTTCATCACCTATCTTTCTATCATATTCCTTGTATTTTAACAGTAGAAACAGGGAGGACCCGCGGTGTTTAGGCTGAAAAATTACATAATCCTATCAGATAACCTTAAATGATGTCCAAATTCTTTAATTTCTTTTATTTTTCCCAATAATTAAATCTTTCAAATCTATGTAGCGGGCACTGAGATTAAGTTCATATGCAAGGGGGTGTGAGACAGGCTGTTGAAAGCACATTATGCAACTTTAGGGAAAAGGAATTAGAAGTGACATTCCTCTCGATCCAACTTTAGTGTGGGACAAGGTAGTAACGTGAGACAATTATATCTAATCACAATTCAATGGTACTAATTAGGGCCCACTGTTTTAGCAACAAAAAAAAAAATTTAGGGCCCACTGTAAAAATATACATAGGTCTATGTCAATCAATATATGTAAAGAAAATCAAGTTTTATGCAATAATGCTTAATATATACTTCAATGTCTACAAGAACATCATATACCAATACACACACCAAAAAAAAAAAAAATCATATACCCAATGTTACATTATTGATCAAGGGGAAGGGTATTTTGGCTACCACATAATTCCCTGAGTTTTACTACCACTTTGTCTACTTTTTTCTTCTTTTACTCCCTCCTTTCAATGGTCACTTTCTTTTCTAAATCATCTTGCTTTCAATCATACAAAAATTTTAGCACTATGTTTGGCACGTAGCATAGGAGAAGACAAAGAAGAGGAAAATAAACCTTCTCAATACTTGGCTTGCAAGATATAAATATAAGGAATAAGAATCCACAAGAGTGTGCATGGAATGGAACCCAATAACCCAATTCAATACGACCAATCCAATCAAATCTGAATGGATTGGTATATCTTGACTCTTGAGTTAACGCGTTGAATTGAGTTAAGTTTTTATAGAATTTGTCGGCCTTGTTCAGTAAGGATTTGTATTTTTTCTCAACCATAATTTTTTTTTTTCTTTTTTGGTTGCTAAATTTGTGAACTCTCAATCTTTACAGATATAATGTTTATATATTTATATAATAATTCTTATTACATGCCCCCAATTTTTGATTGGTTCATCTCATTTTCACTACATATGCTACACTCAGTCCCACACCCACACTACATAAGAAATTTAGTTCACCCTCGAGACTATTTGATATCTTACATATTTCTCACCCAAAACCTAGGTTTATTTTTATTTTTTTTATTTAATGTTTGAGTCTAGATACTACTCCAAAGATTAGAGAGAAATGGTCCAATGGACCTAATTAAATAATCCCAAACCAATAACATGTAAGTTAATTTGGATTGGTTATATTTAACCATTGTGAATTGGTTTGAGTCAATGGTTTTCTAATCTAATAAAGTCGATTTTGATTGAAACAAAACCTTCAAAATCAACTCGTGAGTTTCACTTATACAAGTCTTTCTCTTTCCCTTCTCTCTTTTTCCTCCTTAACATGTGAACAAACAAAATGATGAAACCGGATCCCTCTTCTCATTTTTCTCAAAATCAAACAATCACATGCATGCATCTCTCAAATATTCCCCACCCTCTCCCCCCCAAAATTTCCCCTTCTCTCTTTTTTGTTTTTCGTTTTTCCTCCATCTCGATCCCCTTTAAACCAAACATAGGATGCTAATTAGGCAGGGAAAATGTAACCAAACAATTCAATAACCATTACTTTTCCAAGTTCTAATCTAAAACATGAAAAATTTAATTTCTATGGATGAGAGAGAAAGAGAGAGCAGGGCACATGCTAGCCATTAATGATTAACCACTTGCTGGTAGGGCTCGTTAGAAAAGAATGGAAGGTAACAACTTGGAGTAATAACCCTCTCGCTTGCACACCAATCATAATCAAAGTTTATAAACCAGCTTGTCACAGAATAATACAACAAGTTGCATGAAAATCATTTGCTTATGCATTTATGAGTATTAAATGAATGAAATGATTAAGATCCATCCGTAAAGGGAGTCCTGCTTTGCAAGGTACAAGCACGGAAAATGGACCAAAGATAATACTGCAGTATTTCATGTTCTTGCATGTGGGTCTGTTCTAACTTCCACATGGGGTATGTGGGCACATTTATTTCAGTGGTTTAATAATATCCCCATCACTCAGAATATAGATATAGATGCACTTATTTAAAGTTAATTTACTACTATCTTTTTCTATCACCGAAAAGATATAAATATTTTATGTTCTCCATCATATCCAAATAAATTGTTCTATCAGGATTCAGGCAATAAACGAACAACTTTATGAAGATCTTTATTCATAGAATAATAATTTCTTAAAAAAATCTATTCATTTATTCTCATTTTCTAACTGGCCTCTCTTACTTTTAAACTCAGCTACTCAGGAATGAAATCTAATAATTTGGTACACAAGAAGATCTTAGGATTATTCAATACTTTGAGAGTAAAATTCTACCATCTTACATGAATGATGATCCAACCATTTATGTAAAAGGAGTGAGCAGTATTCTTGAGTATTTGAGTCTCAAGAATTTGGAAGTTATAGAATCTCAAATATACAGAGGATAGTATTGCCTTGTTTCCTGTACAATTGTATCAGGAGTGTTGTTGTATATTTATATTCAAGGATGTACAAGATAAAGATAACTATTACAATTTAAATGTAATGCTTCATGATAAACTAGTATCAACAAATATTATCTCTTGTGATTATCTTGGTGATGCACTTCTCCCTTATCTGTAGACTTCAGATTTGTATCTGTAACTGATATGGGTAGGGCTATCCTAATATGCCCCCTCAATCTCAAGGGGAGTTCACGGACATTGAGGTTGTCCCTTAAGAGAATGAATTTAGCCGTAGGAAGGGGCTTTGTGAAGGTGTCTGCAAGTTGGTCTTTTGAAGAGATAAAGTGTATAGACAGAGCATTTGAAGCTACCAAATCACGAACAAAGTGAACATCAATTTCAATATGTTTGGTACGGGCATGAAACAGAGGGTTGGCTGTGAGATACGTTGCACTAATGTTGTCACACCAAAGGAGAGGAGGTGTAGAAGATACAAGTCCAAGTTCGGATAGAAGAGAGCGTAGCCAAATAATTTCTGTTGAAGCATGTGCAACAGCCTGATATTCAGATTCGGTGCTTGAGCGAGAGACGGTTCTCTGTTTTCGTGATGTCCAAGAGATGAGATTGCGACCAAGAAATAGGCAGTAGCCGGTGGTGGAGCGGTGATCATCTGGACAGCTTGCCCAGTCAGCATCGGAGAAAGCTTGAATATTAAAATTGGTGTCCCTGTGAAGGAAAATGCAGTGGTGGATGGTGTGTTTCAGATATCTTAAAATTCTCTTTACTGCACTCCAGTGATCTTCAGTTGGGTTGGCCATGAACTGACAGACTTTGTTGACAGCAAATAATATTTCAGGCCGAGTGAGAGAGAGGTATTGGAGAGAACCAACCACACTGCGATACGAACTTGGATCGGAAAGAGACGAGCCTGTGTACTGACTGAGGACAGTACTAGAAGCCATGGGAGATGACACTGGTTTGGCCTCATGCAGGTTGGTTTTTCGGAGCAAATCAGTGATGTAGCAGCGTTGAGAGAGATACATACCTGAGTCTACCTTGTGAGCTTCAACACCAAGGAAAAAATGGAGAGGCCCAAGATCTTTTAAGGCAAAGTCTCCCTGTAAAGTGTTCATGAGGTGTGTAATGGAGATCGAATTGGGTCCAGTAATGATAATGTCATCCACATAAATCAGGAACAATATTAATTCGGGGCCAGAGTTGTGAATGAAGAGTGATGTATCAGATTTGCAACCTTTGAAGCCAAGATCAATAAGCCGAGTGCTTAGGCGAGAATACCAGGCGCGTGGAGCCTGTTTTAGGCCATAGAGTGCCTTGCGAAGGTGACAGACATGATGGGGGTATGAAGGATGAACAAAACCTGGTGGTTGTGTCATGTAAACATCTTCTGAGAGAACCCCATGCAGAAAAGCATTAGTGACGTCCAATTGGCGAATATCCCAGTTTGAAGCAACGGCAAGTGAGAGAACTGTGCGAATTGTAACTGGTTTGATAATGGGACTAAATGTATCACCATAGTCTACACCATGTAGTTGATGAAATCCTTTCGCAACTAAGCGAGCTTTGTACCTCTCAATCGTTCCAGCAGCATTGCGTTTAATACGGAAAACCCATTTGCAACCCACAACGTTTGTGTTGGGTTTAGGTTGAACAAGAGACCAGGTGGAGTTCCGCAGAAGTGCCGTGAATTCTGTGTCCATTGCAGCACGCCATTCTGGAGATTTGTAAGCTTCTGTAAAGCAGCTTGGTTCAGGCGGTATAGAGTTTGTAACTGTGAGAAGAGCCTTTGGTAAGGGATATCTGATGATGCCAGGATAAAATTGCTTTGGCTAAACAATATTGTCACGACTTCTAGTGTGCATTGGATGAGTATTAGTGTGCAGATTCACAATATTAGCTGGAGGATTGGGAGACACAGGTAGGATAGTGGGTGAAGACACGTGAGGATTAGTGGTATCAGTGGGGTGTAAGTGTGTGTCATGAGCTGGAGAAGGACATTGGGTGGAGATAGGAGATGTGGACACGTGAGGGAGTTGATGGGAAGGAGAAGTTATATCTGAATGTGGAAGTGGGGTTGGAGCATTGGAATTAATTGATGAGGTGGAGTCCAAATTTTAAGGAGATAGAGTTGATGTGGAAGTGAAATTCGGTAATGAGGGAATAGAAATTGAGTGAGAGGAATTTTGACCTGAAGGAGAAGGGAAGGAAGTTGTAGAAAATGGGAATGTATTTTCATCAAAGACTACATTACGGGCAATATACATCCGATTGGTAGAAAAATCAAGACACTTATAACCTTTGTGATTGAGACTGTACCCGAGAAAGACACAACGTTTGGAACGAAAATCAAATTTGTGGGTATTGTATGGACGAAGGTGGGGCCAACACGCATAGCCAAAGGTTTTGAGAAAATTATAGTTAGGGGTCTTGTGATAGAGAATTTCAAGTGGGGATTTATTTTTGGTGACCGGGGATGGAAGACAGTTAATAAGATAAGCAGAAGTGAGAAAGGCTTCATCCCAATATGAAAAAGGTACAGAGGCAGTTGCAAGCAAGGTGAGTCCAGTTTCGACTATATGTCGATGTTTACGTTCAACAGAGCCATTTTGTTGATGCGTGTGAGGACAAGAGCGGCGATGAGAAATGCCAAGAGAAGAAAAGAATTTGTTTAAGTGCCTGAATTCGCCACCCTAATCAGATTGTACTGATTTAATTTTGCGAGTAAAATAACGTTCAACAAATATTTGGAATTGGAGAAAAATATTATAGACATCGGATTTAGAAGCAATTGGAAATAACCAGATAAATTTGGAAAAGTCATCAATAAAGCAAACATAAAAACGATTTCCATTATTTGAAAGTTGAAGGGCAGGACCCCATACATCAGTAAATAATAAATCAAGAGGAAATTGAGACTTAGAAGGAGATAAATAAAATGGTAGACGATGACTTTTCCCAAGTTGACAAGCATGACACACTTGTGGAAATTTATTTGTGGAGACAGCAAGATGATGCTTGGAAAGAACCTGACGAACTATGCGAAGAAAAGGATGACCAAGGCGAGCATGCCATTGAGTGGTGGAGACACGTTCACCAAGGAGAGCACGAGGCTTTATTTGTTGAAGAGAATGGAGTGGATAGAGGCCGTCCTTACTCTGACCTTTGAGAAGGGTGGCTCCCGAGAATAGATCCTTAACACAGAAAAAGGAAGGGTGAAACTCAAAAAAGACATTGTTATCTTTAGCAAAACGTTGAACAAAGAGTAAATTTTGACTTATATGAGGAACATGAAGAATATTTTTAAGAAAAAATTCATGAGTGGAAGAACATAAGATAGAGGAGCCAATATGGTGAATATGCAAACCTTGACCGTTACCGATGCACACTTGATCATGTCCTGTGTATTGTTCAGCATTCAAGTTCAGATGGTTGAAGTCGGCTGTGAGGTGGTTGTTGGCACCAGTGTCGGGGTACCATACCTAATCAATGGAGGGTGATATGGCTGCAACAAAGGCTTGTGAAGCAGGTTGAGAAGCCATGGGTGCTTGATATTGTTGCTCAAAACGATGCCAACAAGCAGAGGCAGTATGACCCACCTTGAAGCAGATTTGGCAAGGAGGTCTGGAACCATTGTTGGAGTTGGGAAAAGAAGAAGATGAGCCTCCATTGCTACGGTTACGAGAATAAGTGTTTCGACCACGACCACGAGAACCATTGGAGCCCGGATTGGAGGAGTACTGGTGTTGACGACCTTGTGGAGTGGAATTGAATGTCTTGGCCGCAAGATTGGCCATGGGAATTCCAAGATCAGGGACAGTGGCCTGTTGTTCAAGTCTTAACTCATGGGTTAAGAGATGACTGAAAAGTTCATCAATGGGCATGTCTTCCAGCCGTGTATTGATAGAAGTAACGAGATCATTGTAATCTGAGGGGAGGCCAGCAAGTATTTGTGTGATGAGATCATTGTCATGGATCGGCTGTCCAATGGAGGCAAGTAAGTCTGCGTAGGATTTTGCCTTTTGGAAGTAATCTGGAATGGATATGTTACCTTTCTTCAAGGTGGCAAGATGATATCGGGTTTGCATGCATGATCCGAGCACGAGACAGAGATGAGAACATTTTTTCAAGGGTGAGCCAGACATCACGAGAGGATGAACGGCCAACAAGACTGGGAACAAGGGATTCAGATATGGTGGAGACTAAGATACTTAATAAGAGTTGGTCAATTTCAAACCAAGAGGTAAAGGCAAGATTGGGGATGAGGGTGGTGGAAGAGGTGGGGGAAGGGATATATTGTGGAGGTGCAGGGGTGGTTCCATCAATGTAGTGAAGAATTTTGTTGCCATTAATGTATGGGATAATTGCGGTTTTCCAGGACAAGTAATTATCTTTGGTTAGCTTGATTTGGAGATGATTTGAAGGTGTGAGGAGGGGAGTATATCGAGGTTGGGATGGAGAGATGGCATCGGTGGTTGATGAAGAAGAAGACATTTTCTGTGATTTTGACGTTAGTCAGTGATGCTCTGATACCATATAGAATCTCAAATATACAGAGGACAGTATTGCCTTGTTTCCTGTACAATTGTATCAGGAGTGTTGTTGTATATTTATATTCAAGGATGTACAAGATAAAGATAACTATTACAATTTAAATGTAATGCTTCATGATAAACTAGTATCAACAAATATTATCTCTTGTGATTATCTTGGTGATGCACTTCTCCCTTATCTGTAGACTTCAGATTTGTATCTGTAACTGATATGGGTAGGGCTGTCCTAATAGAACTTATCTCATAGATTAGATTTTGGATTTTCTCGTTTGGATTGACTAAGGCTACCACTTGTACATGAATTTTAATTTTTAAGAGGTGAGCATAAGCAAATAAACTAAATAGACATTACAAATCAAAAAAGATTAAACCAAATAATAAGAACGATCTCTAGCATTTTCACATGCCCGTGTGCCTGTTCAGGTGTTTCTTTTTTCTTGTTAAAAGAGAAATCATTTTCCTTTCTAAAAAAGAAAATGAATGATAAAACATAAAAATAAAATTTAGAAAAGCACTTTTAAAACTGTTTGTAACCGTAAGCAATTATGTGACTGTGGGGGGGTAATTAGTGAGGGTAGAATTTGATAGATAGTTTTAAATTTCTCAATTTACTTTTGTGTCCTTAATTTGTCTCTTCCTTATGATAATCATAAAGTCTTTTAAGATACATTGCTTCCTTTTTTTTTTCTTCTTCTATAATTTCTATTGAGATTGCTAATTGCCTTCTTAATTCTTGCTCAATCCCAAATGATCAAAGACTATTATTGTTGAAAGCATAATCATCATGGGATATTCATATATCAGGATTCTAGTGAATAATCTTTATAAATGGATCTCTAAGGTTTGAAAAAGAAAAAGAAAAAGTAGATAATAGAAAATATAAACCATTCAAAAAAAAAAAAAAGTGAATGACAGACTGACAGTACGTGTCTAGGCCTTGAGTTGATGGGCTTGACTAACCCAATAAAATGTCTATGGGCCTTGATCTAGGTGATGAAAATTGGGGTTGAGGTGGAGGATTTATTGGATAGGAAGATTGGCAAGGCACTCCTTTCTGCGGGCTGAGATCAGACATACATGGACTGGAAAACCTTATGTGTGCAACATTTTCTTCCTCACATGGGCTATTAATTGGCCTACTTCAGAGCAGACTCCCTTCCTGATTGGGACTATTAGCCTTTTATGGGCCATAAAGCCTAATAAAAAAAGGATCCATGTCCAGATAAAATATGCCAAGATTGTGAATAGAGATTGCTCACTGAATTCAGTCAATAGGCAACCATAATGGAGTTGTTAAGTTATTGGAAAAAATGAAGAGACATATAATGGTTTTAAAATGGTTCCTAATTTTGTTGGACTATTTTTTTTTTTCTCTTCCTTTGTTCTTCAAAGTCAATCTGAGCTTTTGTTGCATCCTTCATTCCTACTGCTTCCTTGGGTGAGAAGCTCCCTTGCCTTTTCTAAAATGCCTTACTGGAGAAGAGTTCGACCCAATGCTTTATTTCTGTTTTCATTGAGCTCTATGAATTTCAACAAAGCCTTGGGCTTATTTGGAAAAGAATATGGGTATTGGACTGAGATTGTTATCCATTGTTTGATTATATTAGGAGTTTTGGACTAGTTCACTTACAAGTTATCTGGAACAATGATTTGGGCATTTGTGAAATTGGGCCTGCTTAAAATTTAGCAATTACTGTTCCTCTATGATTGGTGGTGCAACCAAGAAAAAAACCCTTCTAATTGGTACATGTTTATACAAATTAACCTTGTAGCCCAGTGTAACTAGCATGTATTCAAATTTAGCCAAAAAAAAAACTAGCATGTATTCAATGAATTGTAAAATAAACCAGCTCAAGCAAATGATCTAGTTTCAGGAACCCACATAAAAAATCATTTAAACTTTTTCGTCAAGGCTCTCTACCTATAAAGGATTATGACCAGTTTGAAAGGAACTGTGCCCATAAATAATGCATGTCCTTACTTTTTGTATCATATTTTGCAATGGGGATGTCATGAAAAGGCCAACTCCTTGTTTTACATAATTGTTTAGCTTTATGAAATCTTTGAAATTTTTTTTTTTTTTCTTTTTTTTTCCAAAAAAAAAAGACTTTATCTAGCTTTAGGGAGTCAGATAATGAAAACTTTGCTGGACTTTGGATTGTGTAAGCAACACTTGATGCTTGGGCCTCAGAACAAGCTTTTGTTTAATTATATGGTCGGGCCTAATCATGTGTCTGTCTCCTTCTTTCACAAGTCTTCCTTTTTTGCTCAAACCCATAATGCATTATAGGAATAACTACTTCCCATTGTTGGTTCATATTTCAAATAATACCCAATATGATGAGGCAATCAAATAGAAATTAATCAAATATCATAGTTGGGATTAAGCTAGAGATGTCAAAAAGAAAACGAATGATCACAGCCAGCTAACAAAAAGAAGTACTTCATTTCTACCCTAGATTTTAAAACTAAACACAATAGGTTTATTCATTCAAGCATGTTTTTAAACTTTTAGTTCTTTTTTAAGTAAGTCGATTGGAGATTCAAGTACCAGCTAATATTAAAATATTCTTGAGTCTTATAAAATATCACTTATTCTAAAAAGCTTATACTCTAAAAGGGTGTGCTGGTAGAAGAGAATGAATTTATTTATGTTAATTACATGCTTCAACAATATTTCCATGTGATCTCGTATTACAGATTTTTTAATTTTTTTTATTCTACTTCTTGCAATTATTATAATTATTAACAATAATTACATACTAGAATCCAGAGTTTGATCTTAGTTTCAAATTAGTCTCTAAAGTTTTAATCGAATCAATTACTATCCTATAATTTAAAAATTCGTTGTAATTCGAATCCTTACGGAGCTTTTATTAACTAAAATTAACAAAATAACATGTAAGCTACAATTGCGATTTATCTGGATAAGAAAATTTCTTTAATTTGAATCGCAGATGGGTATTTTTTTGTCAATTAAAAAGGCTTCCAAAATATCATAACCATACGTAAATCATTTTAACAGTAAAGATACTATTGTTATGTGTTTTTTTATAGTACTTCATATGGTGGGTTTTATAGTGATAGAGATGTCTCAACTCCTAAGTGCAGCTTATGTGAATTTTCTTATCTTATCTTAATATATATAAAAAGAAGAGTTTGTAATTTTTGTTGTGATGTAATAAAACGCCACTGGCATTGAAGATGAAGATTAGAATTTTGTTGATTGAAGGGTTCTTATGTCTTTTCAAATTTTGTTTGGTCTTAAGTCTTAACTCTTATCTTCTATTCTTCTCCCTTTGCCCACTTCTTTTTTTTTTAAATATATTTAACATAGACTTAATAAAGCTACAAATTGTAATCATTTTTTAAACTACATGGTGTATGTATGGAATACAAATTTTCTATCCCACTTTTTATATTCTACTTTATATTCCACCAATTATAACGAATCACGTGTTTATTTTCTTTTCTTATAAAATAACTAAGATTTAAAATGGAAACAAATCAAACACAATCTGACACATGGTATATTGTAGTTGATGGAGTATAATGTGTTATGTGTAACACAAAAATTGGGATAGAGAATATTCATTCGTATGATATTGGTGTTTATGCCCTTATTATTGCTCCTCTTTGAATCCAGTAGTCAATAATATTAAGGTTAGAGATTGGTACCATGGAATGAAATCAAAATTTGTCTTGCCTTTTTGTATTTAACTTACACCACGGTCTTGGAAAATTCTGTCATCTACAATTAAGTCAGAAGAAATTAGAAGTGCATTATATGTTTATTTTTATGGTTATACATATTTGACTCCATAATACATTCTTTTGTATTATAAGTCACAACTTAGCAATATAACAAGCAAATGACAAACAAGAATACCTCTTAATTTTAGGCTGACTATTAATCAAATGACATTTTTACTTTTATTCAATCTTGTGAAAAAAAACAAGGGTTTAGATAACATATAAAGGCGGTTTTGCTTCTAATATTCAGGAAAACAAGGAAGTTCTTGAATTGCTTAAGACAACCATTGCTAAAGTTGGTTATACAAGCTAAGTGTTTAAATTGTCATGATTTATAAAACATAGGACAAAAATAGTAAAGTTTTGTTATCTAGTACCACCATCAATCCCATTTAAGAGACAGCCGCACAATTCTAACAAACTATACCAAGTAGAC
>OU015768.1:37153872-37220331 GCA_907173295.1 Fagus sylvatica | reverse complement strand
AAAAAAAAAAAAACTTAAAAAAGGGCCGATTAAACATTTTTTTATTCAACGAAGAGTGAACAGTAGCTTTTCATTTGTGAAAAGCTACCATAGCATTTTGGCAATTTAAAGAGCAAAATGAAGAGCTATTAGAGCATCATTTCTTCATTTTGGCTCTCCACATGTGGAAATAGAGAGCCAAATACATGACTGTTGGAAATACTCAAGGCTATAACCTACATTTCTCAGTCCGGTCAACCAAGTTATGTATTGGACTAACCACAAATAAAAGAAGGTAGAATTACAGCGTGCAAGTAATTGTCATACCACCCCATATAATGTGACCCACAATCCCTAAAGATGAGAAAATTGTAGATGTAAGGTGCTATGTCCTTGTATGAGCACCTGCTTATGCACAGAGCTAAGCTCCTATGCTGCATTTGGGGACACATATGCCTTAATTCCAATGGGTTCCACACCCAAAAGAATCTGCTCCATCCATTAAATCTGCTAAAGCCTATGATCTAATATAACACTACAGTTTTCTTTCAATTTTGAAATACAAGAAACATCTTACTTATTATTTATAATATTCTTCATTTCAAGATATGAGAATCTGCAAGCCAGCAAAGTCACACTGCAGGATTGCTTTGCATTTCGATTACTTTGTAAATACATTTCCTGAAAGCGATTTTAGGTCTAAAAAACGGTTTTAGTGATAATACCAATTCTGCACACTTTTGAAGAAAATACTTTTTCTCAAATAGAACACATGTTTCCTCATATGTCACATGTCCAGTAAATAATGCGAGTGGCTTTAGAAATATCCACAAAATACCTTCTTCTTTTTTCTTTTTCTTTTTTAAGTGTAAATAAGGGGATTCAACCATGAAACTAAAGCTCCCTTAAAAGAGAATTGTTTCCACTAGACCATACCATCAATGGTACTAAACTAATGATTTGTTAGTTCATTACTAATGATTAGATATTAACAAAACCTGTATTGTTTAGATATAAGTACAAATGTTGAACTTTAAAAAAAATTAATTTTATTTATTTATTTATTATTAATTTGATAATTAATATCAATCACATTCATTACCACATCAATTTATAATTTTTTATAACAAAATTAATAATAATTTTATCTTTTTTAAAAAATCTTAAGCTCACTATTTTTTGAGATAAAAGATAAAATCTTAAGCTCACTATAGTTGAACCAAATACTACACCTTTACTTTTATGAGAAGAAAAAGTACCCAACTAACTTGGATGATATGAAATTAAAAAATCTTGAAGGATAGCATATTTATGTCAGAATCTCTTATAATATGGAGGTTATTGATTTAAATTTTGTTACTCTTTTTAATTTTATAGAATCTCTTATCTCACTCACACATAAAAAAAAAAAAAAAAGTGGAATTGAAGGAGGCAGCTAGCTTTTTCTTTGTTTTTGGTTCCTTTACAAAACCACAAAAAATTTGTACCAAAGATTTGGGATCCATTTGACGAAATAAGATATTAAAATTAATGTGATTGGGAAGGGTGGCAATTCGTGTGTGTTCTCCCAAAAATACAAAAAACTTTCGTTTTATCCGAGCAATTTCAAGTATATAAAGTTGAAAACTTTCAATCTAATACAGAGTGAGGTGGGTCCAGTTTATACTTTCTAACTGCAAGCCTGCAACACTGTTTGAAACTAAGAAAGTGTTTGTACAGTCAAATTGTTGAATTTTGAAACTCTTTCAAAGTCTAATACTAGTCTATTATATTATATTATATTACACCACAAGCTCCTTCTTAATAAATTCAAAGCTTGTGAGTTTCAATGCAATTGTTGGTTACACACTCTTCGATGATTAAACCTTAGCAACTCCATGATTGGTCCAATGACGTCACCAAAATACCTCCTAGTATTAGTGTATGTAAATCTCAATTTTATTACCTCTCCATTTTGCCTAATAAAACATCAAAGTCAGTGCACTCAACGGTTTTGATTTTTTTGAAACCAAGCAAAAGTAATATACAATAGAGTATTTTGTAAGTACCGTATCATTTCTCTTACCACTTTTTTAATCAATCTTTTTAGACTTGTCTAATTAATTGCTAATTTGACTTTAATCATGTGGACAGGAAGCAAATTAATATACGTGGCACCAAAGACACGTAAAGTGTTACACGCACGTGTTGACACTTGCATTATGTCTTAAAACGTGTCACTCAATCTGCATGCTTTATTACGTGTTAAGTATGTTTATTATGCTCACTAACTTACTATTTAACAACCTCTCGTGTTTCATGCAGTAAGCTCCAAACGTGGACGGTACTGATTTTTGTTATTTTGATTTTGATTTTCTTTTTGGTTGTTATACAATAAAATTTGTAAATATATTTTAAGGGAAATGAGATTTAAAAATCAGACATTTCCAATGAAAATATCACGAAAGGTTAAGATATTAATAGATTTACTTTTTTAATATACGTAATATTTGATCTTATCTCTTATTAGATGATAAGATCTTTTAGATATTAATAGATTTGCTTTTAATATACGTTGATCTTATATCTCTTATTAGATGATAAAAGGTTTCATTAATTGAATTAAATTGAAACCCAAAACAATATTGAATTCTAAGCAATGTTTTTCAAAAATCATTTTAGCATCTTACTTGATTTTTATTATAATAACATCACTTTTATGTGGATTTATTTTCACGTTACGAATCAAGAATCATGTCAATAATTCAGAGTTTGAAAATTTTGGTACCTTTAGTTGTATCATTTTCACATGGACACATCATTAAACATGGACAAAAGTAAAGAGTGGGAAAAAAAAAAAAAAAAAAATTCTAGATATATATTGTTGTAATAATCGGCAGTTTTGAGGGGCAATTTGGTCCAAGAGAAAAAGGTTGGATCAGTTTAACGGTACGGTTTTAGAGGACGTTCTTCTTTTTGTGAGGGCCAAGGTTGCCACCGTGCAACTAAGCACTAGTCAAAGCGGTGTCGTTTTTGATTGACAGAACACGGTTTCACGGACAAACCCCTTCAATGTCCGGAAATTCTCTCAAGGCCGACAAAGATCTTCAAATATTTTGAGACAAAAGCAACGATGATAATACCTCTTGGGCTTTTGATTAATTGCACAAAAAGACATGTTTACCATAACCCAACACTACTTTTTACTCAATTACACTGCCCCCCCAACAACATTCACAATGCCATTCAAGGGCAATCCTGTCCTATAAAAAAATGGGTATATTTGAGTAGTGAAAAGTTGGATTGGCCAAAGCAAAAATTGAAAAATAAAGCGGTCCATACCTCACTGCAAATTGACAAATTAAGATGGGCTACAGCAATGTTTCAGTGTGACAGGTCTCCCTCTATGTCTCTCTCTCTCTCTCTCTATCTGCTATGGTTAACTACCCCATAATAATTAACAGTTTATACGGGTCAACTCGGACTGTAAAAAGTGAGTCATAAACTCACAATTGTCCAAAAATCCTTCAAATAAAGGCCCAAAACTCGGATCATTATTATTGAATTTATTGTAAAAGCATAGAGACTAAAAAGACCCAGTCAAAATGTCAAGGATGAAAAAAAATTGAGTGTAGAAAGTAGAAACAATTGAGTGAAAGACTGAAAGGTCATTGAAGTAGCCTAGGTATATTTATTACACACACAAACATCTAACCCCAAGAGGGTCCAGCAACTTAACCATGGATTAGAACCAGGGTTAAAAAAAACAAGTGGTTAAGAAGGACAACCACAAAACACAGATTTTTATTATCAACAGTCATCACTGCTCATCTCCACCAGCATCATTCTGCTTCTTTCTCTTCCTCCTTCTCCTCCTCCTCCTCCTTCATCTTCTTCTATATCTCCCTCAAAAAAGAAATCCCATCTTGGTTTCTCCCAAATAACACCTAAGCTTCCATTTCTCTTCAATATATCCTAATCTTAGACTCCTAGTAATCCTACAACTTCCATTGATAGATAAAGTTCTAATCTTTACAAAAACCCAAACCTCTTAACAACTTCTTAAAAGCTCTTGTCTTTTTGATTTTTTATAATTCTTTTAAATTACCCCTAGATGTTAGAGCCATGGATATGACCCCTACAATAACCACTACCAACAACACCACCACCACCACCACAGGTACTACAAAATCACCAGAAGCTGATAGTGAAACACCAACCCGGAACCAACCTTCTTCAAAGCCTTTATCTTTCTCAAATGGTGTACTCAAACGCCATAACGTCCCTCATCACCACCACCATCAACAACATCAACATCATCATCAACAAAATCACCACCACCTCATAGCTTCACAATTAGTTGTTACCTACAAAGAATGTCAAAAAAACCATGCAGCTGCTTTAGGAGGACATGCTTTAGATGGGTGTGGTGAGTTTATGCCTTCACCATCAGCTACCACAGCTGACCCAACATCACTCAAATGTGCTGCCTGTGGTTGTCACAGAAATTTCCATCGCCGTGACCCTGAAGACCCAATTCCCACTTCAACAGCAACTCATGTAATTGAGTATCAGTCCCACCATCGCCACCAACCTCCTCCACCACCACTACCATCTTCAAATCGAAGCCCCAATTCAGCTTCACCACCACCCATCTCTTCTTCTTATTACCCCTCTGCACCACACATGCTTTTAGCTCTCTCTGGTGGCTTATCAGCTCCACCTGAAACCCCAAGTGGGCATACTAATGCTGTACTCACTCCAAGTCCCAATGCAAGGAAGAGGTTCAGGACCAAGTTCAGCCAGGATCAGAAGGAAAAGATGCACCAGTTTGCTGAGAGAGTTGGGTGGAAGATGCAGAAGAGAGATGAGGATTTGGTGCAAGAATTCTGCAACGAAATTGGGGTTGATAAGGGTGTGTTGAAGGTTTGGATGCACAACAATAAGAACACTTTTGGGAAGAGAGATGTGAATGGTGGTGTAGGTGTTGGTGATGGTGATGGTGGTGCTGGGAACAGTAACAACAACGGTCTTGAACACACCCACAACAATGGCAACGGCAACAGCAACAACAACAACAACCACAACCACCACAATGATGATGAAAACAACAACAATAGCAACAACCTTGGGGAGAATCTGAATCACTACCAGAGTGATAGTGGAGCTCATGGTGCTACTAATGGGTCATCTTCATCTTCTTGATCTTTGATGGAATAATAAGGAGGTATTAGATAGAGTAAAGACTTTGGGGTATTAATTAATTTTAATTAGTTGCTTTCTTGCTCAGTTTAATTGTTCTTTTTTGTTAGTTTAATTTTAATGAGACGATGATCACTTTGTTGAGGATAGCATGGGAGAGCTAGATTGAACCAAAAAAGGGAATTTTTATTTGGTTTATTTAATTTTCTTTTTTGCTCTTTGAAGTACTTTAGCTATGATATTTATTATTATTATTATTATTTTTAAAGTTCATTTGCACTTTTGTTCCGCATGATTTCCTTCAAATCCCTTTTGAGATTGTGGTGCTTGAGGGGTTTGTGCCTTTGTGGGGATCGTGAACTTTACTTACCTTAATTTTATTTCATTCTTCTTTTCAAAATTTAGAATACAATAACCAGACTAGCTATGATTTTTCTCTTTCTGGACAGCAAGAGAATTGTATAATTTCTGAATCTAATGTCTCATCAGTGTGTAGAGAGAGAGAGAGAGAGAGAGAGAGAGAGAGAGAGATTTTTCTTATCTTCTGTCTGAAAGAAAGAAGCAGAAAGTGTTGTCACATAAATTAGAGCGGTTATAATATCATTCTAGTTTATCCCTTTAGCTTTATGTAATTTTTTACTGTTTGATTTATATTTATAAAGAATAGATATGATATGGTCTTACAATTCCCCCTATCAAATTGTGTGTGGATTATGGATATAGATATGGAATTTAAGTGGTTGTGGTAAGGCTAATGTCGTTTAAAGTAACTCTTTTCTGGCTTTATTATATTCTTCCAAGTGCAGAAAAAAGCATTGTTCCTCAACCATGTGCATTAGCTTTTGCTATTTTGGATATATAAGAATGTGTGGTGGCTTTGTTAAGCTATACTTTCAGACTAATCTGTTGTAATAGTATATTTAAGATAAAGTAAGCTCATGTATTTATTATGATTTTTTTAATGTCACTTTCCTTTTAAGGGAAGCATATCATCTCATTAATCATTATTATAAATATAATAATCTAATTTAATAAAGATGCTGACGGAAGTATTACTAAATATTGAGTGTCCTGTTTGTCTAGAACCTCTTCTGGGTTGTTTTGTTTTGGGGTCATTGATGAAGTCATTAATCTTGTTTTTGTGCGGGCGTGTCTTGTGTTTGAGTTCCTAGACCTAACTGCCAAAGCAAGGTTTGGTCCTTATTCAACTCAATTACCCTCAAACCCTGTGACTGTGAGGTGAGAGAGGCTGGAATTGTTGAACTTGGCTCACACACATGACACAAACACACGCAATAATTAATAGGCTGTTGCTATTTCTGTACTTTTCCTTTGGTTTTTCAGCTTTATCTTGTTTATGCATCTAATTTAGTAGATGGATGACCTGGAATAATTGTCACAAGATACACTTTTTCGTGTGTGAGAGACTGAGGGGTAGATGTTAATTGAAACTTGAAATACTAAAAATACATATTGAAATAGTAGCAATATGTCTATTATTGTTCTGAGTGTATTAAAATCCATTTCACTTTATCAACTTTTCTTTTTCCACAACTTGTTGAATTGGTCCACAATTTGTTGAATTGTCAAACTGTCAGTGGTTATTCCATTACTGGCATTATCTTTATTTTATATATATAAAAAAAAAAAGTTGTAGAAAGAGATCATGTGAGAGGGATGAGCGCACTTAAATGCACTTAAATATATGTATGTGAGAGGGATGAGCACTTAAATATATAAAGAAGAAGTACTAAATGAAGAGGTACTAAATATATTTTCCTAACAGAAACGAGATTGGAGGTTCTAACTATTTGATTAAGTAATATTTAAGATGGGAGGTTCTAACTATTTGATTAAGTAATATGAAGAATTCAAAACTCTTCACTTAATCATTTTCTCATATGGAATGTGAGTATTAGAATATTGATTAAAAAATAAATTTAATATTTTCTAATAGTTTAAATTTTAACTTAAGTTTTTAGAGATGATGGACTCAATTTTGTCAACAACTTACTAAAGTATCAAGTTGTGAGTGGTTAGTCCACCACTGATACTATTTTTATTTTTAATCAATCACCATACTGAAGGAAAACTCTTATACCTTCACATACATCTTAGCAAATGGTATAAAAAGTTGTAATCAAAGTTATATCCCAAGACTTATTCATAATATCAAAAAGAGATTGTGTGAGAGGGATGAGCCTTAGAAAAAAAAAAAAAAAAAAATGAAGAGGTACTAAATATATTTTCCTAACAGAAACGAGATTGGAGGTTCTAAGCTATTTGATTAAGTAAGGTTAAGAATACAAAAAAATTCATTTAATCTTTTATCTCAGGGAGTATTAGAATATTAGTTAAAAAAAAAAAAAGTTAAATATACTGTTGGTCCCTGACATTTACTCAAATTGCACGTTTGGTCTCTAACGTTTAAAATGGGCACAAATGATCCCGAACGTTTCAAAATCGTACACCATTAATCCTTCCATCTATTTCTGTTAGTTTTGTGTGTAGATGGTTAACGGATTGATGACGTGACCATTTCTTTTATTGATATGACATTTATTCTTATTTACATATAGGATATTGACATGGCAAACCCGATTAAAATAAAATAAAACTCACCCACCTGTTTAAGACCCTACCCATTTACTTAAGAAACCCAAACCCAATTACTGTGCATCAATGATCAAACCCTAACATTTTATCAAACCCCACCCTTCTCTCTTCATATGGAATGTGAGTATTAGAATATTGGTTAAAAAATAAATTTAATATTTTCTAATAGTTTAAATTTTAACTTAAGTTTTTAGAGATAATGGACTCAATTTTGTCCACAACTTACTGAAATGCCAAGTTGTGAGTGGTTAGTCCACCACTGATACTATTTTTATTTTTAATCAATCACCATACTAAAGGAAAACTCTTATACCTTCACATACATCTTAGCAAATGGTATAAAAAGTTGTAATCAAAGTTATATCCCAAGACTTATTCATAATATTAAAAAGAGATTGTGTGAGAGGGATGAGCATTAGAAAAAAAAAAAAAGAAAAAAAAAAGGGTACTAAATATCATTTCCTAGAAGAAAAGAGATTGGAGGTTCTAGCTATTTGATTAAGTAAGGTTAAGAATACAAAAAAATTCATTTAATCTTTTATCACAGGGAGTATTAGAATATTAGTTAAAAAAAAAAAAAAAAAGGTTAAATACACTGTTGGTCCCTAACATTTACTCAAGTTGCACGTTTGGTCCTTAACGTTTAAAATGGACAGAAATGGTCCCGAACGTTTCAAAATCGTACACCATTAGTCCTTCCATCTATTTTTGTTAGTTTTGTGTGTAGGTGGCTAACGGATTGATGACGTGACCATTTCTTTTATTGAGATGACATTTATTCTTATTTACATATAGGATATTGACATGGCAAACCCGATTAAAATAAAATAAAACTCACCCACCCGTTTAAGATCCTACCCATTCACTAAAGAAACCCAAACCCAATTACAGTGCATCAATGATCAAACCCTAACATTTTATCAAACCCCATCCTTCTCTCTCTATCTCTTCATCCTCTGCCTCTCTCTTGCACCAGCAAATAGTGAAAGAGCCATAATCGAAATCCTTGACCATATCAAACTGAAAAAGAGAACAAAACTGTGTGCGTGGGCTTTTTCTATTATTGCTATACTAGTACAACATAATAATAATATTTCAGTAATTAATAAAAAAAAAAAAAAAAAAACCCACAATCAAATGCTTCCCTTAGTAATAAATTTTTATTTCTTTCTTCTTTCGTGACCTTCTGATTCGCTCTGCAATATAGTCATACCAAATCTCACATTAATGGCAGTTTTTATTTTACTTAAAACCCAATTTTATTTCTCTATAACATAGAATTAGATAAAAGGGTTTTGTTTATTTTATTTCGTATCTGAAACATTATGAGCAAAGTAGAAGAAAGGTTTTCAAGCACCAGCAAATAGCGAGAGAGGGCTTTCTTTGACAGGTTTAGAATGGTGGAAATTGAGTTTAGTGAGTCATCACTGATGGGTGTGATGCAATGTAATCGGTTTGGGTTTTTTTAGTAAATGGGTAGGGTCTTACACAGGTGGGTGGATCTTATTTCATTTTAATTGGATATACTATGTCAATATCCTACATGTAAATGAGAATGAATGTCACCTTAATTAACAAAATAGCCACATCATCAATCCATTAGCCACCTACACATAAAACTAACAGAGACTAACGGAAGGAGTAATGATGCACGATTTTGAAACGTTGGGGACCATTTTTTACCGTTTTAAACGTTAAGGACCAAATGCGTAACTTAAATAAATGTTAGGGACTAATAATGTATTTAACCCAAAAAAAAAAAATTTCTTATCTTTTAATAGTTTAAATTTTAACTTAAGTTTTTAGGACCATCGAGAGCTAATTTTTATCAATTAGCACCCCTTCAACTGAACGAAGTTGGGTTTCTTATTCATAATTTTATTTCTGCAGCAATTATTATCTATTTTTAAGGTTAGGCACAAATATTTTGCCTTGTTAATGATATCCCAACGCATTGTACTATATACTTATGTGGTAAGTAAAGTAATTATATATCATGTGGTAAGTAATTATATATCATGTGGTAAGTAAAGTAATTTCAATCTTACTTGTCATGTAAATACTACAATCTAAAATTAGTCTAGTGTTAGTCTAATGTTAGCAGACATACCGGGGTCTCTTATAACACAAAAAATAATAATAAAATGTAGCCACTCAAGTATATTTAGTGTAGCTGTAAATCGTTAAGTAGAATCACATAATTAATTTTGGTTCCTCTATTTATCTCTCATTCATAATCCCAACATCAATTCTAACATAGTATTAGAGTTGTGTCATTAATTTTAACATGTTACCAAAATTAGGGTTTTAAGAGTATTTCCTTCTCGTTTATTATTCAATGTTTTTATGCTATAGTACGTTTTTTCTTTTTCTTTTTTTAAAATTAATTTATCCTATCATTAAAGATCTATCTTTTCTAAAAATTGATTTTCTTCACCCAGCACACAATTCACTCTCTTGAAAGTTGATTTACAGCGTGCCAACCGTTAAAAAATCATTTTCATGCATCGTTAAAAGGTCTTAACACACACACAGTGCTAGAGCAAGCCTTCATTCGCCTTCATGCAACCATTCTTTCATGCACCTTACATGGGTAGATTTTCCCCTCGAACCAATTGTCAATTAGCCAATAAGTATTTGCTCTTTTTTATGTAATCGAGAATCGCTAATAACGATGATGTCAACCTATGATGCTTTCATTTGTCAACACATCTCTCTAGTTACCGGTATAGTTGGACGGCTGCAAGGGCTGTATAATGTATCAACAATATATAACATTTGCTCTCTGGCCATCATTAGTCGTTCATAACAATTGTCTGTTACCATCGACATTACATGTTCCTTCTCAGATCGAGCATGATCTTTTGCACATACAATTTTATCCAGCTTTGCCATTTTTTCATTAACAATATTGCATTCCAAACTAAAGGTATCATAAAACTTCCATCTTGAATTTGAGGGGTGTTAGAGGTATTATTACCCAACAGACCTAAACTCATTATAGACTAATGTGTAGTGCAATTAGTTCAAGTGTTAGTTTAGGATTAGCTACAATATATACCTTACTTTGAGGTTTATTGTAACACACCAAACTTAATAATAAATATGATTTCACTTAGGTCTTCCCACTGTCGACGTAAAGTGGTAGTTTCAAACTACTTTAATAATGTTTCTACTTTTTATCTGTCTCTTTTCTTTACATATAATCCTAACGTAAATGCCAACAAGATCACTCTTAGTTGTTGATATATAGTTGGCGTTGAACTTTATAGGTTTCTTTTTCCAGTGCCTGCAAGGGATATTTGATCAAGACAAGCTTCTTTTGTTTTGGGTGGATAATATTGACAAAGTTGTTTTGGCGTATTTCACCAATATTCATGTTAATGGTCTTCATGGTTATCAACGTTCATTCTTTTTTTTTTTTGGTTGCTAAAAATCAACGTTCATTCTTAACATTCCTTGAAGAGACGTTTATTATATTTTATTTACCACTTTTGCTTAATAGATGCAATGTACCACCAATTGTAATAATGAAGAATTGCTTAATAAGGGAGTTAACTTAATCTGATACTTTATTTATACTTAGTGCTATATGTTGAATTTGGCAAACTCGTCCCTACATCTAAATCCACTATTTCCTGAATGAGACTCCAAAATGACATGATTTGATAGTTGAACTTAAAACCAAGTAATTTAAGGTTCACGTCAACCCTTGCCAGAATTTTCCTATGCTCCGTTAATTAAGTTTGATTTGGAGCGCTGGGATTATTAAATATTAACTTTTATAGTTCTAGCATTCACATTAGAACAGTTTCATAGGCCACAATTAGAAAACTAGGACATCCTAATTAGCACAGACTCTTTAACTTTTATCAGCCATATATAGGCTCCAAAAATTAGAGACAGGCAATTTTGAGATAACAGAATTTTAGTTTCTTGACTTAAATGTTAACCTTAAGGGGTAGTATAACGAGGATTACGTCTCATGGAACTAAGGTCATTCGTTCGAATATTCTAGTTCTCCTCTTTTTGGGCCCAAAATTGACTTATCAAAAAGAGATTTGAATGACTTGAAGATGAATAAAGTTGGGATAAAGAAAGTTTTGATACCACTTGTTGAGCCACAATATAGTTTTATGTGAATTAAGAATCCTCCAACAATTTTAATCAATCACCAAAAATTATTATCACCAAAATTATCAAGGTAATATCCCAATCACACATAAGAACACAAAATTTTATGTGGAAAACTCCCTTTTTTTTTTTTTTTTTTTTTTTTTTAAGGAAAAAATCATGAGACCAACTCCGATAAATTTATTATTATAAAATCAATTATAATATTTATTCTCAAGTTTATGCCGAACTTGAGATTCACGCCAAACAAAATAGTATATTCTCTCTAAGAATTAATATGCACCTTAACTGTGATCTTCAATCACCTTGGATACAACAACTCTCCATGGTTGTATCATCCAAAAACTTTCTAGAAAAAACCTTAAATATTATTCCCTTTGTATATCTCATGGCTAAAGAAAAATTGCTCTTCTTTGCTTTCACACACACGCAAGACCCTTTTTTTTTTAATACTTCTCTGCATTAATCCAAGCGTTACAAATTCTTCTTGATTTTTATACTTTACATATACCTTAGAGAAAAACCAAACCTTGTTGTCTCTCTCATTGTGCTACCTCTCAAGCAAAAATCTCTTTTTTTTTTTTTTTTCTATCTCGTTGTGCTACCTCCTAAACTGAAGATCTCTTTTCTTTTTCTTTTGGTTTCATGCCCCATTCTATAATTTTTCTCCTCTCCAAGGTTATTAAAATTCCGATTCGAATCTTAAAATTTTACGATTTTACGATTCAACATTATGAAAACGATTCGAATCTTAATTGAATCTTAAAGGTGATAGAATCTTAATAGAATCCCGATTTGAATCTTAGAATCTTTAGAATCCCAATTTGTTTCCGATTCTATACGATTCTACTGCACAAGGTTTATTCGGATTTTTTGGTTTTTTTTTTTTGGGCCTCCAATGAAAATTTAGCTTGTATTGGACTGATTTTTACTTTTTAGTATGTTAGTAGCCCGTCCATTTATTTTTTTTTTGATAAAAAGTAGCCACCTTTTTTTTTTATGATAAGAGAAGCCCGCCCATTTTAGTATGGTAAGTGGGTTTTAAATCTTGTGAGTTATGACTTATGACTTCCTTATTAGATCTTTATAAAATTTTGAATACAATTTGTTTTTGTTCTTTTTTGCTAGGTGATAAATGTTAGCCTCAAGATTTCAATAATTATTAATTGGCTAATTAATCCAAGGACATTCATGTAGTTTTGATGATAACTATGATTTTAAGTTATTTATTAATGATATTTTCATATGAACTAACGATTTATGTTTAAAGCATAATGTTGACTAATTGATTTAATTGGACCAACACGGCCAATTCAAATATCAAGCAAATGCAAAGTCGACAAGTTGCAAATTCACTGAAGAACAAAGTCATCAAGTCTCAAGACAAAGAAATCAAAGCTCAAAGATCATGTTCTGAGACATATGAGAAGTAAGAGTTAGGTTTTATAAAGTTTATTAAAATTTGATATTTATGACTCAACTTTAAAACCAACTTAAATTGATTTTCAAAAATAAACGGCTAGATTGATTGCAATTCAAAAGATATTTAAAGATAGTCAAGTGAATACAAAGAAATCTCTTACGGTGAAAAATTTATGAAATAGAAAAATTTTTCAAAATATTGACAAAGTCAATATTAATGGCTAGATATTTTTGATATTTAAAGATAGCCATGTGAAGAACACAAAGAAATCTCTTACGGTTGAAAAAAATTTTTGAAACAGAAAATTGTTTTCAAAACATTGACAAAGTCAATATTAATGGCTAGATATTTTTGATATTTAAAGATAGCCATGTGAAGAACACAAAGAAATCTCTTACGGTTGAAAAAATTTTTGAAATAGAAAATTATTTTCAAAACATTGACAAAGTCAATATTAATAGCTAGATTGATTGATATTTAAAAATATCCAATGTGAACACAAAGAAATATCTTACACTGAAAAATTTCTGAAATTGAAAAGCTTTCAAAATCTTAACAGAGTCAAATAAAATGGTTTAATTGATTAAGATTCAACTATGCAAGACAACAATGAAATCTATCACGGTTAAAAATCTTTGAAACAGAAAAGCTTTAAAAAAATATTCACATAGTCAAAGATAATGGTTTGATTGATTGATTGCAAGACAACCATATCAATTACGGCTGAAAAATCTCTTAAGCAGAAAAAAAGTTTTTCAAAGAAAACAACTTGATTGATCAAAAATGCAAGACAACCATATCAATTACGGTTGAAAAATCTCTTAAGCAGAAAAGTTTTCAAAGAAAACAACTTGATTGATCAAAAATGCAAGACAACCATATCAATTACGGCTGAAAAATCTCTTAAGCAGAAAAGTTTTTCAAAGAAAACAACTTGATTGATTGCAAGGCAACCATATCAATTACGGCTGAAAAATCTCTTAAGCAGAAAAGTTTTCAAAGAAAACAACTTGATTGATTGCAAGACAACCATATCAATTACGGCTGAAAAATCTCTTAAGCAGAAAAAGTTTTCAAAGAAAACAACTAGATTGATTGAAAATCAAGAAGAAATGATAACAGGAAGAAAACAATTATAGCTATAAATACTACCCTTTCTTCATTTCTAAATATAGAGCATACAAGAGAAATCAAAGAAAGAAAAGAAAATATCTTTTACATCAATCCATCCTTCTCAAGCTTATATTTTCATATCATTCAAAATCGTTGATTGAAAATCAAATTCCTCTAAATACTCTTTGAGCCATATTGATCAAATCCTTGATATACTATTAGAGTGAGCATATTGTGTACAACTACTCTTTGAGAGAGCCATATTTTGTACAACAATCCTTTGTTGAAATTATTGAGTGTTTTTGTTAGGGTTTTGGTATAAATCTTAATGAGTGAAAATGATTTTTCACTGGGTGGTTACTCTTCACCGTGTAAGGAAGATTTGTGGGTTTTAGTATAAATCTTAAGGAGTGAAAATGATTTTTCACTTGGTGGTTACTCTTCACCGTGTAAGGAAAATTTGCAACGGTTTTGATCTTCATCTGAAAGAAGATTGTCAAATAGTAGATTTGGGAATCCTCAAGAAGTGTTCTTGAGGCGGGAACGTAGGTAGGGAAGCCGAACCTCAATAACAATCATCATGTTTGATTCTCTCTCTCTCTATCTCTTACATATTTAATTACTTATATATATACTTGTACTTGATTTCATATCATATCTATATTGCAATTGAATTGTGATCAAACATTTGTTAAATCAACATTTGCTATTTGAAGATAGTTTTTAATTCCGCATATAAATCGAAAAAGTTTGCCTCAACCTAAATCACCCCCCCTCTTAGGTTGATATTTGGGTAACAATAAAGATAAAGAAATTCATAATCTTAGTGATTGTGAATTTGAAAATGAAGTAAGAGATTTTGATGATCTTCCCATGGATGATTTAGATGGAAGCAACGACATTTATGGTGAAGGTCTCCCATTAGAGGACAACATTCATCAAGTCAATGATGATCTTGGTTTTTAGATCTTGGTTATTCACATTGAACAATAAGTAATGTGTTACTTTTGTCACAAAATCACCATTGTGGAAAATGGTTGAGAAATATTTTGATTTATGTAGTGTTATTATTTGAAACATTATGTATGTTTGTGGTTATGTGGTATTAAAACTTAGAACTTAAAAGCTTGAAGTTTGAAATTTGTCATTTGGTATTTAGTAGTTGATGACTTATTGCATTTTATAAATTTTATGCCAAAACTTATTTATTTTTCAATGATTCTTTAACCTATGTTATGAATTATAATTATTTATATATTTTTTATTTATGGATAGTAGAATTTTACGATTCACGATTCGATTCGCGAAACCCTCCCAACGATTCAAGGTAGAATCCCGATTTTAATAACCTTGCTTCTCTCCCCACAGGGGAGGATCCTTGGGCCAAAGCCCTTGCGGCTGTATGCACTCTTGACGACGTGGTGCTATTTCCTTGAGCTACCTCCCAATCTAAAATCTCATTTTTCTCTCTTGGTTTCAACCCCAGTTTTATGATTTTTCTCCTCTCCCCACAAGGGAGGATTCCTGTGCCAAAACCATCAAAACCTTTGCTAAATTAACTATCTATAAGACTTCAATTCCTATTATTTTGATAAGGAATATTTCCTTACACACCAAGGATTAGTCTTTTCGTTTATATCAAGGAAATCCAAAAATAACCAAATTAAATTTCTTCTTCACCAAAGAAACTTGACTAACCAATCAATTCATAATAGGAATTTGAGGCAATTCCCATAAATAATTGATTTGTCTTTTATATTAAGGGGCTTACCCATTTTTTTGGTTGCACCAACATTCATATAGTTAAGTGGTATTTCATTTTTCTTTAAGAGAGACTTTAGATTAACCTGCAATATGGGTGTGGGATTTATGGGTTAGGATTTGTTGTATTGTTTATAAAGAACCAAAAAATAAAAAGTATTTGGGGTGCCCCTTTCATGTTACTAACTTTTCCATAAAGTAGATGATAATGGTGTATCGTGTTCGCATGGTGCTTAATGCCATTTAGAAGCATAGTCAAAATACTATAAATGTTGGATCTTGTTTTCGATAAAGTACTCATTTGTCAAAATCAATAGAACCAAGAGGAAAAATAAAACATAAATTGCCAGTTTTTCGTTGAGGTGACAATGAAACTTTTTAAATATTTGGTACTAATGATGTTCATTCTATCCTCATATATTTATTCATATAAGGAAAAGAAGAAAAAATATTTAAAATTTGTCTAAACGTAGTTTAAGAAATTTTTTAGGATTTGTTAAGAATTTTTTAGTTTAATAATATTATCTCAATTCTTTCATGGAGAAGAGTCTAGATTCAAAACCATATCCAGATTCAAATCCATATCCTCCATTTAATTTAAAAAAAAAAAAACAAACACAAACTTAGTATGCAACCTATCAAGTGGCCACTCATTAATGTTTACAACGTATTATTTTCCACCATGAAAAAATGGTGTTGTCGGGCAGGAATTCAAGGCATGCAAGAAGCCCATAATAATTCATAAGAGCCATTGTGCAACCTATCGTACTCAAATTTCCTCAAGTGTAGCTCCAACCCAATTTGTAAGTATGATTTGTTTTATAGGTCTGCTCAAATTTGTGTAAATTAACTTGGTAATTTCCTCGCAAAATAATGCAAGACATACTATGGTCAATTTTGGATAAAAACAATTTCAATGTACATGGTAGCATGTGAAGGAGAAAATAATACAAGAAAAAGGATACCAGACAAAACCATAAGTGAGACACGTTTAGCATGCATGATGTAGATCTTAATTGTGATGGAGGCAATTAGTGGTGCAAATGGTCTCCGTAGGCCATTGTTGATAGTCTATTTATGTTGTTGGGTTTGCTCCAAAATAAATTCAATGTCCAAGTAGAAGTATATGTCGGCCAGGAGACTTTTTTAATTAATAAATATGATAGAATTTGAATCCTATAATATTTGTTCTATGTTGATTGTTTTTTTCAATCAGATCAAGATCATAACAGATTTATTTTTTTGATAAGCGATCGAGATTCAAATCCAAATTTTTTATTCGATGATAAAAGATTTTTACTAATTAATCGAACCAGAACTACATGTTAGAGACTTGTATGATGTTAGTATTTGATGGGAAATTAGTAAATTAGTGATACAAACTGTCACAATAGGCTATGTTATTGGTAGTCTATTTACATTGTCCACAAACTCAGGACTAGGACTAGTGGACTGTCTTGAACCTACTCAGAAAGGTCGGCAAACTAGAAGAAAGGAACTTTGGAGAAAGCTCCAAACAGAAAAGGAAGGCCTACCAATCCTTTTTTGAAACTGAATTTAATCCCCAACTCCTATAACACCAATTCCCATTTTTAGAGCTATAATTATTACCAACAACTTTACTCAAGATGAAAATCACATACTATATCACCAGAGAACGACCTCATTTCAGAGATTAAGTGACATATAATCTTTCAAATTGTGCTGGCTGCATTTCTTGTTACCATGTGGCTCTCTTTATGTGGCCACTGGCTGCTCTGAACATCGATATTTTACCTAACTTTTTGTTTGGTGGATGAAAACATAAAAATACAAAATAAAGAAGAAAAGAAGGGCATAATTCCATTTCAAACCTTTCATCATCTGGGATTTAAGAGAAAAAAAGCATAAAGACCTCCACTTGGTTTGTACTAATCAAAATACATGGCCAATGTGAATTTTTGACTTTTTAGTTTTTATAAACCAATAAGAAACATACAAATCAATCCTTATAATTCTCTCTTTTGTCTTTGGCTAATTTGTAATTACATTGTAAACTAGGCCTTGGTTATCAATTAATTATAAAGCATGCAAACCATAAAAAAAAAAAAAAAAAAAAAAAAAAAAAAAAAAAAAAAAAAAAAGCCATGCAAAACATAATAAAAGAATATAATCAGTGCTTGTCAACCAAGGACCACACAATTATTTGCGGAAGAATAAAGATTTGGTGCACTTGTGGTGCGCACACAGTGGTCCAACTATTTTCAGGTCATAGCTAACAATCTTTGAAATTCCTTGTTTATCAACCTTACACCATTAAACACATAATCTTTTAAGCAAATTGAACATCTTCTTATTTGCTTTCTGTGCAAATGTCAACTTGGTTGGCTTATTTTTATGCTATCCCATTCTTTATTTATGCTCCTTTATTTTGGTTGTCACACCAAGAATTCCCAATCGTACGTGACAAACTCAAATCAAGATTTTTTTGAACGGGTTACACACAAAAAAAAAAAAAAAAAAGATTTTCCACACTCACTAAGGCACACTGGAAAATTCCACCTACAGAGGTTGTTGTTAACTTTTCTATTTTTCATTTATTTTTTTTAATCTTCACAAATCCTTACATGCATGAATGGCTAATTACAACATTAATTGGCCATAAGATAAGGCTAGCCACATAAAAATTTCACAAAATTTTCACCATTTTTGGGATAACATGTTGTAATATAGAAAAATGGTGTTAGTGATTGGTCTATATGAAAGTAATGTTACATCCATCAAAATTTTTATTTTTTGTTTACATATAGATACGATAGATTTGAACTTATGACATCTACTCTAAAAGATTGCTCTTTATAATTAGGTCAAGGCATCAACTAAGTATGCGGGATTCAAACCCAGGTTTTTTTATTTGACGATAAGAAACTTTATCAATTAAGTTAATTAGAACCCACAACATCAATTATAATTACTTGTTATCTCAATAAACTGTGAAAAAAATAATGAAATTTGTTGTATCTCTAACAATATTGGTCTTGCCAATACGTCAATGCAAATCCAACCATTACTGTACCACCTTCCACCCTGCCACCATCATTGCATCACTGTGGTTTTACCACCATCATTGGCACCACCACGCCACCACTTTGCAAGGTTACACATAATGGTTCTAAATTTCAACAGACGAAAAATTAGAACATTTATTTCAATTCATCAAAACCCAAAAGGGCAAGCTGCAGTGCCTTGCTTGATCATGTCCATTTAAGCTAAGGACTTTATCCCATGTGATAACTACAAAGAAAGAGCCCATTTGTCTAACCCAAATTAGAAGAAACATGGTCTTTTATTTCTATCCACATGTGGCCAGCCTTCGGATTCAGAAGCCCATGTGACCCTTCTAGGAGTAGCAAGGGGGCAACAAGATGGCTCGGGTCTAATCAATCTCTTTCCATGTTAAGAATTTTACTCAACATATTGGCAAAATTGATCCGGTGAAGAAATTTTGAGAAATACATTTAAATTGTGTGTACAAATAGATTGATTTTGGTTTCGTAAATGATTTATCATTCGGACTCTAGAATTTTTTACAGATTGTTTTTGGTCTAAAAAGTAAAAACCACTTATAGATGGGTAAAATTAAGCCCATCTACGAGAGGCATATTGGGCCTGTTGGGCAATCACCAAAGACCCTAAACCAAAAGACTTGAGCTGGCCCTGACCAAAAGAAGAAGAAAAAAAAAAGTGTCATCTATTAAAGCCTGGAACATACACGAATTTAGCTTGATTTGTTAAGTAAATTAAATAGCTATTTGTAGTTAAGTGACGTACATATTGTTGTACATCTACTAATGCATATTAGCAAATGAAATATATTGCTAAAAAAAATTAATGGATGCATTAGTACTTCAACCGTTCAACGTTGATTCAATTAAGTAATCTATATCTATACTATAATGTAAAACCGAAAGCTTTTTGACTTTTGGTTGATCTCATCATGTTGCGCCACATAAACTTTTGAACTCACAATTTTACACCTCATTATTTTAATATATATTTTCTAATTGAATTTCAATTTTATTCTATTATTAAACCTTCCATTAGAATTTTGACACATCATATTTTCTTTAATATAAGAATATATTATTCCATATATAAAACACAATCATAATTAATATCTAATACTAAAATATATTCCATATATAAACATAATATAAATATCTTTTAATAATAATCATAATTATCAATTTTCATCAAGATTTTTAGAGTTTTTTTTTTCTTATGTATTTCATTTAATTTTGTTGCTGGTAATGGAGAAAGATGGATGGATTTGTTATAATGAAACCATGTGAGCTTGAAATGAGTTATGAAAATTATTTAGGTTTGATCATATAATCATGTGCCCATGTATTTATTTGTCCTTCTTCTTATTTTAAGTATTCTTTATTTTATTTTTGGATGGAAACATGATCCATATGGTAAATATAAACATGAATCGTGTTTTATAAAAATTGGACTATATTCAACTTATGCCAAAAGAAAAATTACATTATATTAAATTTTAATTATCCTATGGTAAATATTTTCTTAGTTATTTTTTTAAACCAAAAAGTAAGATCTATCCTAAATCCGATTCGTAAAATCTTCTTTATCGATCTTGCCTACAACATTTTGAACTACAAAAAAGAAAAAAGAAAGAAAAAAAAAAAAAAAAATTCAACAAAAGAAGTAAAAGGAATCAAAATTAATTTAGATTTTATTTTCAATAATTTTCCTGTGAATTGTATAGGTTTGCGACTAGTTATAATGTAAAACCGAAACTTTTTGACTTTTGGTTGACCTCATAATATTGCGCCACATAAGCTTTTGAGTTCTCACAATTTTACACCTATATATATATATATATATATATTATATATATATATATATATATTTTAATTGAATTTAAATTTTATTCTATAATTAAACATCTCATTAGAATCTTGACATATTATATTTTCTTTAATAGAAATAATATATTATTCCATATATATAAACACAATCATAATAAATGCCTAATACTATAATATATTTTATATATAAACACAATAATAATAAATGTCTTTTAATAATTATCAATTTTCATATTTAGATAAAATAAAAAACAATAAAAATCAAGTTAGACAATAATTTTTTAATTTAATTTTAATTCATTTTCTGTCATGCACAGTTAGATTTAATCAACGAACTTGGAATTGAATTAAGCTGTAATTTTTTAGATTTAATTTTCGGGCAAAAATTCATTTTCTCAGTGCAAATTGCCACAGGTTTACGACTAGTATTGATTTAATCAACGAACTTGAATTGAATTGGGGGAGAAGAAAAAAGAAAAAAGAAAAGCTGTACAGGGGCAGAGGGAGAGAGAGGAAAAAAAATTGAGAAAAGAAGGTATTTTGGGAGTTGTGAAAAAAATAAATATATTAAAAAATAGAATAGTAATGTTAAAATAGGGAGTCTGATACAGTGGAGTTAGCTAAACAAGCAAAAGTGGGTTTTTTATAACCCATTTGAGGAAAAATATAGGGAGTCTAATAGGAATGCTCTTAATAGGGCTTGTGACATAGATGTTCAAAGTATATGCAAAAGGACAGCGCCCTTTGGTTGCTACTAGGCTTCTAGTGGGAATAGCCACTAAAAACTTATTTCCCATGAGTGATTCTTTTTATGGAAACACAAACTTTAGTCCTATTGTTTATCCAATTTTTTGATATTGTTCTTAGGGTCAGTTTGGCCCCGCGATTTCGTGGGACAAACGCACGATTTGCATATAAACCAAAAAAAAAATATTCGTTTGGCTCTGCGTTATTAGCAAAATTGCGATTTTAAAATCACAAAAATTTGCGTTTTAAAACCAGAGGAAACCTCGTGCATTTTTCATTTCGCGTGATTTGCACCCAAAATAATGTTATCGCACCGCGAATTTTTTGGTTCAGAATGCCTAAACTACCCTAATCTTTTATGCTTAATAACCAAAATATAAAACAAAAACCCATCCCTTCCTGCATTTACCTCTTTTATGTTCTTTCTCAGCTCACTCCAGTGACTACGGCTGTTGCTGCTGCTGCTCCTTCTTCTTCTTCTTCTTCTGCTTCTCTTTTTCTTTCTGTTCTTTATGGGACAACACAAGAAGTACAAGTACACTTTCTTTTTCTTTTCTTTTTTGGTTTGTCAGCCAACACTTGCTTTTTCTTCACTTTAATTTAAGCCCAACCACGTGTCCCTGCACCTTTCCTTGATATTTTTTTTTCAACTTTCAATTTTTATCTTTTTACGTTTTATTTATATATATATATATATATATTTTTAATTGATAAGTCTAGTCAAGATCTTAATGATATATTGAATTTTATATATACTACAATGCTAATGCTAATCCAAAATATATTTGTCCTATATTTTATTATTATTATTACTATTAAGGTAATTTTTAACATTTCTTACATTAAAAAATGATAAGATATTGAACATCATAATTAAGTCATTTTTTATAATTTTCATATGAAACAACAATTTTAGACTATTATTATCCTAACGTTCATTTCATAGAAATAACATTTTGTCACAGGTTTTACTAAACGCTTAACTGTGATTTTATAACATTGATAGCATTTAAAAAATGACACTATAACTTAACAGTATAGTCAAGTCCTTTTTGGTCATTTGCCTCCGAAACGGCAATTTTAGACTAAAATTATCCAAACGCTCAATTGACAAAAACAACACTTTTTCATTAGTTTTGCCAAACGCTTAATTGTGATTTTTAAAATTGTGTTTTCAGAATCGTGATTTTAAAACCACACTTTTTCAAACAACTAACCTAAACCCACCCTTACTATTTCAAAAATAGCAATTTAGTCCTTAGATAATATAAAGTTGTCCAATTGGACATATTTATAATAAAGAATATTTTAAGTGACTTATAAATTACCCATTTACAGTTAAGTTTAAATAATATATAGGACAAATTGCACTTTCCCTTATTTATCTATTAGGTGAGCTTCAATCTTCTATAACCCAACCCAACCCTACACACACCCAACCCAAATAGCCCCCTATTTTTATGTTATGTGATATTGTTCTTGAGGTTCTCACTAAGATTTTTTAATTTAATTGAGTTGGAATTTGGTAACTTTCCCTTTTAGTTTAATTTAAATGTTTTTTTTTAATGGAATTCGATAACCCACCCTAACCCAATTCGTGTTTGCCTTATGCTTCATGTTGGGTTGAAAGACCTGGGATGGGGTGGGTTAAACAAACCGGGTTAAGAGACTCAGGTTAAAAGACCTTGGGTTGGGTTGGGTTGGCTTAATTTTGGGGGCTTAGTAATTTTACAAAGATTTCATTGGGTTTTAACAGAAAAGTAAACAGTGGAGAGGTTTTTTCAATAGATAAGTTGAGATATTGCTTGGTTTTATATTAGGGGAGGGATTGAAACTCCCCCAATAAATAAAGGGGAGAAAGTACAATTTTTCCTGATAAATATTGTTTGTCTTGATTCGTACGTTGAGTTGATCTGAACGTAGATGACAGTGTCATCTAATTGGGCATATTTATAATAAAATTTGTTCAAGTGGCTTATAAACATATGAGTAGTTAAGGTAGATTAAAGTGCCATGTGGACAATGTTCGTTTTTGCAAATGTGAATGCCATGTGGCTATATTGAACCTTCATGGTAGTCACATGGCACGTCATTTGGATAGTTGACATGAAATTTTTAAGCCACATGAGCCTTTTGTTTTTTTTTTTTTTTTTTTTTTTCCAGTGTAAATGTATCTAATAATAGGATGCATCTTCAACGAATTTTACATTATTTAAGGACTAAATTGCTACTTCTAAAAGTTTATAGATGAAATTAGAAAACTAGATAAACTTCAAGTACCAAATGTGATGCTTCTTGTTATCTTATCTATTGTGATATAAAGTTCATAGTGACATATTACATATGGAAGATCAAATTCTATCTCTTTCAATAGATTTGATTGAGTTATTTACTTTTTGTAGCTTATATATAAAAAAAAAATGTAATCAATCAATAAATAAAAATTGTATGCAGATCCATAGGCCTTAAAGAAAAATGCAGGTGGCATGGGTCTTAACCAAGAGCTGAAGGAAGGAAAAAAAAATAATAATAAAAAATAGCAGACTAAGATAAGGAGGAATTCATCAAATTGTGACAACAAACTATAGAAGGAATTAGTCCACAAATTAGCCAAGAAGAAAATTGTGCTGCCCTTCCAGTTTTAAAATTTTGCTGCCCAATATGCAATAATCTTGTTTAGTGGGCTTTCTCTTTTAATCAAGTTGGGCCTATCACTCTCACCTCTCTTCCTAATTCTGTTCTCTTGACAGAAGGTGGAGATGTTTAAAGCCCAACTTTATCCTTTTTGTTTTAATAAGGTTATCTTTATTCATTTTTAGGGAACCAGACCTAAAGCAAGTCATAAGACTCTATGGACATAACTCTAGCTATATATAAGTAGTCAATTTTTTTGTGTCAAACTGCAATTTGTACATCAAGCCATAAGACTCATTCCCGTGATAGTTTACTTATGGGAACAGAAATTATTAATTTTCTTGACGTTTATTATTGGGCAAAGTTTGCAAGGTCTTGTGGTCTATTTCTTTTTCCATAAATTTCATTGAATTATTGAGCTGCACATCCGTGATACCCACCACTTATCCCAAAACTGTGCCATATTAAAGCTACCCTCACTTTTTTTAGTCTTATTGGAAACAATTTGCTATAAATATCAATAGAGCCCAATAAATTATCAACCATAGGAATGCATGGTAATGACAGGGGTTTGTTACTAAGGTGAATGTCACTAAATTTGACTCCAAGTGAGTCCAGTAATATCAACCTAATTGCCTAGGGTACTCTATGTCGTTTTTTCCATGTTTTATTGCTTTCTAAAGCACTGCAATTTGGCTTTTCATATTTTGGCCACTTTCTTTCCCTTCCCTTCTAGTGTCATTCTTATGTCACTACTCACTAGTTTTGTTTTGTTTGTTTGTTCGTTTGTTTTTTTTTTGGTGTCTGACAATACTCACTAGTGCCTTTTGAAGCCCATGGGTCAAAGCCTAATTACTTATCCAGCATCTAGTTCTGGGCCCAGGTAAAGTATAATGTGTAGATAAAAAAAAAGAAAAAAAATGAAATTTACACATTGGAACAGTTAAGGCACCTCTGATCAAAGGCATTAGAAGTTGACAATTATGGCCTATGTGAAGTGGGAATTTGGCAACCAGTGCACCAGTTCTTGGTTTAGTAAGACTGTCTAACTAGTGTACTCTTGGCTACACATATAGCAGAATTAAAAAATAAAAATAAAATGTTCGTACATAAGCTAATTAAATCATAGTATTAGCACATGGCCAGCCAGGGGAGAAACTAGGGTGAGGTAAGAGAGAGCCATGCCTTCCCTTGGTTTTTTAACTTTTAACTTTCTCATTATTTGACTTCCCATGTATTAATGAAATCATAAATTACATGCAATTTTAGTAATTGACTCCCCTGAAAATTTGAGAAAAAATAATAGTATTTGTTACGTTCTCTCTCAAAATTATTTGGCTCCCCCTTGGGAAAAATCTGACTCCGCCACTTTCAGGCCTTAGTACGTATTTTGACTATTTTTGGGCCCAATAGGAATTATATGACTTTCATTCTAGTGTTAAGGACGAAGCATCAAACATGTGGAACTGTGGTGCATAACAATAAAAGCAAACCATGTGCAAAAAATGGAAACAAAGTATACCAATTAAGAAAAGAAATACTAGTTACATAATTGATGAAGAAGTACAATATTTTGAAAAAAAAAAAAAAAAAAAAAAAAAAAATTCTACCCAATGGACAATTCGTTTACTTCTCAATGCTGATTTTCCTTTAAGATACTTAAAACACTCATAGCCCAAGATTATACATGGAGTTCTGAATTTTTGAGTCTTTCAGAATTGACATCTACCCGATTCAATACAACGTATACCTGAAGGTTTGTTCCTCCACATTGAAGGCCTAACTCGATCACTTTTGCTTACAACATCTCACATGGAAGCTATCTAACCACATGGTAGTGAGCCTGTGTTGGTTTTTCCAGGGCAACTTCACTTTATTTTTTTGGGTTAAATCTTTGTTGTTAGTCTTTGAAGACCCAAAATTAGATGGTTGTAGCTTGAAGTGCATTTAGGCTTTTAGCTCCTAAAGGATATTCAAATTTGTATGGAAAAAGGTTGTGTTGACACAAACTCATATGATTTCAACTTTCCTGATGTTATATACTTTCATGTGATAATAAAACAATCTAAGTAACATGAGATTTCCAAATATATTACATGCCCTTTGCTTCTAGTCCAAGTTTCACGATTTTTGGTGTGGTGATGCATAAATGGTAACCATTGCAGGTCTCAGCTTTTGCCAATTGGATGAAATATAAATTGCATATTGTTTGCAATTTGATTTTTTAATTATTTTTTAAATATCTTTTCTTTCATAGTTTTTCTATAATTGGATTGGATGATAAATTGTTTTCGATGATACATGTATATTTGGTATGAATCATTTGTAACTATTAGGTGCTTTTGATTTTCATCTTCCTCTGTATATAGAAGAACTTTTTAACAAGCTTCTGATAAATGATGAAAATTTATTATTAGATCAATTTTTGTGAATCAATATATATATACAAGTTACTTCTAACAACACTCTTTCAAAAAGTTTAGAATATATAAATTGCATATTGTTTGCCAAATGAACTTTTTATTTATTTTTTTAAATATCTTTTGTAGCATATTATTTTTTATTTTTTTTTATTTTTAATAATTGGATTGGATGATAAATTATTTTCCATGATACATGTATATTTGGTGTGAATCATATGTAACTATTTAGTGCATTTGATTTTCCTCTTCCTCTGTATATAGAACTTTTTAACAAGCTTCTGGTAAATGACGAAAATTTATTATTATACCAATTTTTGTGAATCAATATATATATATATATATATATATATATATATATATATATATATACATACAAGTTACTTCTAACACTCATTTCAAAAATTTCAGAATATAGTAGCTACCAATTATTGACTAGTATTCTCTATTATATACAAGCCTTGAAAATGTTATATGGCTAAGTTTGGTTAATAACCTAATTCTCACATGGTATGGTTTCATGCTAGTGCAGTACAAAATGTCTTCTAGGGTTTCAAACAACCATTAGAATCTGATTCTTAGACAATATCATAACCAATCAAATAATTCTAAACATTAATGGCAGATGGTAAAGCTTACCTACTGCAATTCAACTTGGTTAATCTTGTGGCTAGTCTTAATTTCATCAATTGCATTGACCTACCAACCGAGCTGATACAAATCCCTGCAATATTAAGTGGGTTCATTAGGTTAAGCTTTAATTGCCTTTTAAGTACATTGCTAAAGAAACTCTCCATTATAACAACCAACCAGCATGATTAGATATGTGGGCCTTTAGTATAAAGATTAGACTACGGAATTTAGAATATGTACATGCATTTTTGCCAAAACATTATAGATGATTAAGTGCAAAACGTACCAGGAATATAAGCAAGTATAATTCATGATTTGACGCGTTATTGCAATTACAATTATGGGGCTTCCATGTAAAAGAAGAAAGTAGGAAAAAATAGAAAGCAAAACATGTGGATTCAATTGAAGACTATAACATATTGTAGAGTTAGCTAATGAAGAAAAAAAAAAGATTGGAGCTTGATTAACTCAAGAAACAATGACAATAAAACTTTTATTTTTGGTTGGAATGGAAGTACTACTTTTCGGAGTTGTCAAATTTGTTATCAAAGCCTAGTCAACATTGAGAAATCTAATTTTGTTTATGTTTAAATATATAATTGGGATATTATTATAAATACGTAAACCATGGTTTTATAGAATTCCATGGGCTATCGCGGTTTTGTAAAACCATGATTAAGATATTCTAATAGTTTCAACTTCAAATAGACGATGTCCGATGATATTGCATTTGTCAATGGTATAGAAGAAGAAATTGAAGCCCTTTTTTAAAAAAATGAAATAAAATAAAATAAAAAAAGAATCTGAAAAAGAATCACACGCTCAATCAAGAGTGATACAAATATATAAACTTCATTAATTAATATTTTACATTTTCTTCTAATATTCCCACCTTCCATTTGATATGCACTTCACCTTAGCTACTCAACCAGTACAATAACACACCAAAGCTTAAATGTCTTCTGCTCAATCAGATTGAGAAATACAAATACCTCGTTTGATGATTTCCCCCAATTTGTAGTGGTGTAAAAACTGAAAGGAGGGAAAATGGCTCATCATTTGCAATTAAGAACACACTGATATTTTTTTGTTCCCTTTAACACAAAATCATATTACAGGAGTCTTAGTCTTCATCATCATCAACTTTAAAGACTTCAACAAACATCACAAACCCAGAAAGGAAAATTCACTTCAATATACATAACATGATCACATCCATTAACACATATAAAAAGGTTATACCCAGTGCACAAACTATATATTATTTTCTATACCCCATTTGAAGAAGGTGAAGCATGCTGCTCATATCCTACTTCAGCCTCCACTTCCCTCTTGTGGAAGTTCCTGTGGCAGCCACAGGCAGCACAAGTGAGTGCATTACTTGTACCCTCCTCCCCACTAGCCATGAACTCCCTGCAGCCATCAACAGCGTGGCCTCCGACACCAGCTGCATGATTCTTTTGGCACTCCCTATATCTCACAGTCCTAACAACTTGAGCTGAACTTGCTGAATTCCATGAAGGTTCTTCTCTTCTCACAACTACCTGGCGCTTCCTCATTTTGCAAGATCCTAATTCTTTTGAAAGTAAAAGGGTAGAAAGAGAGAGAAGCACGCAAGAATTTTGCTTGGTAGTGATTGTGGCCAAGTCCTAGCTCTGCAATGTAATATATAGCAAACCCTTGTAACAGAAAAGCTAGCAAGCATGTAAAAAAATTTTTACTGTAGTTTTTTCTGTGATGAAATTACTCATTAATTTCATGTGAATTGTTTTTACTTAATAAACCATGCAATGGTAAATAAATTGAAAATTGATTGTCCAACCACCCTTACAACTCATTAGTACAAAATACGAATGATTCCCACACACACAGATAAGCCAAACCCTAAAAATGAAGAGAATGCTTTACTTTCCTCCTGAAACAGTGTTTGGTTTGTTTTAGAATGACCACCTAAGTAGCTCTTAAACCTAAAATGTGATGTGGCCCTTATGTGATGCTAAAAAGGCAAGTTTTGTGATGTGTATTTTGACGATATGATGCCAGCAACACTCGTTTAGCTTGACCTAAATATGTTTGTTTGATAGCTAAGCTTGCCTAACCTGTACGAATAAAACCATTACACTCTTTCATTCACATGAAAGAGAATTTAATTTCATTGCGTCAACTTTACTTGAGCATTTGGTAAATGAAAAGCCCAAGCCAAAATAACTCTTTAACCCCACCTTTGTTTGTTTTTTTCCCATTTGATAAGCTTGGAAAGTTCATTGATATATACCATAAAAAAAACATGCAACTGAGTTTTCATATTGAGCATTCCCAGTCGTACCTTCAAAATACATTTTTTGTCAAAGTAGAGAATACTGTAGAAAAAAATGACAAAATTTGTGCTCCAACCAGTCCTCTATAATAGCATCTGGTTTTACAAATTGCTACAGTAACTTGTAAAAATACAGGTCACTGTAGCAACTTGTATAAATTATTTTCCATTTTTTATTCGGTCTTCTCTCTCCTCTCTCCTCTCTTTTTTTTTTTTTTTTTCTTTCCTTTTCTCTCAGCCCCGCTCCTCTCTTTGCTTTGCTCTCTCTCTCTCTCAGTCTCAGTCAACAGCTCTCTCTCAACCCAAATCGACAGTATCAACAGATCCCAGGCGACCTCGTCGGCGTGGGGTGGTGATGGGTTTGTGTTATAGGTGGGTTTGATGGTGGATTTTGGGTCTCAAATTGGTGGCTTTGTGCAGCATGGGCGGTGGGGTTTTGGCTAATCTGGCCTGGCAGATCACGTTGGGCGGAATGGGTTTTATGGCGATGGGTTTGCGACTGTGGGTTTGTCTATGGCTATGGATTTGCGCTTGTGAGTTTGTCTATGGTTATGGGTTTGTGGATGTAGGTTTTTTTATGGAGATGGGTTTGCGGCTGTGGGTTTGTGTTGCATTGGGTTAAGGATACAGATGGGTGGTTGTTCTTGATTATTGGGTTTGTTTGTGGTTATGCTTGTGGGTGGGATTTGATTTTGTGGGTGGGGTTGCCGGTCTGGGTTTTGGGTTTTCGCGGTGGTTGTGCCATGAGTGGGTTTTGGGTTGTGATGGGTTTGCGAGTATGGTGGTTGTGGGTTTGGGTTTGCCGGCGTGAGTTTGTAGTTGACCAATTTTGGCTGTGGGTTTGTGGTGGTTATGGGTTGTGGATTTTGCTGGTGGTGGTTATGGGTTGTGCATTTTGTGTTGCTGTGGGTTTGGTTGCCTTTAGGTTGGTGTTGCTGTGAGGTATAGTTGGAGTGTTGAAAAAAAATATATATAAAAAAAGGAATTATTTTATAATATTTTAATATGATGTATTGTAAAATAGAAAATGAAATGTGAAGTGTTTTGTAAAAGTGGGTAGCTAAACTAAAAAAATAGCTTTTTGAATATGTAAAATAGAGAATAGATGCAAAACTGACTGAGAATGCTCTAAGTTCATATAGATACATAGTTATCCCAAACACCATATATATATGTTTACTATATGCATAGTACATATTCCCTTCAACCTCAAGTTCTTGATAAAGAGAAAGGTGGTCTTTAACATACTCTTCACATGGGAGAATGTCTATTTCAATCTATAAGGTTCATCTATTGCCATATCCTTCATGACCAATTGCAACCAATGAAAGATGCTCAACGATTTCATCCTGAGGAATCCATTTTATGTGGTTGATTCGTAAGCTTGTGATACAACACTATTCTTCATATAGGCTTGAGGTTCCTAGTTTATAGGTTTATCTAAGAGAAGTCTTTGAGGAAAATGAATGGTCTCAATTTCTTGAGATAGTTCTTTGGGAAAATGGATGGCCGCTAGGATCAATAAGTACTTTTTTAACTTTTATTATATGCTATTTTTTAATACTAATCACTAACTTCTTGTAGAAATGTACCAAAAAAGCATCTAAGTTTAATTGTGTGTTACATTATCTCTAGCTAGCTGTGTCATAAAATGTGCCTCAATTTGTTTTGATGGTTTATCTTGTTCATGTATTTTAAGGTTTACGATTTTAATTCGCGGCTAGTTTTTAACTTATTCAATACATGCATTTTTATAGATATTCATGTTTATTGTAATGTGATTACTATATAATACATCACTTATCCATAAAAAATATATATATATATAATACATCACTTAAACAGTGGTTATAATCATGACAGGTCTTATAGTCTAGCTAGTGATTATTGATACTTTTACTTTGATATAGAAAGAGGTTTAAAATTCAATTTATTGTGTAGATACAAGATTTGTGGATTAGGGGGTCATCTATCATTGGCTAAAATGAGAAGGGAAAAAAGAAAAAAAGTAGAGAGAGAGAGAGTTGTAGAATATTGTACTTGGTTTTGGTTTTGGTTTTGGTGTACCGCATTACATATTCAACATAGGATCCTTTACCAACTTTGTGAAGAAAAGTTTGAGAAAGCCTTCCTTCCCACCTTAAGCTACAGAATTCCGATTTTTGGTTTTTTTTTTTTTTTTTTTTTTTTTTTTTTTTTTAATATTGCATACATTTGTTAGACATTACCATCACTTTATCAAAATACTGCAAGTTCGATATCAAGGCTCACTATTCATGTGCTATTATTTCCTTATTTTTTTAAAACGGTTTAACGTGCTTTTATATACTTTTCCCCACATTAAGTTCCCTAGAATGTATTGGTGCTACAAAGATTAGACACTTGCATGAATTTAGATCTTTTAAAGTTTTTACCATAACTTTATTATGGAAATCTTGAAATCCTAATCATTCATGTTTAAATGAATAGTTCATATTTTACTATGAATCTTAAACAAATTTGTTCCAATTGTGCATTACTTGTGGGAACATTTTGTGAAGTAAGATTAACCAAAAAGAAATGTACATTTAATCGTCCACAGAAACTGATATGATCTTAGCTAAAATAAATGCTAGAATCATACTAGTTTGAAGTGTACCCTTGATTTCTAATTATGATTGACTAGCATATAACCCATGCAAAGTACAGAAAAAACTCTATATAAACACATAATGTGCATATGATCAAAATATAGATTCAGAATTATTTTATGAAAAATATGTTCCATAAAAAAAATAAAACTGATAATAACAAATAGATGGAATTGCACCAACAACAAAAAAATAAAAGGAATTAGATAGTGTATAATAATTGGAAAAAAATAGTTATCTTTAATTGATAAAATAGAAAATAAGTTAGAATCAAGCAAAAATAAAAGATTACCTTAGTTCAATTGCCTCTTAGATCCCCTTGCAGTCATATAAACGTACAAAAACACAAAAATAAAAATAGATCATGATAGAAACATAAATAAATAAAAAAGAAAAAGAAGTAGAATAACAAAACTTGTACCAAATTACTATTATTTAGATGTTACGTAAGGAGATTATGGAAAAATGAAAAACCTTCACTTTAACGTGCCTATTTATGGTCCTTCTATCAAGGAGTATGTTTATTCACCAAATGATATCTTAAGTGATTGTTCACCAATCAATATCTTTTCATTAAAAGAGTACTCCTAACACAGATAATTTGTTATTATCTATTTTTATTTAAAAGTGTTTGCCAGTTATTAAATTAAACCACTTAGAAAATTTAAACAACGTATGGATTCTTTTTTATAATCTTTAAGAAGTCTTTTAATATTAGGAGATTGTCATAATTGTAAGATTTTTAATATGATATTTTATTAAGATGTCTTTTAGCAGTAGGAGACTTATTTTAAAGAATTTGTTATTATATGTTTTTATTTTAAAGATTTTTATTATTATATTTTATTAAGATGTCTTTTTAGTAGTAGAAGACTTATTATCAAGAATTTGTAATTATCTATTTTTATTTAAAAGTGTCTGACAGTTATTAAATCAAACCACTTAGAAAATTTAAATAAAGTATCTTCAGAAATTTAAACAATAAATAGGCATGTAAACCACTTAGGAAATCTAAACTACATATCGCTTCAGAAATAAACATACCACTTGTCATGATGTGAAACATTATAGGTTTTAATGCTCATGTATTCTGCTATTATATATTAGATATAGATACGGATAGGATACAATATTTACAAATTTAAGTTGCTTGGATATTTTCATTAATTATAATGACTATAAACTTATACAAGTTGTCTTAGCTGAGCATTTTTATACAATAAAATAGCTAAAAAGAACTATACGAAATAAGAAGAAGAAGAAAAATCCCTATTGGTTAGGAAGTTCTTATATCTCTGCTCTTTAATCAACTAGCACTAGCAGCAAGGAATTCTTTTCCCTGACTCCAAGTCCAATGGCTTTTAATTGTAAGGTCACATATGTATAGAAGCCTTGCTGTTTGGCTCCGAAGGATTTTTTTATTTATTTATTGCAAGTGATAAAAATTCAACCTATAGAGTTGTGCACATACTCCATAACTAGTTGCAAACCCGTGCGATGCATGAAAAATGAATTAAAATTAAATCTAAAAATTTATTGGTCTAACTATGATTTTTATTGTCTTTTATATTTTATCTAAATATGAAATTGATAATTATTAAAAGACATTTATTATTATTGTGTTTATATATAAAATATATTATAGTATTAGGCATCTATTAGGATTGTGTTTATATATATGGAATAATATATTATTTCTATTAAAGAAAATATAATATGTCAAAATTCTAATGAGATGTTTAATTATAGAATAAAATTTAAATTCAATTAAAATATATATATATATATATATATATTAAAATAATGAGATGTAAAATTGTGAGAACTTAAAAGCTTATGTGGCGCAATATTATGAAGTCAACCAAAAGTCAAAAAGCTTCGATTTTACATTATAGTATAGATAGATGATTGAGTTTTACCATCAAACCAAAAAACATATGAAGTTATGGAGGGTTCTTGCTTTTTAGTACTCTCTTGAATAAAAAAAATAAATAAATAAAGAAGAAGAAGAATAAATTGTGAAACATAAAATCAAGAATTATATGACTCTGTCATCCTATGGACTTATGGAGAGTTCTGTTCTTTTTTCTTTTTACTCTCTTATTATAAATACTAATAAAAGAGTGCCAATAACCTTCTTAAAGAACAAATTGTGAATCATAAAATCAAGCATTATTTCATCTTTGGCTTGACTTGAATTATATAAACTAAGGATCTGTCATCTGCTTTTATTTTACAAAAATAATAACAACAACAAAAGGGTGCCGATATTCTTCTTAAAAAATAAATTATGAATCATAAAATCAAGAATTCTGTCATCTTTTGATTTGACTTGAATTATATAAATTAAGGATCTGTTTATTTTAACTTAAAATCCTGTAATTTATTTTCATTGTCTGTTTAGGTATAAGTTTTTAAAGTATAACTCTTTAGGTATAAATGTACTTTTATACTTGGCTATTTTATAAACAAAATAAAGGAATGAAATTTTTATCCAAACTCACCCTACACAATGAGGTATCTAGTTTCCTATCTTACTTTATATGGATTTCATGTTTGTTTGTTTCTCATTGATTTTGTACAAATATTCGTGAACAATGTGACACCCAACAAAATGAAATCATGTGCTCCTAGGTGTTGCTTTGCTTTTGCAACAAAGACTGATTTTTGAGTGCAAAAGTAAGTCAAAACCCCCACAAATTTTTTTACTTTCATCGACATTTAGTTTGGTAATGCTGGCATATGTCATGGATAGGAGCCACAATAGAGGTCTTTTAAAAACCTTTTTTTTTCCATTTTGGGGTCATCATGGGGAAGATTTTGCTCTATGAACAGCCCTGCAGGGAGTGCCCAACATCTTTGTGTCCAATCCTTTTTTTGGGCATCCTTTTCAGGGGGCATAAAGGATCATTTTTAATAAATTAATATACCATCTTCATTAAAAGGAAGGAGTACTAGTATGTTACAAAACCATAGCTAACAACCTTAAACACGTAAATGCCACAGAGCAAAAATATAATATCTACATTGACATTAATTTATTTTTGGCAAAAGTATATGTTTAGTCACTTAAATTCGGGTTAAATTTTACTTTACTCTTTAAAATTTTAAAAATTCTTTTTGATCCTACAAAATTTAAAATAATTCTAAGGTAGTCTATAATTTTTGCTTATGTGACTAACAGGGACCAATGAAACTTTTTATTTTATTTTTTGTACTTCTGTGTGTTGACCAATGACAAGTCAACTTTTAAAATTTTAGAAACTAAATACAACTTGACCCAAATTTGAGGGACCAAAGATATCTTTTTTCCTTTTTATTTTATATGTTTTAACCTCTCTCTCTATATATATATTAACTCGTGCCAATTCATTCAATTAGGGTAATTACTAGCTCTTTGGTGAATACAACTTGGTACACTTCCACTATGTGCTTAATTTTTACATGTTGAGATTGTTGAAAAATATAACATGGACTAAACCCTAATTGCATATTGATTAATTAGATAAATACTCTATGTTCCAGCACAAATGTTGCAGGCATCTATTCCACATACGTACCAAGGTCAATTGGAGGTTGGTTGATACCTTCAACATACATGCAAGGCTTAATCTAGGGCTCAAAGGTAGTGGCTTGATGTGAAATTAAAAATTGAGAATGGGGCACTCTAAGTATATCTTTTGTGGGGGCAGAGAGAGAGAGAGAGAAGAACATCAGAAATGAATAATGAAAGGAAAATTAAGATAGATTTGAGGTTGACAAGGACTTCAGTATGATTATGTACTGCCATGATAAAGAAAGATGAGGCCTACTGCTTCTCACCAACCCAACCCATTTGATATGCCCACAGTAAAAGGCCTAGTGATTATGGCTTTTGGGGGTCCTTGAATAAAGCATCTTAGGCTTCTAAATCACACATTTTCCTTTTCTAATTTTGATGGCCTAGTGATTATGGCTTTTGGGGGTCCTTAAATAAAGCATCTTAGGCTTCTAAATCACACATTTTCCTTTTCTAATTTTGATGGAAACTGACATTACAATTGACCTAAGTAAATCACTGATCAAAACGAATAGATGATCAATAATAAAGATTAAAATGGAAATGTTTAACTTAGTTAAGGAAAGTTGGTGCTGATTGATGCAACTTGACCTATAAGATTTTTATTTTTTAGCATTTAAACCTATAAGATTCTTATGCGTGTCATTCAAATTATATTGCCAATATATATATTTAGTACTCTACCTCCTCCAAGCAAAAGAAACCTTTTGAGCTTGGACCAAGAATATTTGTAGTGGGTTCATTAGCTGACAGTGGCGGCGCCACGTTCAAGTGAGGGTGTGCAGTTGCACACCCTGACTTTTTAAAATCAAAGGATAATTTTTTTTTTTTTATATAGATGTTGTACACCTTAAATAAAATTGTGAACACCCTCAAATAAAAATTGTGAACACCCTCAAATAATTTGTGAACACCTGATCTAATAAACCCAATTCACCATACCCAAAAATAAAAAGTCCAAATAACAAAAAATAAATAATAAAAAAATAACTCAAATAAAAACACTTGTTGAAGCCCAATTGTTTGAACCAACCCATTAATTAAATTTATTCTATTCAGAAAAAAAAAAAAAAAACTTCCCAAATTTAAATTACCGTGTGCCAGTCGTTGAATTGAGAGGGAGAGATAAAACCCAAAAACAAAATAACCCACTGTGATTCTGCGAAGGCCACACCACAGCTCTTCGGAGACCGCTAGACCGGAGTCGTCCCTCACCGCCTCACGCCTGCTGTTGCCGCCGCCCTCACCTCACGCCTGTTGCTGCCGGCCAAGCCCTCACCTCACTCGGTCACGCCTGCTGCTGGAGCTGGACAGTGGACTTCGGTTTAAAAGTTTCAGATCTGGTTTGCTTTTCTTTTTTCTTTTTTTCTTTTCCTCTCTTATTTTATTCTTATCTACTTGTTACTTTGTTAGTTCATTAGTTACTTTTTCTTTATCTATTCATTGATTTCGTTTGATTGTTTACCACTTTGACCGAATCTTAGACTTTTAATATAATATTATTTGATAGTTTATATTTTATATTTTTACTGTATATTTTTATTGTATAATATTAAGCTCATACTTACTTCAAGTAATTTTTCGTATAAATAAATTACTTCTAGTAGTTATCGCTTTTTATTATTCCAAGACAGGTAAACCATATATTTCCACTACTTGATTTTTCCTTTGTAAAGAATGTAACTTCTAATAAAGTTAAAGATAATAGAGTTTGAGCCTTCCTAGTATTGCTTTGCCTCGATTGGAGACAAAAATGTACCACATATTAAGGTTGTACTAAGATTCTATAACATCTATTTAAACAGAAAATGCATGATATAGATGTTATATGCATCCCCCCTCCCCCCCTCTTTTTTCGCCACTAATTTAGCACCCTTGTATACGGACTGACGTCACTTCTAAACCATTGAACTATTTGGCCCTAAACACTGATAGAGGAATAAGTTGCGCTGGAAGAGTCAAATGTGGCCTTTAATAAAAGTAATATTAGAGGCAAAACTAAATTATGTATTAAGTTGTGAATAATGGTGTAATATCAATTTCACATATATCATATAGACTCTTATCACTAACACTATTTTTATTATGGTACACATTCCATGATGATTACTCTTACTATCGGATCAAGATATCAATTGATTTTTGGTGTAGGCGAGATTTGAATCTAGATTTCTTATTCAACGATAAGAGATTTTACCAATTGAGCTAACTGGAACCCATGTACCGATCACAACTTATCATCTCAATAGTTGTAAACAAAATAATGTGTCACAAGGCTTATTGCTTTCACAAATAAGAATGGCACAACCACAACTAAAGAATTATGTAGTATTCTTCCGAATGAAATTGAGTACTTATAGCAAGCAATTATATAAGGAGGGTGTACCTTGATATAGGAATTATGACTCTCTTCATCCCAAATTAGATGATTTACTTTCTTTATGGATGTTCTAAAAATGAATGTTTATAGGGGGAAAATCCATTTTAATCTCTGAATTTTTTTAAAAACAATTAATCCGAAAATAATTATAAATGTACTAACTTAGTCATGTATCATTGACATTATAACAAAGCTCCATGTGGATTTCTTGCATTTTGTCAAGTAAGCAAGAATCATATATAACAACAAAACAACTGAATGACAAGGTACATTTAAAAAAAAAAAAAAAAATTAAGACTAAAAAAAACTATAAAGTTTAGAGAATAAGAAATGAAACCTAACCTAATTTAGGGATCAAAATTACATTTTTACTAAGTTTTTATTTTCTCAAGTTCTTAAGCTGTGCTAACAATTTAAAAATAAATAAATAAATAAGTACTATATATTTTTATCAAAAGATTTGTTACTAAACCACTGTATTTCTGTCTTTTCAATAATAATCGTGTCAATTCAAACCAGGACATCTACACTAGGATGGCAGGCTTGGAAGATGGATGCTTTGGCTGAGTTTTCTTAATGAAAGCTTGTTTTATACAAAAAGAAATAAAAATAAATATCTACACTTGGATGGAAGAAATGGTAGACAATTTAATAAAAAAATGTTGTACTAAGTACATAAGGCTCCCACTTCAACGAGATTAAGGAGAGATTGATTTCCCCTTTCCGGACACAAACCTACCACGTCACTTTGGAGGAGGAGGGCACACTTGCTGTCACACCAAGACCCGACCTCTTAATAATAATAATAACTTTAATTATCCCCTAATACTATGTTTGGGAGTTTTTAAAAGAATTGAATGAATAAGAGTATTTCTAACACTATTCTTTATTTTATCTTCACATGTGAGAGCAATTTTTTCAACTACACTCCAACACACTCTCTATTTTATCTTTATTTTTATTATTTTATTTAAACTTTTTTTTCTCTCTCCTCATTTCTCTTTTCTTCTTCGTTTCTCCACTCCGCTCCACCATCTCAATCGCCACAACAAAGACCCCTCCTCCATCACCACCCGCATCGGCCTCTCCTCCCAATAATGGAGGTGAAAGTTAAGCTTCGACTTCCAGACGCTATCGCCCACCGCCATGTCACCACTGTCCTTACCCCATTCCACGTCACCACCCACCGCCAAGAGAACAACTTCTTCAATGGATCTTCAAACGAGCTCTCCTCGCGTCGAGCCATCCTCCGTCTTCGATTCGCCGACACCAATCCTCGCTGCGTCGTCACTCTCAAGGCCAAAGTCGTCATCGTTGACGGCGTAAGCCGAGTAGAGGAGGATGAGGAAGTGTTGGACACGGCGATCGGCCGAGAGTGCTTGGCCGAGCCGGCAAACCCAAGACCCACCACCACGCCGAGATCGGAAAACCCAAGCCTGAGAGATATGGAGAACGGAGGAGAGAGGGGAGAGCAGAGAAGGAAAATGAAACGAAGAGAGAGAAAAAAAAAAAAAAAAAAAGGGAGTCAGAAATATTTTTTAATTCAAGTGAAGAGTAGCTAAAGAGTGTACAGTAGCTTTTCATTTGTGAAAAGCTACTGTAACACTTTGGGTTTTTGAAGAGTAATATAGACTAATTCTGGAGTACAAATTCTTTATTTTTGCTTTCCACATGTGGAGATAGAGAGTAATATAGACTAGTGTTGAAGATGCTCTAACTCATAAAAGAATGTAATATAGTGTGTTTTCTCTAGTTTGTTTGAGTGTTTATAAAGAAAGAAGTATGTAGGTTTACTATTATACCCTTAACATTTTATTTAATTTTATTTCCCTAAAAAAAAAAAAAAAAAAAAAAAGGTCAATATTTCCCTTACATTTCATATTTTTACACAACAACTTATTTGGGAGATGGGAATAAGGGGAATAAAATGGAAAAAAAATTTATTATTAAAAAAAAAAAAAAAAAAAAACATTCTTTCCATCCCCTCATTTGAAAGTTTAATAGGAGGGAAAAGAATGGAGTCTTTATTCCCCTTAAGCCTATTTTTTTAATTTCTCCAAAACCGGGAAGAATTAAAATGAGTGAAATATGTTTTGATAAATTTTATACCCTTATTTTTTATTAAAGAAAGAGTAAAATAGTAAAGTTAATATAAAATTTTGTTCTCAGTTCATTTACATTCAATTCCCAAATAATGTTACATTCCATTCCATTATCTTCCTTTCAAACATCCAAACAAGAAAGAGACAAATATTTAATTCATTTTCCATTCTTTTTCTATTGTTTTCTATTATATACATCTATTCCTTTATAAATAAAAGGAGTATTAATTTCAGTCAATATTCCTATTAAACTATGAAATAATACAATTAATAAAAAAAAAATTCTTAAAAATCTTTTTCCATCCATTCCTTTCCCCGAACGGATTGTGAGTGATATAATTCAAAGTCTCACATTAAATGCCGATGAGTCATATTTCTCGTTTACTTGATAAGAAAGAAACTTGCAAGATCACTAATCTTTATTGAGGCCTGGACCACCTAATCTTTAACTGATTCGGTCGTAAGATTTGAAAAGATGTAAAAAAAATATAACACAGATTTAGACTATGCATGAGAAAATGACTCTCAATTCTCAATGACATAGGTAGTTAAACGCTTTAATGACTTGCATAGACTCGTGTAAATTCATTCTTCTCAACAACAAAATTAAAAATAAAAGACTCCTGTACATTCATTACTTCCTTTCTCTATCAATCATGCATCACTAGACCTCAAATTCAAAGATTGCAACAACACAATAAATTGTATAGAGTTTTTTTTTTCCTTGGTAAACCTATTAGATATCGAATTTTAAATATTGAGCCATCAGAGGTGCCACTAAGCAAAAACGACACAAGAATCATAAAGACAATTGCTATATGATCCTAGTAAGATATTATGACGTTGGCATGACATGACCCCAAAAAAATAAATAGTTAAAAGACAACAAAGAAAAAGATCTTTTTCTTTTTGATAAACAGGAAAAAGAAGATCTGATGGATCTAAAGAGGGCGACTGGGCGAGTGTATATTATTTTTCCACCTTTTTACTTACACATTTATTGAAGTAAGTGCTCTGCAATATCCACAATTTTTTTTTTAATGGGTATATATGCATGATACCTGTCATTTGTAAAACGTTATAATTGTACATACCTAATATCATATATGGATGGTAATAACCTTTACATATGATAATATCTATTCATCACATTATTTGGTATTCTCAATTTTTATTTATTTAAATTTAATATATAAAAATTTTGAATGGTACTAACATTACATTAGATATATAGTAATAACGTCATATATGATGGTAATTATATTATATTTGATAATAAAAAATAATTAAGATGTGAGTAGCTATCATACCCATAAAAAAATATATGAGCATCGTAGAAAGACCCATATTACAATAGAAGAATTGGAAAACCTCTTCTTCTGTTATTTACACAACCTTCCTTCATAGTTTCTATACAACGTACAACCTTCAGAAAATCCCATACTCCACAGAACTTATACCTATGCACTAGAGGAACACCAGCCGATTGTACTTATTAACTCCAAGGAGTTTCATGCTCCTAAATCTTTTCAATTGAAGCCTCACTACTTATTCGAAGTGACTTGGCTAAGAGGCCTATTGATATAAACTAAGAAGTTTATTGGGCTTCTGTCAGACAAGGCCTCTTGACCTAATGACACCTTTGACTGTCCCAAAAGAGGTCAGTTCTATTCAACCCACCGGCTCCTTCTATGAGGTAAAGCTTGACTTCTCCTAACAAAGAACAAGAAGTATTCAAGAAAACTTTTGGCCAAATTTTAAAAGAAACTCAAATTAAAAGTGTCCCCTTTTTTCTTAAGTTTTGAAGTGTATTTTGCCTGCATATTATGAGGTGTAATGACTTCTTGATTATTTATTTATTTTCTTTTTTCAGTCATGGAACATTTAATAAGTGAGAAAGAATAAAAAATAAAAATAAAAACTATAAATGAGATTTGTTGATGTGGAGGATAATAAAAGAATAGTATTTTTTAATCATAAATCATTTAGAAATCAATGGTTTAAAAAATGTGTAACTCTTATAAAAAGTTACAACAGGTGTAACATGATTATATTCATCTTTCCTCCAAACTTGCTTTAAATTTCCCAAAATTTCACCATCCCAACTCCTAAAGCCTACCCACTTGCCTCAAAGACTCATCTCATTGTTTTATATCGAAGGGAAAAGAAAATAAATTTGTCTTCCACTCCATCTTTGGCTGGGTGCATTTCCTTGGTCAGGAAGTCAAGAAGGTTCTTTGTCTTTTATTTAAAGCAATGCGCCTTTTTCTTTTCCTGATCGAATGAGAAGAAATTAAACTTACCCACTCACAAAGCATGTTGAAATTATAATAAAATCTTGAAATTGTATCAAACAAACCTTCTCTTTAATTTGTCTCATCTAAGATGGTATAGCTCAACTTATCGTATGGTTTGAACCAACTTTACAATGGTGGGTGTGTTCAAATCTCCACCAGAAGAATATTTTGCGGCCTAAAAATCTCTTAAGTGAGTTTGAATGTGATGTGTCTAAAACGTTTTGATATGCAATGATTGGTGCAAATAGCCTCTATTTATTGGCTCATTGGGCCTCTTGAGGTCAAAGATCCAATTATTTTGATGTTTGGTTACTTTATACTTTATTGTGGTATATGAGGTCTATTGTTTTGAATAATAATGATGGGTATACATCTAGCCCACCAACATCCTGGCCAACCTAATCAACCCAAACCAACCCGAAGGTAATGGCCTGGATTGGGTTTTTACGGGTTAGTGGGTTGAGAAAAAAGTTGGAGTTGATTTGATTCGGGTTTAACATTTTTTCCAAACCAACAACCCGTACTTTTTTATTTTTTATTTTTTGCGTAAGTATATCGGGAATTAAGCAAACTAAAGAAAATTTACAATACTAGAATAGTGCCTACTGCCTACCACAGTAGATGCTCATTAAATCTAAATTCAAAAGCAATTAAAACTTCAAAGGGGTTCTCAAACATAACAAAATTTTGTTGAAGATTAGTCCCACTTCATGCTAACACATCACGACATTTAGAAGTTTCCCTAAAGCAGTACTTAATCCTCGACTAAGGGATTCGGTTCCACAATTCCCTGCAATTAGCCATAAATGAAGAGAGAACAATGTTAGTACAAGAATTTTGTGATATGAAATCCATAACAACTTTTGCATCTAGCTCATATTACACAGCTTGAAGATGCAACTGAATGCAAAAGAATTTTAGATCCTACTTCTATGTTTTTCATAGTTCATGGTACTATGGAATTTTCGTGGTTGGATATATCTTATAATCTTATTTCCCAAACTACTCAGACAATTACCTTTTAAGCCACGTCAAAAGTTAATAGTGAATAAATAGACAACAAAATGAATATGACAGATAGAAATAATCGCAGTAAATTTGTAGTTAATAATAAATTCAATCAATACATTTCTTTGCTTTTAAAGTTAGCATTGAATATCATAAGTTTTTATGTTAAAAGGTGAATTTGATCACTTTTTACAAAAATAAATAAATAAAGAGGCTTTGGACAAAAAGACACACAGTAAATTGCTAGCCCCGCCTTTGGACAATATATACGTGCTTCCATTAAGCGCTGAAGTGCGCTTGCAAGGTCATGTCCGAGAGCCACGTGATTCTGTCCTTTTGAGTGTAATTGGTCGGACAAAATCTAAATTCTCTTTGGCCAAATATCATGACGGTAAGGTTATGTTTGATCGATAGGATAGAAAAATTCGACACAATGAAAAATATTGGGAGGATAGAAAAATGAGAAGAAAGACATAATGTGTATTTATAGAGGATCAAAAACTGGAAGGAAGGATGAATTGTAAATTATTGTTATGTTCTTATTATATAAAATACGATGGAAATGTTGAGTTTATTTTGTAATCTAAATACTAAATAGTGGGTCCGGGTGAAAAACTCCTATAATCCCATTTTTTGTCATCTCCTTTTTCACCAAAATCAAACACCATCCAAGGGCTTGACACATACAATTATACAAATAGCTCGGGTCCATAGATGTGTTGTCAAATCTTATACCAATATATATCAAATTTGAGTTATATCAATTGAATTGTGTTACGGCAAACAGGTGTTGTTCCTATGAACATATATTCACATAAATAAAATGAATTTCATAATTTATAAAGTTGTGCTTTTAAGTAATGATAACTCACAAAAAGATCTATTTCACCACAAAATAGAGAAATAATTTAGAGACATTGTCTTGTTGGTGCTTCGATATATCTTATAACATGAAATATTATGAGTTACCATTAATTCCATAAGATTGAGGATGACCAAGTTGAGGTGCAGACAATGTCGCTTTCATGAGACAATTGACATTGTCTATGAGATATTTTATCAACCGATGCAACAGATTTTTTAAGCACACTGTCCCTAGAATACAATAGTCCAACCACCATTGTCATTATTGTCAAAATCTGCATAAACCTAACAAGATATTGTTCACTTTGGCTTGAAACCTTACGGGTTTGTTTCTACTTGGGACTTCGTTAGGTCCATAAGTAAAAAACCTTTTGTAAGGTTGTGAGACATCTCCCCTTATAAATCAAAGTAGGGGACACTCACTTAAGCCTCAGCATGTGAGCCTGACAAAGCCCCAAGTAGGAATAAAACTATAAGGTTTCGAGCTAAAGCGGACAATATCCTACTAAGTTGGTGCGGGTCAAGATATGAAGCTCTAATATAATTCTCTCCTTTATGCTAAGGTAACATGAGCTTTTGTAAAGAATGAGCGTGAATATGAGATTAATATAATATATATTAAAAAGAAAAAAAAAAAAAAACTCTATAAGTAAGTAAAAATTTATGATCAAATTTTGACTTTTCAATTAATGGAAAATATTATTTTTTTAATAAAATTGCCCAACAGCAATAAACCAACTTTGCAGGCTTGATGACTTAACCCAACAACAGTAAAACAACCAATGTTACACAAATTGATAGTAGAGAGGACGATGTATCAAGATTACGCTGATAACAAACCTTATTAATTACGGTATTTTGTAAATAGACTATTGTAACTATTTCTTTTAGTGGATTTTTTTACGGGGTTAGATCGCTCAAGTGATTTTTTCTTTAAAATATTTTTCATTAGTTTTCCAGTTCATTACAGCATTTTTTACTATTTTAATTATTATTATTGCTTTTAGAAATGGTAATTATAACTATAGTTGAGATAACTATTTATGCTAGCTAATCTATTTGGAATAGATCATAACTTTTGATCAATTAATCCGTTCTTTGATTGTATGGGGGTCTAAAAATCGATTTTTTTTAGTTGGTCTAAAAAATTTCACAAATCCGTAGGATTGTAGCTCCTAGTTAAATGAGAATCATATGGCAAATAATAGTTCGGTCACGTCATTCTTTTATGTCATGCAGCTGGATATATATAATACAAGGTGAAGGACTAGTAAGAATTATTGATGGTTCTCTTATTGAAAGGAAAATAGATGAGGTCTCATGCATCTCTGAGCCAAGACAGCTGCTTAACCCACTCACCGTCTTCACTATGGTCTATGAAATTGCACTAAATGATGTTCATGAGGAAGGTTCCTTTCTAAGTGGTATCTTGACTTTTATATCTCTTTGGTAGGCTATTTTACTTGGACACGACCTTTATGCCATTACCTTCTGATACAAGTAGAGGGGGCAAGTATTAAATAGACCTTTCAATACCAATTACCAAAGTTGGTGAAAGGGACGCTTTTTTTTCCATTTTAACAGCTTGCTTGCCATTTGGTAATGGTATTCATGAGGGACTTATGGTTCTTTTTCTACGCCTTTACAGTGTGGATTACTTGCTTGGACAAAATAAAATTCATACAGCTTGCAAAAACAAGTGATGAATATCAAAACCTCTCACATGTGCATTTAAGACCAATTTGCACATTTCCAAGGCTATTTCTGGCTATTCTGCATCTGATCACTTTCTTTGGTAAACAATAGAGAAAGAGAGAGAGAGAGACTAGAATGCCAAGTGTATCTTGTGATATAAGTTATGATAATTGATTTCTCCCTTTCAAATTGATATACAGGAATTAAACAAGAACAATAAATTTCTTACCAAGTGAAGATTGACATAAATGAGTTAGATCGATTCAAGTTATATTTAATATCAAATTTTGTTAATGTAACATCATTTAATTTTTTTATATCTAAGAATTTGAAAATCTCAATACTAACTTATATGTTTTCGGCATACTTTGCACATATACACTAAATTTCACATTAATAAGATTGAAATAATTATTATTCAACTTATAAACTCCTATTTTTTGTATAATTATAAAATATAAAAATACTTGAAATATTAATATTTTATAGATAAAGATAATTATCAATGGATAAATCTTAGATACAGTTTCTTAGGTTAGGTACATTAGGTTCAAACACATGATTGCATTAACCAATGAAACACAAATAATGTTATCTTTTCTAAGAATATTAAAATTCAATGTATTTGAATTAAATTAGGAATCTAATGTACTTGACCTAAAGAAATGTACCTAAGTTTTACTCATTATCAATATATGATATTTTGCAAATATGAAAGTATGTAAAATCTAATGATAATGAATTTGTCAAAATTTTCATCTAATAAAAAAGCTATTAAATTGTATAATATTAAGAAGAGTCAAATCTAATGTAATTTGAATAAGTGTCCTATAATAAATTTCTTTCTTGTGAATGAATCTAGAAAGAGAGTCTCCAGATTGCATATATTGTTTTGAGTGATTATTCAATATTTTCAAAAATACAATAAATGTGAACTCTTTCCTCTCACATGAATGATAAATTCCTCTAATTAAATTCATAGTAAAACTCATTATACATGTTAGAAAATTATTCAGTAGTCCTAGACTATAAATAAATGTATAGTTCCCCTCTCATTGAGTGGTGGGTCTTACTATGAATTTAATTAGTGGGACCACCATTTATGTGAGCGGGAGACTATACATTTATTTATAGTCCTTAACTATTGAATAATCACTCATACATGTTAGGGATAGAGTGCGTATTTATTTTATTATGAGAGTACTGAATAATTTTCATATTGTTTACATGTTCCTTCTCTTAATTAACTAGTCTGGTAAAAAAAAAAAAAAAAAAAAAGAAGAAGAACAATTTTTGTATAGGAATGTTACAAAGCATGAAAATCTTACACTGCATTTAGTAATTTCTTTATTCACAAAATGAACATAAATTTTATTTTTGAAACGTATACCCTTAAGGCACTCATTAATAAAAACCTAAACATTATTGAATGCTATATAACGAATTAGTTGGGTATTTATTTCTCATTAACGTCACACATAAACTAGTTAACCGGAGAATTATAAAATACTACACGAGTATATTAAATATGTACTCTCATCTCTCATATGAATAGTGAATCCCACCAAAATTTAATTAGCAGAACCCACCACTTATATGAGATAAAGGAGTACACATTTAAAGTACTCCAAGAATATTCTATAATTCCCCTGTTAGCCATTTGGGTATTCAGCCCAGTGGTAATCCCCCTTTCAAAAAGCCCCACCCCTCAATGAGAGTGTGGGTTCAATCCCTGAGATTTTCAAAAAATATACATGTGTGTGAATTTATATTATAATTTTTATCATATATCCAAAAAAAAAAAAATTCCCTTTATAACCTAAGAGAAAAAACCACCTGTTAACCTCAAAAAAAGCCCACCCCAAGCTCATTGCAAATGAATACTTTTAATTTAAGTGATTATTCAAGATTTAGGAAGTAATATTCTCTCCATTACTTCAATATACGTCTAATTCAGTGATGAACATGTTTTCACTTTCTTCCTTTTGGCACACACAAATCAAGTCTTGGAGTGTTTTTTTTTTTTTTTTAAATTAATTAATGAAGAAGATGATGATTCATGAGTTAAAAAAAAAAAAATTCATTGCCTCCAATGACAAAAAAATTAGCATGTCCATATGATTTCTTCAGAAACGGTAGAAATCATAGAAGACTGAAATTCCAAACTCGAATTGCCTAAGTATATAGTAGAACTGAACTACCACCATAAACTTTGGATATTTTAAATTTAACTTTAGTTTGCATTTCTAATTACTTAATCAAGCCATTACATATAAATTAATTCATTAGGAACGGATACAATACTGGAAATTTATTCTCAATCAAGGCATTTAACACAGAAATGTGTAATTTACACTTTTGTTCTAGAACTAAAGCAAAAACAAACTCCCTCTGTCAATCAGTTCAAGACCTAGAACAAAAAAGAAGCCCCCAAAAACCAACAACCATTAATTTTAGAAAAAATTAGCATTGTCATCTAATGTGAAATCACTAAGGAATTCTTTCCCTTGATTAGCACCTTCCTCAAACAACCATTTCTCAAGCAATGATAATGGCAACTGAGCACCACAATCTGGCTTGCTTTCATCTTGGAAAAGGCTTGCCTCAGGTGACATAGATTGTGAAGTATCGGAATGTGAAGATTCAAAAGACTCAAAACCAAACAGCGATTCAAATGCCTCAGATAGTTCAATGCCATTCTTGTTTGCCTTGGTACTTGGACTCCCTTCACTGGATGCTGAATCAGTCCCACTCATGTTGTTTAAGGAATTTTGAGTCATAGCTGAGTTAGTCCTAGCTGACTTTGGAGAATTTCTCATCCAACCTTTGAGCAACCTAGCTATATTCTCAGTGCTTGATGCATAGGTTGATGATGATTGAGCTTCTGGCTTTTTAGAGAAGCACTCATTAGAAGGCTTCAAATCAGACAAGCAGTTGCTTGGCTTCTCTGGGGAAAGGGCCTCAGAAAGAGCTTGCTTGGCCATGTGGATGTCTGTTTGGAGCCTTCTCTCCCACTGACCTCTAGTGATTGATTGTGATGGTGAAAACCCATCTCTGTGATTGCCTTCTGTGCTTGTTTGAAGCTTATTGAGCTTCTTCTTCAAATGGGTGTTCCAATAGTTTTTAATGTCATTATCTGTTCTCTGTGGGAGGTATGAAGCTATGGCAGCCCATCTGCACCATAATCAATGTGCCATAAATTAAAATTAAACAACTCAATCACTTCAACAACAAAACAAATTAATACTATATCTATAATCCCTTTTGAGATTAGAACTTGTTTTGAAAATAGGAGTGCTCGATGAATTAGCAATTCATGATTATGGTTCTATATGTTACCTATTGCCCAAAAGAGCTTGAAGGTGGATTATCATCTTCTCTTCTTGATCTGTAAAGTTACCACGCTTGATCCCTGGCCTGAGATAATTAGTCCATCTAAGTCTGCAACTCTTACTACATCTAAGCAACCCTGAAAATCCAAATATGTACAAGAAATCAATACAAGTAATATATGATTATCCAACAAAAAAAATAAAATATTTAATTTGCATTTCCCTAACGAAAGCCAAAACAAAACAATACCCTATTCAAGAAATGTTGCTCCAAAATAGAAAAAGGAAGAATTTTAACCTGTATTGGTAGGAACAGCCCTCCAATTGCCAGGACCATGTTCTTGAATATAAGAGACTAATAGGATATCTTCCTCAGGAGTCCATGGTCCTTTCTTGACCCCCTCTTTATCACAACAAGGAGGCCTACCCATTTCACCTTGTTTCCTTCTCTTTTACAAAAGTCTTCTAAAATTTCTTTACTATGTCTTTCTTGCTCTCTAAACTAATACTAAGGTGTTCTTCTTCTTTACTCTTTTTTTCTTTCTTGGATAAGCTAAGACAAGCGTCCAAGACAGAGGTCTCTTGGTCCAGCATAAATAGAAAAATGAGGGGTAAGGGAAGAGGTGGAGAGGGACGCTGACCTAAAAGGAAACAAAAAGGGCAGCCAAAGAGTCAAAAGGTGACAGCAAGAGCATTAACTCAAGGGTAAGCCAAAGTCAGCTGTGACAATACCTTCTTCTGCCTTACAAAACCGCGTGGCATTCAATGTGGCTGCACTGGGTGAAAACCCTAAAACCTGCTTTAAGCCTCTAAACCCCACATGTCATGAATGACTTTAAGGCTTATAGTGATGAAACATTAACTCAAAAACAAAACAAAAAACAAATGTGATAAACCAAAACCTCTAGTAACTTCATACAACTTTTCCACAATGAAATTGCCTTAGAAAAAATAAATAATAAATAAATAAAGAATTTAATGCTTCCTTCAGTCATCGAGATCTGTAAAATAAATATAATGATGAATATGATTTTCTATGGGCTGTGCCTTGCTTAGTATATATGCATGCATGTATAATTTCAAAAGGCAAATTCTATTAAATAAGTGAGAAATAAAATTGATGTGTGTGTAGTTTTTTTTTTTTGGTTGGGGGGGGGGGGGGGGGGGGGCGCAGTTTTTGCTTGCTGAATTCACTGCAGCACCTGGTGGCTGGTACGGTTCTCCGGCATCGAAAAGTTATATTCTCCTAAATTTGATTGGCTTCTGATTTGTTTAGAGTAAATATCCAATCCCTTCTTCTAAAGAATAGATTAAAGAATCTAAGAAAGATATTACTAATATTAAAATGAAAAAGATGCTAGGAAGCATATTTTCAATATATAGGAACTCATTAATGATTTATAGGAATATGAGAATTAGAAAGTAAACCCCAAAAGTGTTGGACTTAGGACTATATTGTGAAGATCATCCATATGTATAATTTAAACAAGTCACGATAATAAATAAATTAAAAAAATAATATAAAATAAATAAGTCATGTGACTCATTAAATGAGTTATATATCTAAAAGTACACATGAATAGTCTTATAAGTTACCCAATAGTGAATTGGAGGAAGATTCCACCAAACTGATTTGAAGGTAAACTCTTATCATTAATCTTAAAGTTGAATTTGAATTTTAGGCTATTCGTTATGATTGTTGGACTACTACTCTGATGTTTAAAAGGTCATCTTCTTTTCTAATACATAACCAAACCCAAAAAGGCCTAGTGTTGCACTCCAACGAACACAACTATTGTCATTAAACTCATTTCAAATGCCAAACAATTGAACTACAAGACTCTTGACATGTCCAAAGAAGTTGTATTGTTGCATATGGAGAGATCTACTTGAAGAATTTCTTACTGTAGTTTAAAAATCTCAAGAAGAGGCCTTACAAAAACATAGTTACCTCTCTCCTCTATGTGATGTTTATATATTGTTATAGTAAGGATACATAATATATATATATATATATATATATATATATATATATATATATATATATATATATATATATATTTTAGTTATGAGAACATTTGAATCTATGATATCCGCTCCATGATGATTGCGTTTACCATTAGGCAAAGAGATGAATTGATTTTTGGTATAAACAGGATTCGATGACAAAAGACTTTACTAGTTGAGCTAACTGGAACTCACAAGGTTACACAGTTAACAGAAGTCAATTGCCCATTACAACATGTATAGCATATCCTAAAACTAAGGGATGTAATGCCATAATAATAGGAATAAAATAAGATTCCTTCAACTAAGGGATTGTGATTGAGTGATTGGGATCCCATGGGTGCAATACCTCTCACTTACTCACATTTTTTTTTTTTTTCATTTTAGCCTTTTACCTTGTTAGGTTTATTATTATTATTATTCAAAGGTTGAGATTTAAAATAACTTTTAAACCTTTAATCTCAACCCTTCAAAAGTATTGCAATCCATGCAATACTTGCGAGGGATATCAATCCGTGATTGATTACTAAATGAATACTCTAATCCCATAATAATAGGAAGTGATTAATGACTAGGAGACTTTCTTATCAGTCCCCGCAAGTTAGAGGGTGATGGAGACGACACACCAAGTTTGAATCAAAAACTTGTGGAATGAGTCTTTTGAGGCAGCCTTGGTGAAGAGATCAACAATCTGTGATTGAGAGGGAATGTAGCATGTTGTTATGGCAACAACAAAAAAATTTCCCGAATAAAATGAAAATCGAACTCGATGTGTTTGGTACGAGCATGAAACATAAGATTCACAGTCAAGTGAAGAGCACTAACATTGTCACATAAAGTCTCCTAGTCATTAATCACTTTCTATTATTATGCGATTTGAGTATGCTATGCAGATGTAATGGGCATTTGACTTTTGCTAAGTGTGTAACCCTACTATGAAAATGTATAACATCACAGCATCTAAGGCCTCTTTGTGAGGTTTTTTAAACTATAGTAAGAAATTCTTCATGATATTAAAGTAATAAGTAATTCCAAATTCAAACTATATCTTCACTCTACCTTTCATTAAAAAGGAGTTTAAGCCCACACATGAGAGATAGTATTAGAATATTGATTAAAATCATTAAATAAATAAATTTACCATTTCTTAATAACTTAAGCTTTTGAAAAAAAAATTGGATAATTTATCACTACTCTCCAATTATATTAGTGGATCCCTTCAAATGGCAAATTATAAGATCAATTTAGTTGATGGACTTAGAACTTATATTACGTGCATTACTGTTACCAATTTAGAGGTTGAATATATTGATAATTGATGCATCCACCTTGTCTGTCATGCACGATTGCACGCATGCTGCATGGGTGGCAATTGTGATTCGATGGGACAATATACCTCTAATCAGAATTAGTCGCTTTCCCTTAACCAAATTGGCATTGAATTATAGCCGTTTGAAACAGCAAGAGTCAATATTTAGGCCCACTAGCATATGGGAAGAACGTGGTCTATGAGCGCGTGATACAGTATTGGTGAATGGTGGGTATGAGACAATTGTCTTTACTTTGCACATGCTTGAGTACCTCACGAGACGATAGATATGCATCAGTATTAAATTTTTATAAAAACTACATTTTAAACCCTTTAACTGTGTGGTATACCAAACTAAATAAATCTTATAATTGAGTGGGGTACCAAACTAAATCTTATAACGTTAAAAGTAACAATAAAATTTTGAAATAACATTGTGTTTGAAACTTAATATAAGCTGAGGGTCAGGTTTAAGTTATTACTTTTTAAGATCTCATGATTTAATTTGGACAAAAATTCACTTTTACTCCTTAAATTTTGGGGGTGTTTTATTTTGGTCCTTATGTTTTATAATGTTTCACTTTAATCCTTGGTTTTTTAAACATATGTTATATTTGATGAGAATTTTTCAAAAAATTAAGAAAAATAAGGAGGGTAAGGACACAAATAAACTTATATAAAAAAAATTAAGGACTAAAATGAAATATTATAAAATATAGGAACCAAAATGAAAACACCCCTAAAATATAAGGACCAAAAATATATTTTTACCTTTAATTTGTTACTTTTGAAATTATATTATTTATAATTATTACATCTTTAAATTATAGTGTTTAATATAATTTTTTCTTAAAGTTTTTAGACGGATATCAAAGGTTAAATGGTAAAGTGGATATGAAGTAATGTAAATGAAATTCGCTGCCCATGATTAACCTCAGAAAAATTTGGTGTATATTATGCTTGAGTCTAAAGTTAACATTGTGCATTTGTGCCCAAAAGTTGTTTGTTGTCAGATCAAAAAGCTTATTAGGGAAAATTTGTCTAGTTGATTCTACGTAGCATCGATTTTTCTTAAGAAGTAAAAATATTTATTGATGAGATTTTCATGGAAATGGAATGTGGAATGTGATTGCTCTGTGAAATAGAAGAGGAAAGAGAGCCTAGCTAGTACCGTGGTACTGTTCAAAGACCTAATTTTCTTAAATGACAGCTTATGAAAAAGACAAAAAGTAATTTTCTTGGAGATTATTAGATTCTCGTTGATAGGACAGATATAAAGGATCACCTAAAGGATCAAGATTTTAGTAATTGTGCTTGGGATACTACATAAGTTATCACAAACAAATTATAAATCGATTTGTCCACTACATTTGTCAAGGCACATGTTCTTCATTTAAAATGCATAACCCTTATATAGCATGTTAAACTAATGGCAAAATTTAGATACAATTTATTAAGTGCAACAAATCAGATTTTCTAATTAAATTCAAATATATGGTTACATTTACCAATAAAACACAAACAATATTTCATTTTTCAAGAACAATTAAATTCAATGTTTTAGTTTAGTTGAGAAACTTAATGTACTGTACGTTCGTACCTAAGTTTTATACATACCTTTTTTTTTTTTTTTGGAGAATCAAGTTTTACCCAAACTTATGCCATTATAAATAAACATATCATTTTATATCTATATTATAGTAACATCTTTAGTATCCTGATGTTTAATAATATCTCTAAGATCATCGAGGGTGGTGGTCTAGTGGTCAATGTACGTACTCGTAAGTAGTTTATGGATTCGATGTCCCATGTTTAAATCTCGCAATGAGAACTGTTTGTGAATAAATCTCACACCCCTACGCATTGTCTACTAGTGCTCTCGTGTGGTTGAAATAACAGATATAACTCACCAAATCCCCTGCTTGCAAGTTCAAGTAGGATGCTATTATGATTATGCCCAAGTAAGGTAACTACTCTGATTATCCCCTTCTATAATTTTTTTAATTATAAAAAAAATAAAAAAAAATAAAAAAATAAAATCTCTAAAGATGCTCAGCCCTCCTGATCTTAGATTTGCTCAGCCACAAAAGGTTGGCATTGAATTGATTGCAGATTAGTCTACATGTTATTCAAACTATACAACAAGTCAACAACAACCAAAAAAACAAAAGCTAGCTAAACAAATTAATGTCATTTTTTTTTTTTTTAATTCAGATTCTACATATAAGTAAAACCGAGCAATACCCTGAATCACAAAACTTTTGAAATTAATGTCATGTTACTTACTTGGAAAAAATCTCATGTTTATTAATTTTATTTTTGCTAAAGGTCATGTTAATTATTTGAATCCAAAGGTCGACAAAACATCATGATACGCGTTCTTACTATAGTATGGTAAGCCAAAATTAAATGCTTACACTACCATTACAAGCTTCACTTATATGCTAACTTATCTCTATGTCAATGTTGTTGGCTAAGCTCTATATATTGTTGTCGGGAACGCTGTCTTTTTAAGGGCATGCCATGAATGCTTTGTATGTAAAAGTGAAACCTTGTTCTGGAAATTCACGGCACTGCAAAAAGTGACTCAGTAAAACAGAAGTATATTATTATGTACTACCACTTAAATTTTCAAAAACCATTTTTATCACTTCTATCTAAGATGCAGGGACTGAAACTCAATTGGGCATTGGACAATGTAGGAATTCTAACTGGAGTATGAATCACTATTCTTGTGGATATAGAATAAAAATTCTCTCTTCTACTTTTTGTTTTTTTTATTTTATGTAATATATTATATATCATGTGTTTATTTTTTTATTTTTTCAATTTTAAACTTTAGTTATTTTATATATAAAAAAACTAAACGTGATAATCGAGTTATGATTGATTTATGAATACGACAATTAAGGTGCTTGCGTGCGTGATAGAGGAATTGTAATAAGTGGGGGGAGATGTTTTGAACACTATATTGCTAGGCCTCCATATATGCAGGGCTTGGATCCATCACTTATATGTCCTTCATGAATTATGAAAATGATAGGTTAGAGACAAAACTTGGGCATGCCACTAATGGAACCGGCTAATTAATAGCCCCTATGGTCCCCTATAAGTTGAAATTGAAATTTATTTATAAGAAAGGCATGCTGGTCAGAAAATGTCTCACATGAGTTGGATTCTTTTTAAGGATTTAAAGATGTCGAGTAAATAAAAAGAAAATATTTATTTGAACCAAGTGAGACCAAAAAAAAATCCAATTGGGCATCTCAAGTAAAATGGCATTAATAACCCTCCTAAGAAACGCGGAAAGGCCACACACATTCAAAGCCCTATACAAAAGGAAAATTATTCAATAGTCCATGACTACAAATAAATGCGTAGTCTCCCTCTCACATATATGATGAGTCTTACAATGAATTTAATTAGTGAGACCCACCATTCATATGAAAGAGAGACTACGCATTTATTTGTAGTCTTGTATTACTGAATAATCACTCCATACGAAAACTCCATTTAACAAGGACATGTGCCACATTATTATAGTTCTTAAGAACCCAACATCGTTACAACTTCAAAAGTCAAGAAAAATATTCAATACACTTTTGGAGTGGAGTGACATGATATTTCTTCGTTTCACACTTATGATTTGTTAGTAAAACATATCATTCATGTGAAAGAATGAAGTACCACGTCATTGCTTAAATTGTAATCTATTAATGATGGAAGTGTGCATACACACACAATGTGTTATAATGGAAGCTTATGAAAATGTTTAGACTGTTTGTTAGAGAAGATAGAAAAATAGATGGAAGAAAGAGACATTTACAATAAATGAAAGAGAAAAGTAAAGATGTTGATTTTTCATCATTTTTTTTTTTTTTTTTTTTTTTTAGTAACGATGGAAGAGTACACGAATGAAAAATATCCTACATGATTACTTTTCCATTCTTGTTTTTGACTTTTTTCTCAAAGGATAATTTTATTTTACCTCTTTAGTGAAAAGGATAATCTTAAGAATTAACGAAAATCGTGATAGCTACACTTTCTTTATTAGGAAAATAAATTATGAATTTAATCATTTTAAGAATTGATAATCTTTCCCATAATTTTTACTTCCCTTTAGTTGGGGTTACATTGTAACCCAAGATCCCCTCCCCCCCGATACGTGATTAAAGCCCAATATAATGAGCTTGTGTTAGTCGTTTAGTAATCCTACTAATTGACTAGCATTCTAATTCCCTTTTAATTACGTGTGCCTAAAAATAATTATGTTGGAGGTTAATATACATAAAGAGAGTTTTGTGAGAAGGGTGTACGACAAGTGAAAGAGAAGCAACACCAAGAGTGCAGCCGCAAGGGCTTTGGCTCAAGGTTCCTCCAATACGGGGAGAGGAGAAAATTCATAGAATTGAGCATGAAACCAAGAGAGAAGAAAGAGAGATTTTTGCTTGGGAGGTAACGCAAGGAAAGAGACAACAAGATTTGAATATTCTCTAAGGTTTAATTTATGGAAAATACACAAATCAAAAAGAATTTGTGACGCTTGGATTAATATAGAGAAGAATGAAGTAAAAGGTCCTACGTGTGTGTGAGAGCAAAAAAGAGCAAGGTTTTCTTTTAGTTGTTAGAGATACACAAAGGAAAGATTATGTGGTTTTTATCTAGGAAAATTATTATAGGGTGCTACAACCACAGAGAGTTGTAATATCCAAAATGAGTGAAGATCACATGTGAGTCTATATTAATCCCTAAGAGATAATATATTTTTGTATTTGGTGTGGATCTCAAGTTAGATATAAACTTGAAAAGAACTATTGTATTTGATTTTATTAGGAATGTCTACCGGAAACCAAACCCGACGGAAACTGTCTGACCTGGAGGCACCGAATTTGAAAACCACCCAATTTGTGTGCTATGCCAGTCGACAACGAGTCCTAGCCTTTGAAACCCGCTTATATTGGATCAGGTAGCAAATTTTCCATCCCCAAACCAATTTCGACCGACTTGACCACCACTTACAAGTGCTACGCTGCCCATCGCCACATGGGATTCAAACTTGTTGATCTCTACCGAAATTCTGGTGAAATCATCATTGGATCTAGTGAGACCTTCGCCAGATTTGGTGAGACTCCATTAGATATGGTGAGATCTTGCTAGATCTAGCAAGATCTCCACCATCTCCTCCATGGCGCCACCATTGACATCCAAATCCAACCACCTATTTGAATGGTTATTGGATATGATATCCACAAACCCAACTCATTCAGGTTAAGTAATGGATTAACCCCAAAACTAACCCGCCCAACCCGTGGCAATCCTAGATTCTATAATAGTGAATTTATTCGGAATTGATTTCGTGGTTTTTTACTTCAAAGATAAGGATTTTCCACATAAATTTTTGTGTTTTAGTGTGTTTGAAAACTTAACATGATGATAACTTTGATGATTAGTTAAAATTGTTTGTAAAGTTCTTTAATTCACACAACAATAAATTGTGGTGTCAACAAATAGTATCAAAACTTCCGTTATCCCAACACCTTTTTTATCTTTTTGAAAATACAGTGGTGCTAAATTGTGGTGTCAACAAATAGTATCAAAACTTCCATCATCCCGACGCCCTTTTTTCTTTTTGTAAGGACCAGGTGGTGTTAAGTATGGTGGAGGAGTCGTACTCCTCCCCGTTCAAGGAGACTTTTTTTTTGATAATTCCCGTTCAAGGAGACTTGAACTGTATGGGAATGCTTAATTAGATAGCACATAGATGCTGAAAATTCATCAAGACATGGCGTAGCCGAGCTATTGAATCCAGCTTTGGGAAGAGGCCAAAAGTACTAGGACAAAGTCAAAGCACATTTATTTGTACGCCTTGAGCCGCCCTTCATTAAATTAAATTTTTACCTTTTTCCAATATAGTCAGCTTCAGATATTGTTTGGAATCATATCTGTTCGATCGAGGTTCAGGTTGAAAATGATGGGCACGTTCAAAACTTTAACTTGCTTTCATGTATTAACGTCATAGATTTTTGTTATGGTCAATGGTTAAGTTATGAGAGAAATCGGTTATGAGAATTTTGAGAGATTGAAATTGAAGATTGTCCAAATCGTAAGGCACTGCTATACGTACCGGTACTATCAAGATTGTCAAGTCAACACTGTCTTGATGGATCTTTTATAACTTCTTGTCCATACATGAATTGTGACGTGATGTCGGCTTAAGACAATATGTGTTTTTCAACACGAAGATTTGATATCGGCTTAAGTTCAGTACGTATTTAAAGAAAAAAAAAAATCCTAGATCAATAACATTTGATTACATTCATCTTAAAAAAATGATCTTCATGCCGAGCCAAATTTACTACAACATGGGCCATTGGGCCTAGAGCGTTTTAAAGGTCTGACGCCCAAGTTGCCTGATCTAATTTGGTACATGTATTAGATCAGACCACCTCAAAAAGAAAAGAAAAAAATGACCATCATACACACATGGTGCATGTATAATTTGGGTGAAAAGTTCAATATCATTATGAGGAATAAAAATCATAGCTAGCACTGTGCGTCCTGCAGAAAGAACACATGACTTGCATTGACTGCATAGATGATCAAATATAACTGCATCACATGTGTGGTTTGCTTTAGATTTTCTTTTCCTTTTCTTGATACTTCGGATCGTTTGGATTTGTATTTGGATTTGCACTTTAAAAGCGTTGTGAGAGTGTATGTTTAGACTTACATTGGACATGTTCTAAATTAAACTGAATTTTAAATATGATTACAAGAAATTTTAATTGTAATTTGATTAGTTTTTCTAAGATATTGTTACTAACCTTGTTAATTGCAAGCCTTTCAAAAGTGGCGTGCAATTCTTCACACATGTCACATGTCCACAATGGTGCTATATTTTTATTTTTCACTTATATATATTAAGGTTTGCCTCACTAAAATGACTATCGAAAAAAAATAAAATTGGAGAAGCTTGTTTTTCCAAGCATGGCTTCCTATCGAGTCAAAAGCCTGGCCTAACAAATTTAGTCACAACCTGTGCAGCATGCACCGTTTTCATAGGCTGGGGAATTATTGGACCCCTAGAATGCGACCTCGATCTAGAAGGTCTTTTACCAACACGGCTCTTATCTTATCACCCTGCCATTCCATGTGACTTTAAATGTCGGGGTAAATGAACATAGACATTGTTCATTTGTTCTTCTCCTTTTTTTTTCTTTTTTCTTTGGTTTCAATTATATGTTTCTTCTGCTGTCAATAAACATAGCATATGATTAATGATTCTATGAAAAATATAAAGCAAAAGGACCCAAATTCATCCTATAATTAGCTTGCCAAGAAGACAGCTCAGATCGGTATGGCATGTATGATAATATTACACGTGAGAGATATAATTCATCCAATTTTTTTAGTCTAAAAGTCAAATTACCAAATACAGTTAAATACATTTTGGCAGTTTGAAAATATAATTAGACTTTATGATTGGTTTTGGCTAATTTATGTGTTGTGAAAATTAATTATTTGTGCAAACATAAAGAAGAGATAGAGATCAAAGAACACAAAAATTTACATGGTTTCGGAATATGCCTATATCCATTGGCGGTAACAATGAGAAAAATTCATAAAGAAAATAAGGAGATTACGATAGTGGCATTAGGACTCTCTCAAGAAAACTCAAACCTCAAATACACCTTAACCTCTCTTTAACAAAGAATAAAACCAAAAGAAAACCTTTTCTAATTTATTCATTGTGCAGTACACGAAACAACTAGTAATAGTTTACAGCAAAACCTCATAGGTCGGCAACTAAGTCCTAATATGTTTAGAATTCTTGGTCAACATTGGTGACCATATCAAGGCGTCGATATAACAAATCTTCATCTTGACTAGAATTGGTTAAGCCTCACGAACACGAACGAAAATCCTTCTGCGCCTCCACCTTAGCCCCATAGGTTTATCATTAACTACAAACATTGAATAAGCACAAGTAATGCTTGAATTTGATTGCGGTAACCGATTGAAGTGTGAATCTTCTTGAGAACAATTTCTCCAATAACTATCAGCCCTCTTATCTTGTGAAACCACGTAAATTCTTATATTCATTATTTGTGTATTGATCTCTTCCCTCTTCTTTAATCTTGCGCAAACAGTTAATCTTCACACCATGGCATCTAAATTAGTAAGTATTTACTAAACTTTAGGCAAAAGGAAAAATTAATACTACCATAATTTTTCCTTTTGATGGATGGACTTCACACATTTTGAGATATAAGCTCAAATTCACACATAAAAACTTTTATCTCTCCTCACACATAAGGTGAAATTATCTAGTGCACCGAGTATATACCCTCCTCTCATATAAGAGTAAAATCAATAAGGTTTATCATTATGCGAGAGAAAAGCATAAAACACCATATCTACTAAATAATTTCTCTAAGTTTAGGTACAAATTAAGGTTGTCAACTTCTTGTACAGTGAAAAGTTCGGAAAATCTAATGACAATAGCTTGGAAATTATTCAGAAAACAACAAGAAAAAAAGAAGAAGACAATAACATCACAATTTGGAATAGTTTCTTCTTATTTTACTTTTATGGAAAAGACCGGTTTGTGTATACAAAAGCATATCCCATTCAGATTATTCTATATTCCACACAATTTTTATAGGCCCATGCCCATCACACGGTGGCTCTTTTCTTTAGGTTTAATGGTGGAGAAGCACTCTGATGGTGAATTTAATTTACCAATTAATGTGATTCAGACCATTGCATATATATATAATATTATATATATATATGAAAACGAGTGAGAAAAAATTGAGCATGTTAAGGAAAGATTTGTGGTGAGGTGCTTTGGATGGGATTTTTTTTTTTTTTTGAAATGCGGAAGCGGAAGATCGAGTTGCTCGTTAGAGCTCTAGGGCTCTGATACCATGTAGAAAACCTAAATCTAATGATAATGGAAAATATAAAAGAGAGATAGAGAGAGAAGAGAATGAGGAATGGAGGCTAAGGTTTTTCAAGTGGTTCGACTATGTGAGTCTACGTCCACAGGATGTAGCCAATAGACTACATCTTTATTATATTCTCTCTTTATAATATATTTTGGATGATTACAATGTGTTGTGAGGTGTCCTATTTATACATAGGACTATTAACATAACTTTTCTATCTAACCTATGTGGGATTCCTTAACAAGCATGATTAGTAAACAGATTAATAGTAGATGAGTGATAAATGTATTTGTTATCCACGTTCAAAGCTTTGGTTTGAATCTTGTTACACTTTACAATCATGTTGGGGTGGAATGGTATCTAACTCTATAGGATCAATCAAATATAGGCTTCATATCTATGCATGCCACCAACTATAGCCTCTTACCTTTTTTACCATAGAAAAAATCACACCCAAAGCAATGTTATTGACAAAAGATGTTTCCTGTTCAGTACGTATATCTGTACATTTGCTTATCACAATTATAAATATATAGTCATAGTTGTCTGAAACCGAGAGGGGACCAAATCAGTGGAGCAATCTCAGGCTCTTAGCAGGTGAGTGTGGCTACCAAATTCATGAGCTGGTTAGAGGGCCATGTGCCCATTTTCTCCCTCCAAATGTACGTAGCAACTAGTTATTTGCCACCGATTCCTTTTTTTTAGTACACTAACGTGGCACGGTTTCTAATCGTATAGATAAATTAAATTAATAGGACCCATCATTTATTTAAAAGAAAATAGTACCACGTCGTTGTATTCCAAATAAATTAAATTAATAGGACCCATCATTTATTTAAAAGAAAATAGTACCACGTCATTGTATTCCAAATTTTAATTACTCGCCTTGGTAAAAACTAGAAAGCTGCACTTTATTGTGGTCCTAGCTTGACTTGGGTACTAATATCACATTATTGAACACAACTACAAAAGCACAAGACATTATTTTTTTGTATTTCAAAAAAAAATATACTATACTATTTTTATAATTTTTCTATGACATTGTCTTTGTGTGTTAAAGATGAAAATGTGACTAACTCTATGGAATGGTCACATTGATATCGCTGTAATACTCAATGGTGCATTAATTTGCAAGTTTTCATAGTTAATAGCAAAGTTATGAATATTGTTTTGAATTGACCATTAGAACGAAATATTTTGGTATTGATGCACTGTTATAGGAACACCACTATATATTTGGGTTAAGACTTAAGATCAAGTTAAGTTTGGTGTGTAACTTTTGCTTAATGTTACACCACTTAATAACTTTTCATAGTATTAATATATTGAAAATCTAACTATGGAATTACATGTTCTCTATGTTCTTAATACTCCAAATTTTGTGTCAATTGGATGTTATTTACTATTTGATTCATAAACTCATGTTTGTATATAATTTTAAAACTCAAAAAATTAATTTAAACTCATGCTTGTATATAATTTTAAAACTCAAAAAATTAATTTTAAACATTTTATAGATGAGATTGTTATTGATCTATGATTATCTTAACATTTTGCAAGCATGTAGGTTATGATGATACAATGTAATGTTTTAAAAAAACACACATCAAATATAGATTGATACACTTGAACCCAACCTCACATATATTGTATATTTGCAAATATAAATACTCCTCATAAAATTAATATATATAAGAACTAAATAACTCATGTCATCTTATTACCCAATATAAAAAAAGGTTTATAACATGAAAAAATCATGAATAATAACTAAAAACTAAACTAAAGCATTTCATATACCCATCTCAAAATTAAAACATGGGTTGTTGTTTACGTTTGTATTGATTTAAGCATTAATATGGTCGGTAAAAAACGATATTTAAAACACGAAAAAGCACGAATCAATAGATCGACTATGGTCGTTAAATTTAACTGTTTTGAGTCTTTTGACTTTAGGGGGTTAATTGCCTTGCCGAGTTTCTCCATACATTTTCTTTTTTGATAATTAGTTTCTCCATACATGTGATATGGTAGGAAGTATATTTGTCAACCATTAGTGTTGGGCTTTTTTTTTTTTCTTTTTTTTTTTTGATAATTTTGGGTGTCCGAGCCAGTGTTCCGTAGATACGCACACCTCAACTAATCTAGTGTTGGGCCTTTTTTAATGTCTTACTTTAACACTTTGTTTTTTATGAGTATGTCTTACTTTAACACTTGAAACCCCTTTTTTGTGCTGGAACACCTGAACCCATTTAATGAGAAAAAAGGAACACTTCTACTGGGCTGGGCCTCATATTGCATAATTGGATACACGCACAGACCGTTTTTCCAATTATCAGACACAACCAGCCCAACTCCTCAGTCTCCATAGGCTTATTGGGCTAGTTTGTGAGGCCCAATTTTCATTAGGAAATCCTACTTTTATTTCAGAAATAACTATGGAGGTGAAGAGAGTATTAGCAATTCAGCACACTTTCATAGCTCGATGATTTGGGCTGCAGAAATGAAACCCAAAACATCCTATGCCCAACTAGACTTTGGGACTTTCGGTGGTGGTTGTGCTAATTCCTCCTGGATCCAGTAAACTTGATCTAAATGTGTAACTTTATGGTCCAATATTTGGCTCGTTGATCTAGTATATACTTCGACCAAAAAAGGAAAGAAATAAGAAATTGTAATTCCCCAATCCAGCAAGTCCCTCATCTACCTTGGATATTACTCTTCACCTTCTTGACTTGGGTAGCACGAAACCAACTCATTTTCAAGCACCACAATCATCCATAGGAGCTACCAACATCAACGTGCAGCAAAATACTTCCACATAGCATATCCAGGCACCAATATAATCCCAAGCAGAGCTGCCACACTCGTCGTGGCATGGCTAGCCACACCCATGGGAAAGTGAAATTGAACAAGGACGAGAGTGTCAAAGGCAATCCTAGCCCGAAGAGCACCAATGATCAGATCCGTTATAATTTGGAAACTAGTTAGGAGACTTCTTTATCAAAATCGGTCACAACCAATTTCACAACTGAGCTTTGGACAGTAAAAACAAGTTTAACACTCATGGGGATGGGGGACATAGGATATAGATATGTTATCCTCAAGGTGTAAACTTCCTCTTTGTCCATCATTATTTACATAATGAGCTAACGCACAAATCGTGGACACATATACTTGCTTTTTATTGTAGAAACCTACTCGTTAGGGATTGACAGATTGATGTTAGACATGTTCATCGAAAACCCAACTTTGTACAGACGAGCTAACAACACATGAAGGGAATCATGAAAAACAATTATGCTCTTATTAAGTCTCCCAGTTTTGTTGCACCTTATAACTTGTGAGATGTTATGCACAAAATATACTTAAGACAGTATAAACTTTTGATTTAAATAGTGTCATAATTTGAATAATATGGGAGTGGCTTGGGTCGAGTGCACAGGAGCACTAGACCTGTTGAGTTGCTGCCACGTGTCCAAAAACGGTACAAAACTGAACACGAAACAGCATCTCAACAGGTCCAGTGCTCCTGTGCACTAGACCCAAGCCTTTCTCAAATAATATTAGATTTAAAAAAAATACCAAGTATAGCGAATAAATTACTATCATATGTTGGGGAATTTGCCAAGATCAGAAAATAAATGCGACTTTGAGACGTGATAACATTATCTTTAAAGTGATAATTGCCCCCACTCTTAAAGAGTTTTGCTTCTGGGTTAAGGCAATTCACCTCCAGGATACAACAAAGTCACCAATTACAGAAAGCAAATTTCGGTAATTCCTTTAAAGAGTATTCTTACAAAATTGTGTATTTGACAATGATCAGGCACTTTAATTTGTATAGAATTTAATTGGCACAATTCTAGAATTCTCTACATAAAAAATAACTTCCATGAGTTAGTTATTTTCTACACCAAAATCACACATGCACGTGCCACGTGTCCAAGTGCCAAATGTGTCACTAATGCTTTCAAACATAAACCCACTTCTATATCACTATATGTATATCAAATATACAACAATCCCCCACTTAGTGATATGAAGTGTTTAGTCAAATACTAATGTCATCATGCATACAAGAAGGTATCTCTCGATTTAAACCTCAATTAGTGTAAGCATCTCAAATTTCTGACAAAGTCAATGGTGGCCTCAGCTTAAACCAAGACTTTTTGTGTCAGAAACGGAAAATACCACACACATGATTCCATCCAATTTCAGCGAATAAACTCACAATAATAATAAAAAATTTCACATAACCAAGTGCTCCATCCTGGCATTTCATGAACATTTCCAAAAGTAAACCTTAAACTTTTATCAGAAGTTATTCCACTTCTTATGTTCATATAGGTGAAGTTCCTTTTCATGTCTCTGTTACTTTAGACATTTAAAGAATAACATGAACTTCATTAAGAGTAAATACTCATCCTCAAATTACCGTAACAGTCCGCACTAAATATCCTAGAACGGGTTTATCATAATAAAACATACATGTT
>OU015768.1:37112753-37153772 GCA_907173295.1 Fagus sylvatica | reverse complement strand
AATTTCTCTAGAACCCCAAAATCTTCTTGTCTTGATCAACAAAATCAAAACCAGGAGGACATGTACCAGCAGGTTCCTGATCCATGAGAGTACAATACGAATTTAGGCCATAGAGGCCTAAAGGATCACACTTATTGCTAGACGATGACCATTCAGTTACCTAATTATCACCTTGATTCAAGCTATGTAGAGGTGTCAAAGAGGTGGGTTTGGGTGGATTTGGGTGGGTAATAAATGGGTTGGATCTTTAGAAACCAATTGCCTATTTAAACTCATTTAAGAAAGTATGTATTACCCATACCTAACCCAACCCAACCCAATTATCCAAGGTAAAACCCAATCCACCCATTTACCCAACAATTTTATGTATGTATATGGTCAAAATATCCTAAAATTTTTAAAATGACAAATGTAATCCTATAAAAATGACAAAATACCCCCAAATGATTAATAAGTGGACTTGGGTAAATTTGTTAGATATATACCCAATAAGCAACTCATTTAAAGCTCAATTAAACTCAACTTCATTGGGTCTAATTAGGCCAGCACCCATTTACCCATTTATTAAATAAGTGGGTTTGGTTGGACAATTAGTGAGTGTGTTTGGGTGGACTAATGAGTTTGGGCTTTTTTTGCCACCCCTAAAGCTATAAGAATACAACTGCAAAATTCCATCAACATCAATTGTCAAACGATAGAATGCTTTGTCATTTAGGTTTGTTTCTCAGTTTAAAGTCTTTATATTAAAGCCGGTAGAATTGAGCAGGTTAAGCTTGCCATTACCACCAAGACTTAAGAGTTACATTTGTTCCAACTGTGTATGTTCCTGAGTCCTAGTAAGCATACTCCTTTCCAGTTGGATTGTCTTCCAGGTATTGCATCAGGTTCCATTCGTTTGAAACACCAAGAAGTTAAAGTTAGTGCTAATTGAGCTACAAAGCTCTTGGTGGTTTCCCAATTAAATTCAAACAAATAGTTGCATAAAATTTAGGAAATAGTTTTCCTCCAACCCACTACGTGACAAGTAAATAGACCATCCACGTGTACTTTTAGTTACATGACATTTTTAATGAGTTATGTGATTTTTTAAAATACACATGTGGATGGTCTATTTGTTTGTCACGTAGTGGGTTGAAAGAGGATTCATCCAAACCGGGTTGGAGGAAAACTATATCCTAAAATTTAATTTTCATTGAAAAGAAAACTTTGTTTGTGTTTGAATTTAATTGAGAAACTTAAATATATTGTACCTAAGAAATTATACCTACATTTTACCAAAAACATTGTGTCCAATACCAATTTAACGTGGAGACTTTTATTTATTTATTTTGTGGAAAAATCAATTTGCAAAGAATTGTATTTGGCAGGTCTATTATATTTCAGTATTTCTAGCATTGCCAGGAATGTTAATTGGTGAGGTCCATGATATTTTATTCTTGATTATTTGATATAATTACCATATGGGCTGCGCTAACAGCCATATAGAGGGGCTCTACTAATACTACACTTCCATTCGAGTTGGGCTTATGGGTTGAGTTTGGTGGTGCAGTGGAGTACGGCTCACAGGAACCAGCCTCGATCTATATATATAGTATATGGGACCTGAGAAAAACAAAAGAAACAAAAAGGGCTGCGGCTGCCGCCAGCGAGAGAGAGAGGTCAATAGAGTTTCATCACTTGATCAACCAAACATGGAGAGGTCGAGGTCGAGATCGAGATCGAGGTCCTATGTACCACAAGACTTGTTGGAAGACATCCTCGTAAGGCTTCCAGTGAAACCTATTATACGTTTCAAGTGCTTAAACAAATTATGTTACACTCTTTTCCAAAATCCGACTTTCATCGCTAAACACCATTCTTTTCAATCTCAAAACAATCCAAATCTTGTCGTCCAGGGCTTAGGCTACCAGAAATTCCGTCAATTTTTTACCCTCCTGCACCTAATTCATTCTGATAATGATCCTGGAGTCAGTCTGGACATGCACTATGTCAGTCTGGACATGCGGAATTATTTTACATACAGACGATTGCTGGAATATATATGTGATTGCATCAACGGCATATTTTGCATCGGCAATGAAACTAATGGCTTCGTCTTATGGAATCCAGCAATGAGAGAATATAAGGTCGTTCCCAAACCTCCTCCTCCTCGTCGTCGTTATCGTCGTTATCCATCTGAAGATTATACCACTTGTGTATTTGGTTATGATCACAATTCTAATGACTTCAAGTTGGTTCGAATTGAGAATTTAAGATCCAGAACTGAGTATAAAAGAATCCTTCTTAATGAGATTCTACATCCAATTGTTCATGTTTACAACTTAAGTACGAATTCTTGGAGGCTTATCCACACCGCTACTTTTTTTGATCGTTTAATCACTCGTTTGGATTTTTTTGGTTTGGATTTTTTTGGTGATTTCAACGAAATATACTTTAATGGAGTTTATCATTGCTTCGGTATTTTTAAGAAAAAACGCGGGCGTCATGGTCGTGTCATTGTTTCCTTTAACATGAGAGATGAGATGTTTCGAATAATAAGGATGCCAGATCTCTACATTAAAGACAGTGCGAAGAATAAGAAGAAGGGGGGTTTATCTGTATTAAGAAATTGTCTTGCTTTGATTATTTATGATATGCATCCCTCTCTGACAGAGGAAATTATTGATATATGGATGATGAATGAATATGGAGTTGAAGAGTCTTGGACCAAACAATTTGTAATCGGACCCCACTCGCCAGTAGAATTACCGTTGCATGTTCCTTGGCTCGATTGTTTGTTACGGCTGGGTCGTCAGCATTGTTGGGGTAAAAGAATCAAAAACGAAGGACCAATACTCTTTTATGACTTCGGTACTCAAAAAATGAAGAAACTTCAATTTACAAATCATCATGACTTGTTTCGTGTATTAGGGGCTATAGTTTACGTGGAGAGTCTAGTTTCAGTCAAGGGCGGAATTAAATGTCTTTGAGAGTTATTAGTGTGCCCTTGCTCCTAATAATTATTTGTATACATTAAGATTTTTTTATTAGAAAATGAATGAGTGATTTAGAACAGGTGATATTGCATCTTAAATAGATAATGTGTTGTTAAATTTCAATTCTCTATTCCTATTTTAGTATATTGTTAATTTGTTATGTATGGGAATTGTGATAAAATTTTGGGGAAGTAAATTTTGTCAAACATTTTGGTTATTAAATCTGTGTTAGTTGAGACAGATGGTGCCTCATGAAGATCAACTTTCCTTATAGTCTTAAATGGTACAATGAAGTTATGCTGTTTCTGCTAAACTTGTATAGTTTGTGTCAATAATTCCTGAGCTTGTCAATTTTAGTATGTGGCTCTTCCTTAAACTTATGGTAGGCATAAGAGAGACACAAAATGTTGCAGGGGTCTTTAGCAAATCAAGATGCTAGAATCTGTTACTTTGAGCCCATCAAACTTTCTCTTGCTTAATAAAAGATTCTATAAATTCTTGTACTTTCATTCTCTATTCCTTTCCATCTTGATTATTTCCTACGATGGTTAGGCATGTATTGGTGGGTTTCTTTGGCTTTATAATTTATTTTTCATTCTGTGCATGTTTTACATAATGAAACAGAGTTAAGTACTACTGACTCTACTTCTAGATCTAGGTTTGACTTATATACCCACATTGACAAAAAGATAGAAGGAAAACATATGACTTAACATGTATAAATGGAATATATGGAGCTGTACAATGACAGAAAATAGAACAATTTTTTTTAGGTCCAACACAAATAATCCTCTAGAGCTAGAATATACTTCCACAATTTTTCTTTTTAAGTATAGCATTTATTTGTGGTTTAGCTAGTGGACATCTCACTAGGACAAGCAGGTGAATCCCATGGCAGATTAGGCCTCAAAGCATCATGTGAAGGCAAATTGAATGGAAATCCAATTGATTGGATTGTTCCCAATCTCAAAACAATAATCCAGCTTTTCTGGTAAAACGCCGAGATTATATCACCAAAACGACTGTCATGTCCTTCCACCCCAACAATCCTGATTCTAATTCTGTAGTGGAGCTCAATCTAGAGGACATGTCGATTTTCCTAGAGGACAAACACAAACATCTGGACATATTTTGTGGTTCCTGCATCAACGGCCTAATTTGCCTGTATGATTATACATTGCCATTTACAAGGAGAGTCCAGTTTCAGTCATGGGTGGAAATGTGATTGAGAATTAATTAATTAAGTCTACACTAGCTCTTAACTATTTATATACCATAATAGGCTTTGTTTCCAAAAAGTAGTAATATATACTCCTAGTCTCCTACATATGTAAAACTTGATTTGATTGTTTCAACAGTGTTAAGTTTCGATCCTCTATCTATTCTTGTTCAATCTCTGCAATTTTAGTTGTTGTATACAGATGTTCATTTTGTGAAAATCTATGGTAGTTGAGACAGATTGTGCCTGATAAAGATTGGGTAATGGCATGAAGTTCTCTGGAGGGGCTCAGGTAGTTCAATCTCTGCTATTGCTTGCTTCGGTGTCTATTTGGTGTAGCTAGATTTAAACAAACTTGGTTGCTTTAGTATATGCATTTCTACTTCAGTTTTTATTTGTTTGTGTGCGAATTTAATTAAGGTGGGAAGTTGGTGTTTCAGAGTAGATTTAAGAGGGCAAGTGAGCCCAAGTGCCCTGTCACTGTGAATAGAATCCAAGGGGTATGTATTATGTGTGTTTGATTAAGCTTACTGAACTTCATTTTTGGGTGTTTTTGGTTTTTGCCAAATGTTAAAATATGTCTGTGTGATTTGCATTTATATGAATATGTAAACCCATATGCCATATCAATTAGTAAATGTAATTTTGGCTTTACGATGTTGGTATTTGATGAATTCATTGTTGTAAATGCGCACTTTGTCTTTCTGTTTAGTAAATATATGAATATTACTATTTAGTGAGTTGAGTGGTGGGAGAAGAGTAGGTGTTAATCTTAGAACTGATATTCCAATTAGTATTTGTTAAGTGCATGGGTGTGGCTTGGATCTATAATTTATGCAGTGGATGTGATAATCTGTCAAGATCTATAATTTGTCAAGTGCATGCATGGTTACTCGTTTGTTTTGTCTAATTATAGGAAACTTATGTGTGGTAGCGTGTTGATGATTTGCCTAATAAATACTAGAAATTGATATGATAAAAGAATGAGCCCATATTTGTGCTTATGAATCTCAATCTTGGAAATGTACATATATGTGTTGGCAATGCGAGACATACGCTCACATTGCTGATATGAGGGGGGGAAGGGGAATTTTGTAGATTTTTTCTAGCCCATTAATTCTTGGGAGTTAGGACTGTGATGTTGAAATCGTACTTTTACATATCAGTCTACCAGAGATCTTGAGAGTTGCATCTAACAGTTATTTGAACTTCATTGTTCATTAATCAGCATTGACACAGTGCTAATAAGCACACAGTTAATATGGGTGATGTTGTGTCCTTAATTTCGCTAAAATACTGCAAAATCTATCGTATTTGACACACTTGTGAGGCACAAAGATGTCTCGGAGTAATTGGGAGATGGAGGATCATCTTCTGTTACATTGTGATTTTGGGATTCAATTAATGATTCCTAGAAGGGTTGTGATCTTTTGTTTGGTTGGAGAAACTTGTTCGGGAAACATTCTTCTGCAGTTTGAAATCTCCTCCCACTGTGTTTAATGTTTGTGTATTTATTGTATTATATAATGTAAATGTGTGTGCGTGTGTTTCTCTTTCTTACTTAGTCGGCTGCCTAAAACAGCTCCTTTTCTTGTGGCTCACGGATCTGTTTTTTATTTTTATTTTTATTTTTAATAATTTTGGTTGTAGCTTGTATGGCTAAATGCATTGACTTGACTAAATTGGCTCAGCTTTAATTGGTTATTTGTATTGTGTTTGAAAGGCAAGTGCATCTCTCTACTGTATAATGCTAATGTACATGCATGGTTTTTACTCCTTCATTTACTCACTCCTATGAGAATTTAATGCATGTATTTGTTCTTCAAAATGGCTCTTTCAAGTACTTATGTTTTTAAGACAATAAACAAATATTATATGAGATCTAGAAGTATTGTACTGCAATTGTAAGAGATTCAAATTAATATGTTGAAGAAAAAAGAAACTTGTGCATATAATGGCATTACTTCTATTGTGTTCTTCAATCTGGTACTGGTGGAAACATGTTGAAAAAGTGGAACTTAGATTTCTAACGAAACATTGTCTTGGAGAGGAAATCCTTTGTTAGCTATGTTGAGAAAATGTTGACACCTTGAATAAATTTTGTAGAAATGATTTGGTTTTTTTGGGGTGCTAAACAGAGCATAAAAATGTCATTGGTGTCATCATTTTGTTTTTAGTGATAAGAGGTGTCATCATTGTGCTTGTCCTCATATTTTATTGTTTATCGTTTAATATTTGCTTTTTAATGAACTAGCAGAGAGCCCACGCGATGCGCGGTTAATATTTAAAATTGAATTTAAACTAATCAATCAATTAATTATAATCGAATAGGAAAATACAAATACAATAAAGATAATACAAAGTTACTTCATAATAATATTACCGTCAAAATATGACTTTGACAAAATCTCGTTACTTTGATGTAGTTGAACATACGGTTTGAACACTAAAATAGACTATAGTTTTCTATGACTATAGCACAAACATTGGGGAAATACAAACACAATAGAGATAATAAATAGTTACTTCAAAATAATATTACTATCAATAACATGACTTTGACACAATCTCCTCGCTTTGATGGTTGAACCAACGATTGAACACTTCCACTCACACACTTTCTCACCACACTTGGAGTGAGAAACTTTTTATTTATTTGATGTCAATAACATCCATAGGCACCCATATATATATATATATATATATATATATATATAGGTGAGGGAGGAAATAATTTTTTATCTTGAAAAGACTATATTCCAAGTATCATGAACTATGCATTGTACTTGTTAATACTTGCATTAAATGAAATGAATGTATTTACTTTATTAATATATATATATATATATTATATATATATATATATATATATATATATATATATATATATATATATATATATATATATATATATATATATATATATATATATATATATATATATATATATATATTAATAAACTTTATTAATATTAGGTTCAAAATTGTTACATGGCGATGGCCTAAGTGGCCTATATTGTTGAGCCAGCCCTCACATTGGTAGAAAATATTACGTTCAAAATTGACGAAAGGGTAGCAAGTTGACGGTGAAGAGAGCAGGCTTGTAATGTGTAGTCTATGTTTTTTTCATGGTTGATTATACTCCAATAGTGCTTAAAGAAAAGAGGGGTAAACTATCAGGCCTGGGTGCTTTTAAAGAACCCATGCTAGAAGAAGTGTCTTTAATCTCAACTTCAATGGAGACTTTGACTAGCTCCTCATTTTCGTCATTTGTGACAGTTTGTTGGATTAAGTTTTGAGCCTTCTCAAGAAAAGATTCATCCCCCCGTCATCTCTCATAAAGACTCTTTCGTTTTTTGCAATATTAGATCCTTCAATCTTCCCAAAAATGAAAATAATAATAATAATAATAATAAATTAAATCAATAAGATTAGTCGGATTAAGATTCTCTTAAAAAATTCTACCTAAAAGTTCTTAAAATCATATCCCTCTATTTTAAAATAAATGGATTAGATTTTATTAGATGATCAAAATTTTAAAATATTTTGACTATCATAATTTTGGTATTTATTTAAATCATTGATGACGTAGTAAAATCTAATCCATTCTTTTCAAAATGGATGGATAAAATTTTATGAATTTTACACTTATATTATCTTAAGAATGGTAGAGGATTCATGACATTGATATATCCACATAAGCAACACATAGTACAAAGACATAAATGGCCTCCACCTAGCCTTATTGGTTCCTCAATAAATTGACCGACCATTTAGTTCAAACTACAAATCAAAGACAACATGGGAAGTTCCGGATCCGATCTACCGCAAGATGTGGTGGAAGACATCCTCTCAAGGCTTCCAGCCGAATCTATAATGCAATTCAAGTGCGTTAACAATTCAATATGGTCCACTCTTTTTCAAAACCCTACTTTCATTGCCAAACACCATTCTTTTCAATCTCAAAACAATCCAACTTTTGTCATAAAAAGCCGAGACGATATCATCTAAAAGGTCTTGATATCCTTGCACCCTAATCTGGATTCTGATTCTGGAGTGGACCTGCTCAATCTAGATGACATGCCGTTTTTCAAAGGGGACATGAAAGAAGAGGAACAAGAACATCTAGATATATTGGGTGATTGAAGCATCAACGGCATAATTTGCCTCTACAATTATCCATTGCGGTGTCAGCCGCCTTGTGATCATCTCTTTCAGATAGTCTTATGGAATCCTGCCATTAGAGAATTTAAGCTCCTTCCCACAAATCCTGTCCATTGTCCATCTCACGTGCGACACGTTTTTGAAGGCTTTGGATTTGGTTATGATCACAAATCTAACGACTACAAGGTTGTTAGAATTGTATTTTTTGGGATTTTACTCCTTATGTCGATTGGAACGGATATTATTGCCCTCCACTAGTTGAGGTTTATACATTAAACACTGATTCTTGGAGACAAATCGACGCCGTTTTTGAATCAGATGCTGGTGTCCATGATTGTGTTCGTAATTCAGTGTTAAATAATTGCATTGCTATGATTGTTTCCGATGCACAAGATACTGTAACCGAGAAAATCTTTGATATATGGGTGATGTGTGAATATGGTGTCAAAGAGTCATGGACCAAACAATTTGTAATCGGACCCCTTTCAGGAATTCAATTTCCACTAGGATTCACCATGAATGACGAGCTTCTTATGGTAGCTCGCGATGGACAACTAGTTTTGTATAACTCCAATGCTCAAGAAATTAAGAGTCTTCAAGTTAGAGCAACACAGGCCATAGTTTACAAGGAGAGTTTAGTTTCAGTCATGGGTGGAAATGTAATTAAGAATTAATTAGTTATGTCCAGTCTGGCTCTTAAGTATTTGTATACCATAGGCTTTGTTTCCAGAAAGTAGTATTACTCCTAGTCTCCTATATATGTAAAATTTGCTTTAATTGTTTCAACAGTGTTATCTTCCGATATTCTATGTATTCTTGTTCAATCTATGCAATATGTTGTATACAGTTGTTTATTTTGTAAAAAATTGTGCTAGTTGAGACAGATTGTGCCTGATAAAGATTGGGTAATGACATGAAGTAGTTTTACACCGCTACACAATTTTCACCGATGACAATATTGCATACACGCAAAAATCAATTAATCACCATCATGATCACTTAGAACGCTCTAATTTTGGAGTTTGAATAATATTGCGTACACGCAAAAGCAATTTCTATACAATCCTATAGACAATATGGAGCTAGACCAATATAAAAGGTGGCACAAACAAATAGTTATTTCCATTTAAGAAATGTTAATTACATCATAATCAATCCGCAAGTTAACACTTCTAATGTTTTTTCTTTTTTGGAAATTACTTCTAATAGTTGAGTGCACAAATTATAGGTAATGTGTGAGAAATTGCTTGGAAATTAGAACTTTATCCTTAAACCTGTAGATGGTAATTTTCATGAGTTTTGCAACTAACAACCACGTAAAAATGAGAATTTGATGTAATGGACACTTCCAAGAAACTGAATAACCTCATTTCATTTTCATAATATTTGACTTATATATATGTTTATACATATATATATATATATATATATATATAAATATATATATAAATGAAGCTAAACTTTTGAGCCAAATCACCAAAGTTACTAGAACATACAATAAGATGGGCTGAAAAATTGTAGCAAAAAATTAACATTTTATTAGAAATATAAATATATGTTTAAGGACCAAAATGGGCAAGATGTACCGTAAAAGGGTTTTGTTTAAATCAAAATTTGAAGGGAAAATCAGCAAATGTTACTGTCTTTTTCTTTAATTGTATTGGACCACAGAAATGTTACTTAGACTTCTATAATTTGGATTCACCAAGTAATTTGTGAGTGGTGTATGTACGTATGTATAGTCTTAAAATTTACTAATTTTACATTCTAAAAACCGTATGCATCTATAGGTACCTTTATGTGATAGTGGAACATTAATTCAAGTCTAATATAATATGAGTGTGAATTGTGAAATTAAAGTGGCCTTGGTGGCTGGTGCCTATAAAATAACTCTAAAATGAAGAGATTATTGTACCTGAAACTCTCACTTTCAAAAAAAAAAAACCTAAAACTCTCTCTCACTTCCAAAAAATAAAAATAAAAAATGAGAGCTTTCATCATTTTGCTTCTCTTCTTTCTCCCTCCCACCCTCGGTGCATATGATTACTATCAACTTGTTCTACAATGAGCTCCCACATATTGTACTGGCCAAAAAAATTGCAGAATACCTTCCCCATTGAATTTCACAATTCATGGCTTATGGCCAAGTGACTCGATTACTGGCAAAATTCCAGCTTGCATTACTATTGGGTCCTGTTCAACCTTACTGTGGTAAATTCTTAGACACATTCTATATCAAATAACTACACTCTTCCATATTTTATGTGCATACTCTTCCATATTTTATGTGCATGTATTGCATGTATAAACATAATAAAACAAACAAATAGAAAGTGGATTATGGATTATGGATTATATTTATAACTTTTAAAACAAGTTAAACATAGAAAGTGGATTACATTATCCATTTGATCTTGAATTTCCTCCAACTTGTTCATAGCATATACACAATCGAGTTCCACAGCATAATCAGGATCCATAGTAGTATAATCAAGATCCATATCCTTATCATGTGGTTTCCTACTTAAATATAGACAAATTCATTCATATAAACACAAAATTCGTCAATAAACACACAATTCATCAATAAACACACTATCACATTTATTTCAAAAATTCATCAATAAATACACAATTTATCAATAAACACACAATTCATCAATATCAGGATCCATATCTTGTAGTTCCCTGCTTAGATATAGACAGATTCATTTCAAAAATTTATCAATAAATACACAATTCATCAATATCAAGATCCATATCCTGTGATTCCCTGCTTAAATATAGACAAATTCATTCATATAAACACACAATTTGTCAATAAACACACTGTCACATTTATTTCAAAAATTCATCAATAAATACATAATTTATCAATAAACACACAATTCATTAATATTAAGATTCATATCAATATTGTGATCTCCTGTTTAGATATAGACAGATTCATTTCAAACATTCATCAATAAACACACAATTCATCATATAAACACACAATTCATATAAAAACACAATTCCCTACTTGGATATAGACAGATTCATTCATATAAAAACACAATTCATCATATAAACACACAATTCATCAATATAACACAATACACAATTCATCAATAAACACACAATTCATCAATATCAGGATCCATATCCTGTGGTTCCCTGCTTGGATATAGACAAATTCATTCATATAAAAACACAATTCATCATATAAACACACAATTCATCAATAAACACGCTATCACATTTATTTCAAAAATTCATTACACAATTCATCAATAAACACACAATTCATCAATATCAAGATCCATATCCTGTGATTCCCTGCTTAAATATAGACAAATTCATTCATATAAACACACAATTCGTCAATAAACACACAATTCATCAATAAACACAATAAATACACAATTTATCAATAAACACACAATTCATCAATATCATGATCCATATCTTGTGGTTCCCTGTTTAGATATAGACAGATTCATTTCAAAAATTCATCAACAAATACACAATTCATCAATATCAAGATCTATATCATGTGGTTCCCTGCTTGGATATAGACAGATTCATTCATATAAAAACACAATTCATCATATAAACACACAATTCATCAATATAACACACTACACAATTCATCAATAAACACACAATTCATCAATATCATGATCCATATCCTGTGTTTCTCTGCTTAGATATAGACAGATTCATTCATATAAACACACAATTCATCAATATAACACAATACACAAGTCATCGATAAACACATAATTCATCAATAACATGATCTATATCCTGTGGTTCCCTACTTAGATATAGACAGATTCATTTCAAAAATTCATCAATAAACACACAATTTATCATTAAACACACAATTTATCAATATTAGGATTCATATCCTATGGTTCCCTGCTTGGATATAAACAAATTCATTCATATAAACACACAATTCATCAATATAACACAATACACAATTCATCAATATAACATAATACACAATTCATCAATAAACACACAATTCATCAATATTATGATCCATATCATGTGGTTTCCTGCTTGGATATAGACAGATTCATTCATATAAACACACAATTCATAATATAAACACACAATTTATCAATATAACACAATACACAATTCATCAATAAACACACAATTCATCAATATCAGGATTCATATTATGTGGTTCCCTACTTAGATATAGACAGATTCATTCATATAAACACACAATTTATCATATAAACACATAATTCATCAATATAACACAATTCATCAATAAACACACAATTCATCAATATAACCAATTTTTATGGCACGTCATTGCTACACAGTGGATTGAGCAATTTGAAAAAAACTGAAAGATAAAAGAAAATAGTAAATAAATGAATATATATATAAACATGTATGATCATTTTCTTGTTTTCTTTTTACTTAGCGATAGCAATAATAATTATTCTTTTTTGTTCGAATATTATTGTACATATAATGAGATAATAGAAAATTCTTTTGCTGCAACATTTAATACATAACCAATTATAGATGATTTCAATAATTTAAAAAAGAAAAATCAATTTTCATTTGATTAGATAATTGCATTGCAATGTATTAAGAAATAGTTATTATGTGTCATTTCATTTGTTGATATTTTGTTAATATAAATTGGATGTTAATTTGTATTTTCAAGAAAAAAAAAATAATAATAAAATTGGTTATACTTCAACCCCCACTTAATTGAAATTCTGGCTACGTCCCTTGGTAGGCTACAACACTTTTAAGAAAACGTAAACACAAACATATTGGATAGGAATTAATACTAGCACTCCAACACCAACATGCAGATATCTATTTATCTAGAATAGACACTTGAGTCTGACATTGATTTAATTTAAGCTTCTGCAGCATCGGTATTGGACAGTCCATGAAGTTCTACACCGTCATATCAACGTAGATACTGATTAATTTATATATATGAATGTATTTACTATGTTAATATATATATATATAATAAGTTATGCAATACATGCACATAAAATATGGAAGAGTATAGTTATTTGATATATAATGTGTCTAAGAATTTATTGCAGCAAGGTTGAACAGAACACCAGTACTACTGCAAGCTGGAATTTTGCCAGTAATCGCGTCACTTGACCATAAGCCATGAATTGTGAAATTCAATGGGGAAGGTATTCTGCAATTTTTTTGGCCAGTACAATATGTGGGAGCCCATTGTAGAATGTGTTGATAGTAATCATATGCACCGAGGGTGGGAGGGAGAAAGAAGAGAAGCAAAATGATGAAAGCTCTCATTTTTTATTTTTATTTTTTGGAAGTGAGAGAGAGTTTTAGGTTTTTTTTTTTTGAAAGTGAAAGAGTTTCAGGTACAATAATCTCTTCATTTCAGAGTCATTTTCTAGGCACCAGCCACCAAGGCCAAATTTCACTATTTACACTCATATTATATTAGACTTGAATTAATGTTCCACTATCACATAAAGGTATGTACGTATAGAAGCATATGGTTTTCAGAATGTAAAATTAGTAAATTTTAAGACTATACATGCGTACATACACCACTCACAAATTACGTGGTGAATCCAAATTACAGAAGCCTAAGTAATATTTCTGTGGTCCAATACAATTAAAGAAAAAAACAGTAACATTGCTGATTTTCCCTTCAAATTTTGATTTAAACAAAACCCTTCTACGGTACATCTTGCCCATTTTGGTCCTTAAACATATATTTATATTTCTAATAAAATGTTAATTTTTTGCTACAATTTTTCAACCCATCTTATTGTATGTTCTAGTAACTTTGGTGATTTGGCTCAAAAGTTTAACTTCATTTAGTTCTTAAGGTTTATCACCTCCATTTCCAATTTTAATTAGATCATTTTGAAGTTTCATTGTATGTCTTATTCATAAGCCATAGTTGATTTTTGGTAGTCTTTTTCTATATATATATATTTATAGATTATAAGACGATATTTGTATGTAATATTTAAATCGATAAATTGGTACACTTGGTATGTTAAGATATTAAAACATGTGTATGAATGACAAAAATTATTTCCAAATAGTGAAATTGGAATAATCATAACTATCTCTAGTTAGGGACGTAGCTAGGATTTCAATTAAGTGGGGGCCGAAGTATAACCATTTTTTTTTCCTTGAAAATCCAAATTAACATCCAATTTATATTAACAAAATATCAACAAATGAAATGACACATAATAACTATTTCTTAATACATCATAACACTTGTTTCTAATTTAAGAAATGTTAATTACATCATAATCAATCCGCATACCTAACACTTGCTTCTAATTTTCTTTTTCTTTTTTTTGGAAATTACTTCTAATAGTTGAGTGCACAAATTATAGGTCATGTGTGAGAAATTGCTTGGAAATTAGAACTTTATCCTTAAACCTGTAGATGGTAATTTTCATGAGTTTTGCAACTAACAACCACGTAAAATGAGAATTTGATGCAATGGACACTTCTAAGAAACTGAATGACCTCATTTCATTTTCATAATATTTGACTATATATATATATATATATATATATATATATATATATATATATATATATATATATATATATATATATATATATATATATATATATGTATATGAATATTATTGTACATATAATGAGATAATAGAAAATTCTTTTGCTGCAACATTTAATACATAACCAATTATAGATGATTTCAATAATTTAAAAAAAAAAATCAATTTTCATTTGATTAGATAATTGCATTGCAATGTATTAAGAAATAGTTATTATGTGTCATTTCATTTGTTGATATTTTGTTAATATAAATTGGATGCTAATTTGGATTTTCAAGAAAATAATATAAATTGGATGTTAATTTGGATTTTCAAGAAAAAAAAAAAAAAAAAATTGGTTATACTTCAGCTCCCACTTAATTGAAATCCTGGCTACGTCCCTGACTAGAGACAGTTATGATTATTCCAATTTCACTATTTGGAAATAATTATTATCATTCATACATATGTTTTAATATCTTAACATATCAAGTGTACCAATTTATCGATTTAAATATTACATACATATATCGTCTTATAATCTATAAATATATATAGAAAAAGACTACCTAAAATCAACTATGGTTTATGAATAAGACATACAACGAAACCTCAAAATGATCTAATTAAAACTGGAAATGGAGGTGATAAACCTTGAGAACTAAATGAAGCTAAACTTTTGAGCCAAATCACCAAAGTTACTAGAACATACAATAAGATGGGCTGAAAAATTGTAGCAAAAAATTAACATTTTATTAGAAATATAAATATATGTTTAAGGACCAAAATGGGCAAGATGTACCGTAGAAAGGTTTTGTTTAAATCAAAATTTGAAGGGAAAATCAGCAATGTTAACTGTTTTTTTCTTTAATTGTATTGGACCACAGAAATGTTACTTAGGCTTCTATAATTTGGATTCACCACGTCATTTGTGAGTGGTGTATGTACGTATGTATAGTCTTAAAATTTACTAATTTTACATTCTAAAAACCATATGCTTCTATACGTACGTACCTTTATGTGATAGTGGAACATTAATTCAAGTCTAATACAATATGAGTGTGAATAGTGAAATTAAAGTGGCCTTGGTGGCTGGTGCCTATAAAATGACTCTGAAATGAAGAGATTATTGTACCTGAAACTCTCACTTTCAACAAAAAAAAAAAAACCTGAAACTCTCTTTGACTTTCAACAAAAAAAGAAAAAAAGAAAAAAAAAGAGCTTTCATCATTTTACTTCTCTTCTTTCTCCCTCCCACCCTCAGTGCATATGATTACCCTACTGCAGTAAATTCTTAGACACATTATATATCAAATAACTACACTCTTCCATATTTTATGTGCATGTATAAACATAATATATATGTTATGTTTATACATATATAACAATTCAAAACTCTGTCTTTGTCCCAATTATAGCTAGCTCAACATATTTTTTTACCATCAGATAAATAAGTGTGCACTATTAATTATATTCACTTAAAAACTAAAGTAGAAGTTTGATAGGAAACATATACCTTAAAGACAATCCAAAAAGTATCTAACACATTCACATGGGAAACTCAAAAGGTATAATGGTAATTAGCAAAAAAAGAAGCCCCGTGAGAGGGTGGGTGGGTGGAGAAACCGAAGTTAAAATGCAAAAGAGATAGAATGAGGATAAGAGAAACACAGTGCAGAGAAGAAGAAAAAAGCATAGCAGAAAAAAAAAATGTGGAGAAGAGTACCAACCTACTTACTATTGGCTTTTTTTGAAGAACTAACAGGGGGCCAGCCCCCCTTGGTCCCCATGCAGCTCCGTTCCTGTCTTTAGTCACTTAAAATAAAAGATAAAATAAAAATGTCTTGCTGCATTTATTGATAATGACGTAAAACTCCCACTTCCAAAAAACAATAAGACAACTTTGTCTTCGTAAAAGGGCTGATGCATGGATGTCATGAGGTTGAGTATAATATAGAATTACTTGTTATAAAAGAAAATACAGAATTACTAATGTTACCGGTTTACTTTTAGGTTTTGCAACAACATTTTTTATATTATGGATTTAAACTCAAATGATATATATGAAATTGAAATGAGCTTGATCAATTTTATTTGGATTTAGATTTGCAATATTCAGTGATAACTAACTTAAGGAAATTATTTTTTATGTAGAAAATAACTAACTCATGGAAGTTATTTTCTGAAAGGTTATATTGTTTTAAAATGATTTCAATTAAATTGTCTACAAATTAAAGTGCTTGATTTCATTGTCAAATACACAGTTTCGTTTTGAATACTCTTTAAAGGATTACTGAAATTTACTTTCTGTAATTGGTGACTTTGTTATATCCTGGAAGTGAATTGCCTTAATCCGGAAGCAAAACTCGTTTAGAGTGGAGGCAATTATCACCTTAAAGATAATGTTATCCTTAAAGATAATGTTATCACGCCTCAAAGTCACATCGTTTTTTCTGATCTTAGCAATTTCCCCAACATCAACTACAAATTGTTTAGTCCAAGACTCTCTGACCCCATATTCACGCATCAACCATATATCAAAGTTTTTCTCCGTCTCAATCTCTTCCGCATTATAAAAAAATCAAAGCAAGACAATCACTTAACACAGCAAAAGTTTTCCAAATCAGATTCATACCAAAGTATCATCAGAGACTCTGTTGGAGTTGGCTGATGTGCTTGAGCACTCACGGTTGGCATGTGCTTGCAAGCACGGAATAGAAATGCAAAGTCCCGGATTCCTTGGCTATATTTGATTTAGTTTTTGCACAATATTAACATTCTCATTCTTTTTGAATGTTGGTTAAGGCTTTTAATCAGCAGGATATAAGGCTCTCAGTTCTTAGTATGCCTCTTTCTCCAATGGCGTGTTCTTAAATTATTTTGGAGGTGCCTGAAAATTTCTTCCAAATCAAGATACGTGAATTTGTTGCTTGGAGTTCTATTTTGGAAGATATTGCATCGAAGTTATGAGAGTTTAATACTAGCATGAGACAATTAATCTCGAAGTGCAATATGGGATTTTGCATTAGTTATTAGTAACATTTTTCTTTAAATATCATCGAACCTATCTTTTATCTCTCTCTATATATAAAAGCAGAGAGCTTAAGCAAAGATTCCCCCACTTGACATGCTAGGAGCTTTCATTGTTTGACATGTCATGACTAATTCTAAAATTTGTTTAGAAAGGTGGCATTATTTTGAATTAAAGTTAGTGTGCTTCAAGACTCGTTTCATGCATCACATGCTATAGTTTACATAAAGAGCCAAGTTTCAATCAGGGGTATAAATGTGTCTCATAATTAGTGTTCTTGGGTTCCTAATTATTTGTATACCAAACGCTTTGTTTTTTTTTTGTTTTTTTTTTTTTTTCCAATTTGTATTTAGTAATGATTTTTTCAAAAAGTAATATCTGATTTAGAGAAGATGATATTGCATCTTTGTTTTTGATGTGGTTGTTAAATTTCAATTCTCAAGATGATAGAACAATCATTCTAAATTATAAAAAAAAAAAAATAAAAAATAAAAAACAAGCCCATGGTATACAAAAGCGCACACTAACTCTAATAGATATCTTCACCCGTGATTGTAACTAAACTTTCCACATAAACTATAGCCCGTGATACCGAAACCATGTTTGGAAGATTCTGAAGTTGAAGATTCTTAGTTTCTTGAGTACTGAAATTATACCAGAGTATTTGTCCTTCGCCACTTACCAAAATAAGGTTATCACCTACTAGAAAATCCGACCACTAAATACCAAGAATCCTCGTGTCGTTCGAGTGATAAAGAGGGGTCCGATTACAAATTGTTTGGTCCAAGACTTGTCAATCCCATTATCATTCATCACCCATATATCAAAGATTTTCTCTTTGTGTTGCATGTCATAAATAATCAAAGCAAGACAATTACTTACCATAAATAAAGTCTTCTGATGCGAACTTTGATCACCAAGATCTAGCATCTTTGTTTTTTCGAAACATCTCATCTCTCATGTCAAAGAATACAATGCCCTCACATCTGCGCCTGCGTTCGTCCTTGAACATACCGCGCCAATAATGAACTCCAGTAACGTATATTTCATTCGAATGTTCAAGACAACAAACAATTAAATGATCAAAATTAGGAGGGTCGATCTCCCTCCAGGAATCAGTGCTTAGAGTGTAAACTTGAACAACTGGATGTGGAATCTAGTCAGTGTTGTTGCCTCTAATTGAATGGCTATCATAACTGACAATTCGAATCACCTTGTAGTCATTAGAATTCTGATCATAACCAAATGCAAAAAGACCACGGGCAGGACTAGAAGGAAGTTTGGGAAGGCAAATGTATTTACATTATCTGATTGCTGGATTCAATAAAATGATTCTACCGGGATATTTATCTTCATGCAAGCAGATTATGCCGTTGATGCAAGCACATATGTTCGGATTCATGAAACTCTTCCTTCTCTCTCTAAATATCGGCATGCCTAGACGGACTCTAGAATCAAAACCATCATTATGAGAATGAGGGTGGAGGGACATGAAACTAGGGTTTTGGAAAAGAGTGACTACTCGAGTGGTAAGTTTTTGGCTTTGGATGAGAAGACTTGGATTGTTTTGAGATTGAATTTAATTGTGGAATCTAATTAATGTATTGCACCTAAGAAACTGTACATAGGTTTTACCCTTACGCAAAAGTGTCTTGCAATGTACTTTTTCAAATGAGATTTTTTAGGTGTGGTTTCTTGTGTTTTAGGGGATTAGGTTCCTCAATTACACGTATATTAAATTACATAATTCACTAAACATGTCACATGACGGATCAATATCCCAGGCAATACCAAACGAATTGCAGGGCTGCAATTCATTTGATCCAAGCCATTCAATTAATCCAACCGCTCCAGCCTTTGACAGCTCATCAAATAGCAAAAATACAACTTTACCCTTCAAAATATTTCAGCACCCGCGTAAAAACATTCGGCCCTTTCCAAAAACATTTCAAATTCCTCTCTCTCTCCCCTCCCTAAGATCTGCCCAAAACCCCTTTCTCTCTCTCACCCACCGACGACGCTGGTATGCCGGCAAAACGCGCCCCCTCGCCGGTGGAGAACGGCCCCACCTCGTCGGAAAGCTCCAAGTTTTCATGTACTCTCTCGTTCTCTCTCTATCCCTTGCTGCCTCACTCTTTCTCTCACTTCACCTCTCTCATCTCACAGGTTCTGCTGTTGAGAGAGATGATGCCGTTTTTTCTCATTTTTGAGGTAACAATTAGATCTTATTTCTATCAACACAACCCCATGGATCGATATTTCCTTGTCAGATTTTCTTCCCCCTTATTTTCTGGTTCTTAAGTTGAGTTAAACGAGTTTGTTTGCAAAATCTGATCGCGCCCCCTCGCCGGTGCCGAAGAGACCAGCTCACTCCGTTGCCGCCGATTTGTATGGCATTGGCTATATTATCAAATACTTAAGAAATTAAATTCTCTATTGAAGAACCTGCTAATATTCTTGGATAGTGTGGGTATGGGTTCCATCTTGTGTGATTTATGTATTATTTTTCCTTCTTATAATTTATAGAATAATATGCCTTACAGCACAAACCTTCAAAAGAACCAATGACTGACCCCTTGGATTTGTATGGCATTGGCTAACTTTATAGTTCTTATGTCTAGAATATTGTGTGTAACAAAAATCTAAGGTTATTCAGTGGCAGAAGTTAACATAATCTTTCAATAGGGGGATTTATAACAATTTTATTTTTGCCTAAATCAAGTACTTTAATTAATTCATAATTCTTTCTCCAGTGACGCCAGCATTTAGTAACTACTTACCTCAAACGAAAATTTGTTTTAATCTGTGACAACTTCCACAGTTTGAAGTGTGATGTGGGTTATATTCCTTGTTGCTTACTTTTTTATAGTGCACAGATGCTATTTTTTGAGCAGTCTGATGTGGTGTCCTTTGTCATTTCACCATCCCTTCATATGTTTATTTTGTTCAAATGATTTACATTTGTCATTGGATCAAGTTTATCAAATCTTTGGACTCGCAACTCCTTGGGCTAATTAAGCCTTTAATGCTCTATTTTAGATTATATGGGAATAAGATCACTTGCTAAATCTTCAGCACCTCAGATAAAAATTTAAGATAGAGGTTTCAAAGTTAACTTATTCTCACCACTTCAATACATAACCAAAACATATGGGTTCACAAATTTAGCCAGCTGTCATTTCACATCAATTAAATAAGTACAAATTCCAAACTTTGTCCAAAACTGGTATGTTCATGCCTTATTATCCTAGTTTGATTTTTCTTATGAAAACTTCTTTGATATGTTCATCTTGGATGACTTTTAGTGACCTTTTCTAAACACATCACATAGAATTGCCTACTTTTCATGTCTTTTTTGTTGTCATTTTGAAATTTTAGCACTGAGCCAACTACTAAAGTGGCCTGCGACTTTGCTTTGGACTGTTTATACCTGATAAAGGTGTGGTTATTTTTAAAGCATGTCAAAGGAATAGAAGGATTCTTACTTACGGATTAAGTTCCTTGTTTAGGGACTTTCTTTTAAATTGAGAGTAGTCAAGTTGTAAGTGCATCTCTACAATCTTTCAAATGTCGTAATTTCTGCCAGAAAATGGTTCTTCCTAATTCCTTCTTCTAAGATGCAATATTTAGTTATGCAAGGAGGTGATGGTTTATCTTATGCAGGGGCCAAAATAATTCCAAATGCAACTTACAGATGGGTTGATGTTAGAGATGTTGCTAATGCTCATATACTAGCCTTTGAGAATCCAACAGCTAGTGGAAGATATTGCTTAGTTGGAAGAGTTATGCACTGTTATGAGGTTGTGAAGATTTTGCGTGAGCTCTTCTCTGATCTGAATCTTCCTGAAAAGTAAGCTGCATATATTTTTATATCAATACTATTTGCATGTCACATCTTTTGTCTATCACAGATGCGTTGAACAGTGTCTTTTTCTCTTTTGTTTATTTTCCCTAATCGTTTGATGGTTTACATGCATTATTTTTCTATCGCAAATAACATAGATTTTTCTTTTCCTTTGACAGTATCTTCCCATCCCGATTTGGCAATTCCATTTTTTTAATGTCATCATAATATTTTCATATAAGAATTCTAAGCTCTGGGGAATCCTGTTTCAGTGTGCTTTTCATTATATTTGAAATTTGAAACTAATATCTTTCTTAAACTCTTAGTTTTAGAAACCAAAAAAAAAGAAAAAAGGAGAGGGGAAGAGAGAAGAAATTCTCAATTTGGTCAAGTCTATAATTTATAATCCTTATTCAACGATCAACATAAACAATAATGTGGTCTCTTATTTTGTTTCTATTTTGGGTGATGTCATCCTTATAAAATTTCACCTTGCATGCTCAAAAGTATGGTTGAGCCATAAGCTATTACATTGTATAGGATTTAGAGACACTACTATATCCTGGACAATGTGAATTATAGCCATACAAGAACCATTCCGAAAGGGAAAAGGAATCAAGACAAGCATCAACTTATTTCTTTTCTCATAAACAACATCAGGTCATCAGCTTCCAAAATCAAAATTGAACATCTAACCCTCGATAGTCAACCTCAATACTAACAGTTCTATTTTATGAAACTATCATGATCATTTTTTCTGAATAGCTTGGTCACTGTGTATGTGCATGCTTAGATTACAAACATATAAATTATATTTTCTGAATAGCTTGGTTACCTCAAAACTGACTGTTTTGAACTCAAGCATCAAAGATATGCAGATAATGTGTCTTCTAACATATGTGAGCTATCACTGTGATAGAATTCCAACAAAATTGATGAATGTTTTATTCATTGCAGATATGAAGATGACAAGTCTTTTGTGCCAACGTACCAGGTGTCCAAGGAGAGCAGAAAGTTTAGGACCCAACTTTACTCCTTGCCCAAGCTTTGTTCATGACACAACTTTTTGCATAATATTTGTATAGCATGAGAAATGTGTGTTTTTGGTGTTTTAACATTGAGCACTTTTTCTATTTTTCGACAAAACTAAAGGTGGTGAGTGAAAGTAAGTTCTTTTAGAGATTGAGATTTTGGTATATTAGAAATGTTGTGAGATAGATTTTGAAGGTGAACTCCTTTTCACTGTAATGTTTTAGGGGAGGTCTTGGTAATTTTATTTCACTTTGATATGAATGTAATTGTACATAGTGCAAATTGTCAAATTGTATGAATGAATAGTATGTGGCTTAGTACAAAAGTTCATGTTTCAGGAAGATCAAATTTAATAATAAGCATTTATTTTTTCTAATTAGCTATTTAGAAGATAACTAATCATTAGTGCAATTGAAATATTGGCGTTTCAATAAATTCAGCCAATTTATTAGATCACATTATGGAAAAATCAACCAAATTTTATTTGCATTTATACAATCATAAAGAGGATTTTCCAAAAATGCTAAGGTAATAATACAAGTTGCAACAAGTCTAATGCTCAACCCTCTTTAATAAATTGAGGTTGAACTTATACATTATATACACTTGTAAAGTACAAATAAGATATAAGAATTATGTTCTCCAAAGCCAAACGAATTAGATTACGCTAACTTTATGTCTAAAGGTTCTTTCTAGAGGCCAGCAAACACATTCATCTCCTGATTCATATACAAATAGCTTAGAAGTTGGAAGCAAGTTACACAAGTTCAAGCTTCTAAAAGCATAGACCTTCCACTTGTCCCTTCACTGATTCACAATACACCAAGAGAATATCACCCTTCCATGCTTCCACAATCACAATTTCAATCATACATTTCACAATCACAATATACTAAGAGAATGTCACCACAATTAGAACTTGTAAATATTGAAAAAATTTACTATTTCAAAATAAACTAAGAAAATATCACCATTCCTTTGTTTCACAATTTCAACCATATTTTCCACATAACACAACATCCATTGCAACTCCAAATACACATTCTTTACATATATAAATTAACTAGAAGTTACTTAAACATGCACATATACAAAGTAACATGTTTTAATAACTTCATTAGTTACAAATAATGTCTAAAAAGTTGCTACAAGTTGTGCAAACAATTGTTCTAATTGTCAAATATGTTGTCCAAAATGTTGTCCCAAAGTCAGCATTGGCAACTCCAAAAAAATTGTCCAATAGTTGTAGATAAGGCTATCCAGCATTGGAAACTCCAAAAAATTATCCAAGATGCTATCCATTAATTGTATATAAGGCTATCCAGCATTGGCAACTCCAAAAAAATGTCCAAGATGCTGTCCAATAGTTGTATATAAGGCTATCCACTATTGTTTAATAGCTATGCAAAAAACTATGCAAAAAGACTGTCCATCATACTTCAAAGTCTTGTAATAGAGTAGTCCTAAAAAAACAACATAATATTAACTAAAAATAAATAAAAATACAAATCGACGTGCCAAATTTGATATCTTAAATGCAGAACAGTATTAGTCAAAATAAAAAAGTATCTCTCAATACTTACAACTAATAACAAAATTTGGTATATGTTCAGTTCCACGCGCCAGAATCAGTTTCCTGAAAACGTGTTCAAATCTAAAATTAAATTTTTAAACACATGAGAAAATTTCACCCTAATTGAATTTACCATTTATTAAGTTTTTACATACCAACAAAATTTCGTGTTTGCAGGTAAGCATTTATATTTTCAACACCTGGAGTCAATGTATAATTTAATCCAACTTCACCTCCCTATATAAATATATAACAAACATCACAACCAATTTTCCATCAGTTGCAATTAAAATATTTTGTGTTATAAGTTTAATCCCATTCTAAATAATTATTATCTTGGTTTGCCTTTTCTGCCTAATAATAAAACTCCCTCTCTCCTCTCCTCTTCGGGTAAATATTGATGGAAAAATCAATATGCTTCTCACCACTATAATAATGCATGAATAAATCTTACAATTGACCTTATGTGCGAAGGACAAATAAAGAGTATTAAAATCCCTTTCTCTGGGAAAGGATGGGAAGCCAGGTCTTTGTTGCTGATCCACTTTATGTAAGTACATCTGTTTGTTTCCCAGAGACCATTAAGAATGGAAAAATGCCACCAAAGTGGAAAAAAAGGCTGACCTCAGTGTTAAATTGGTTTCATATGAGAAATACAGACCAGAAGTCCTCTCTGCAATATTTAGCAGCCCAGAAAACTCAGTCTCCATCTTTTTCTGCAGAAGTTCGTATATAACAATCACAGAATTGAAATCAAATTCCATCCATATAAGACAAACAAAAAGCAATAACTTACCTGTTCTGCGGGGGAATTTTCGAGAGAATGATCACAGGGAAAAATCTTCAGGTATGAAACTTTAAAGATAGGATGCCCCAAGTAAGATCCAACACATTCACGCTCTGTTATAACTATTAAATACGAACCTAGAAGCATAGAAGAATATTAAAAAAAAAATCAACATAATCAAACAAGCTGCAAGTTCCAGTGCAAAAATTATTAGAACATGAAACTATATATATATACATTTCAATTAATCTTTCCTTCCTCTGTTTTAGGTTCTATTTACTCCATTTATATTACATAACGTGGCGTCACAATTCTGCCATTTAAGTGTGGATAGAGGCATATCCCGACAGTCATGTTTCACTGTACCTTAGGCATGTCCCAAGTTTGTCGGTATCTTATTACCAAAAGTTTATACACACTGTAATATGTACTTTATCTTCCCAACTACGAAACTACTACCCAATTAACCATCTATAAGAACTAAAAATGAAATAAAACTATATATTAACATCAATCACAATCAATGAACTGTAAAAAACTACTGAGAACATAAATTCTGTTCTTGTTGTTGATTTTTCACATTAATCATGTTTCTTTAAAAATAAAAATTTCCAACAAGCTGTACCTAAGAAATTAAGCCATAACAAATGAAACCTAAGTCATGCTACCATCTTCCAATACTCTATAACCCACTATGGTTAATGTACAATATCATAAACCAAAACGGAGCAAAGGTCTTATACAAGCAACTAAGTAGAAAACATACAAGAACATGTTATGAGTGTTTGACAAGATGTTTTTACCTGCCAAGAGCTTTAGCATCCCAACAACACCAAAAATTGTCCGAATTTTAGGAACACGAACAGTGCTGCATTCTGGAAGCTCATCTGGAGGATGATCAAAGAAAAACCCATCAACAAAAATCAGAAATAGAGCAGTCACAAACCCCAAAACAGAGCAGTCACAAACCCTAACATTCAATTTTGTAACTTCCCTACAAAATTAACACTTCAAAATCAAAAAATCCCCAATAAAATCAAGTATCAGAAACTATACGTACCTCTTTTCCGTTCAAAACCCGTTTATGTGAGAATATTTGAGGGAGGCTGTCACGGCGGTGGCTGGTGGTTGCGAGGGAGACTGAAATCAGGCAGTGCAGTAGAGATAGAGGCACAGCTGTGCCGAAGTGCGAAGATGGCCCTGCAGAACCGATGAGATGAAAGAGGTGAGGTGAGAGAAAGAGTGAGGCAGCGAGGGATAGAGAGAGAACGAGAGAGTACCTGAAAGCTTGGAGCTTTCCGACGAGGTGGGGCCGTTCACCTCCGGAGAGGGGGCACGTTTTGCCGGCGTACCAGCGTCGTCGGTGGGTGAGAGAGAGAAAGGGGTTTTGGGCAGAACTGAGAAAGAGACTTGGGAGGGGATAGAGAGACAGAGGAATTTGAAATTTTTTTGGAAAGGGCCGGATGTTTTCACGCGGGTGCTGAAATATATTTTGAAGGGTAAAGTTGTAATTTTGCTGTTTGTGAGCTGTCAAAGGCTAGAGCGGATGGATTAAATGGACGGTTTGGATCAAACGAATTGCAGCCCTGCAATTCGTTTGGTATTGCCTGGGATATGGATCCGGGTAAAAGATACAAAAACGAAGGACCAATACTCTTTTATGACTTCAATTTACAAATCATCATGACTTGTTTTTTGTATTAGGGGCTATAGTTTACGTGGAGAGTCTAGTTTCAGTCAAGGGCGGAATTAAATGTCTTTGAGAGTTATTAGTGTGCCCTTGCTCCTAATAATTATTTGTATACATTAAGATTTTTTATTAGAAAATGAATGAGTGATTTAGAACAGGTGATATTGCATCTTAAATACATTATTAGTCCCTAACATTTACTTAAGTTGCACGTTTGGTCTCTAACGTTTCAAAACGATGTACCAATATTGGTTATTTTTTTAGTCTCTGTTCATTTAGTGTATACATGGCTAACATAATAATGACGTGAATTTTTTTTTCATTGACAACTAGGATATGACATGACATACCCATTTAAAAACAACAAAATCCAAAAAATTAACCCAACCTGAATTAAAAAAAAAAAAAAAAAAACACCTGAAATTAAAATTAACCTCACCCAAATCAAATTAACCCTAAATTAAATTTGAATCTCTTCATCGCTTAGCACTCTGCCTCTCTATAACATAACCATCGTGCTTCTCTCACTCTCTCTCTCTCTCTCTCTCTCTCTCTCTCTCTCTCTCTCTCTCTCTCTCTCTCTCTCTCTCTTCGCACCAACAACCTCTCTCTTGCTCCTCCTCGCACCACCCGTGTCTCTCTTTTCTTTCTCTATTGCACTTCTCTCTCTACCTCTCTCTATCATCTTTATTCGATGAAAAAATAGAATATGGGTTGTCTTCCCATGCAATAGCTTCTAATTCTTGAAGATTAAACATTTCTCTATTCTTGCTAATGCAACCATTTGTGAAATTTCTCTAGAACCCCAAAATCTTCTTGTCTTGATTAACAAAATCAAAACCAGGAGGACATGTACCAGCAGGTTCCTGATCCATGACAGTACAATACGAATTTAGGCCACAGAGGCCTAAAGGATCACACTTATTGCTAGACGATGACCATTCAGTTACCTAATTATCACCTTGATTCAAGCTATGTAGGGGTGTCAAATATGTGGGTTTGGGTGGATTTGGGTGGGTAATAAATGGGTTGGATCTTTAGAAACCAATTGCCTATTTAAACTCATTTAAGAAAGTATGTATTACCCATACCCAACCCAACCCAACCCAATTATCCAAGGTAAAACCCAATCCACCCATTTACCCAACAATTTTATGTATGTATATGGTCAAAATATCCTAAAATTTTTAAAATGACAAATGTAATCCTATAAAAATGACAAAATACCCCCAAATGATTAATAAGTGGACTTGGGTAAATTTGTTAGATACCCAATAAGCAACTCATTTAAAGCCCAATTAAACTCAACTTCATTGGGTCTAATTAGGCCAGCACCCATTTACTCATTTATTAAATAAGTGGGTTTGGTTGGACAATTAGTAGGGGGGTTTGGGTGGACTAATGAGTTTGGGCTTTTTTTGCCACCCCTAAAGCTATAAGAATACAACTGCAAAATTCCATCAACATCAATTGTCAAACGATAGAATGCTTTGTCATTCAGGTTTGTTTCTCAGTTTAAAGTCTTTATATTAAAGCCAGTAGAATTGAGCAGGTTAAGCTTGCCATTACCACCAAGACTTAAGAGTTACATTTGTTCCAACTGTGTATGTTCCTGAGTCCTAGTAAGCATACTCCTTTCCAGTTGGATTGTCTTCCAGGTATTGCATCAGGTTCCATTCGTTTGAAACACCAAGAAGTTAAAGTTAGTGCTAATTGAGCTACAAAGCTCTTGGTGGTTTCCCAATTAAATTCAAACAAATAGTTGCATAAAATTTAGGAAATAGTTTTCCTCCAACCCACTACGTGACAAGTAAATAGACCATCCACGTGTACTTTTAGTTACATGACATTTTTAATGAGTTATGTGATTTTTTAAAATACACATGTGGATGGTCTATTTGTTTGTCACGTAGTGGGTTAAAAGAGGATTCATCCAAACCGGGTTGGAGGAAAACTATATCCTAAAATTTAATTTTCATTGAAAAGAAAACTTTGTTTGTGTTTGAATTTAATTGAGAAACTTAAATATATTGTACCTAAGAAATTATACCTACATTTTACCAAAAACATTGTGTCCAATACCAATTTAACGTGGAGACTTTTATTTATTTATTTTGTGAAAAAATCAATTTGCAAAGAATTGTATTTGGCAGTCTATTAATTCAGTATTTCTAGCATTGCAGGAATGTTAATTGGTGAGTCCATGATATTTTATTCTTGATTATTTGATATATTACCATATGGGCTGCGCTAACAGCCATATAGAGCTCTACTAATACTACACTTATCGAGTTGGGCTTATGGGTTAGTTTGGTGGTGCAGGGGTGGCCCTGGGCAAGGGCGAGGTGCCAGGCCTCATCTCAAAATGTTAATTGGTGACCTCAATATTTTTATATATACAAAAATTAAAAAGGTCCATGCCTAATAATAATATTTAACCCAAGTATTCAATTTTTGGTATTTATTTGATTGATTATTTGATATAATTACTTGAAGGTTTTTTAAAACTTGATAATTTTTTTTATATGGTATTTATTTATTTTCAAACATAAAAGCTGATTTTACCAAAAGAAAAAAAGAGAGTGACAAATATACTTAATTTTATCTAACAGCCATATAGAGGGGCTCTACTAATACTACACAAAAAAATTAAATGGATTCCATTCAAGATTTGTTAGAAAATATTGAGTTTAATTAATAATTTTTGGGTAATTTTTCAATGATTTTTTTTTTTTATGGGCCTCATTTTTTTTGAGCCTCATAATTTTGGTGGTGCAGTGGAGTACGGCTCACAGGAACCAGCCTCGATCTATATATATAGTATATGGGACCTGAGAAAAACAAAAGAAACAAAAAGGGCTGCGGCTGCCGCCAGCGAGAGAGAGAGGTCAATAGAGTTTCATCACTTGATCAACCAAACATGGAGAGGTCGAGGTCGAGATCGAGATCGAGGTCCTATGTACCACAAGACTTGTTGGAAGACATCCTCGTAAGGCTTCCAGTGAAACCTATTATACGTTTCAAGTGCTTAAACAAGTTATGTTACACTCTTTTCCAAAATCCGACTTTCATCGCTAAACACCATTCTTTTCAATCTCAAAACAATCCAAATCTTGTCGTCCAGGGCTTAGGCTACCAGAAATTCCGTCAATTTTTTACCCTCCTGCACCTAATTCATTCTGATAATGATCCTGGAGTCAGTCTGGACATGCACTATGTCAGTCTGGAGAGGCGGAAATATTATTTTACATACAGACGCTTGCTGGAATATATATGTGATTGCATCAACGGCATATTTTGCATCGGCAATGAAACTAATGGCTTCGTCTTATGGAATCCAGCAATGAGAGAATATAAGTTCGTTCCCAAACCTCCTCCTCCTCGTCGTCGTTATCGTCGTTATCCATCTGAAGGTAATACCACTTGTGTATTTGGTTATGATCACAATTCTAATGACTTCAAGTTGGTTCGAATTGAGAATTTAAGATCCAGAACTGAGTATAAAAGAACCCTTCTTAATGAGATTCTACATCCAATTGTTCATGTTTACAACTTAAGTACGAATTCTTGGAGGCTTATCCACACCGCTACTTTTTTTGATCGTTTAATCACTCGTTTGGATTTTTTTGGTTTGGATTTTTTTGGTGATTTCAACGAAATATACTTTAATGGAGTTTATCATTGCTTCGGTATTTTTAAGAACAAACGCGGGCGTCATGGTCGTGTCATTGTTTCCTTTAACATGAGAGATGAGATGTTTCGAATAATAAGGATGCCAGATCTCTACATTAAAAACAGTGCGAAGAAGAAGGGGGGTTTATCTGTATTAAGAAATTGTCTTGCTTTGATTATTTATGATATGCATTCCTCTCTGACAGAGGAAATTATTGATATATGGATGATGAATGAATATGGAGTTGAAGAGTCTTGGACCAAACAATTTGTAATCGGACCCCACTCGCCAGTAGAATTACCGTTGCATGTTCCTTGGCTCGATTGTTTGTTACGGCTGGGTCGTCAGCATTGTTGGGGTAAAAGAATCAAAAACGAAGGACCAATACTCTTTTATGACTTCGGTACTCAAAAAATGAAGAAACTTCAATTTACAAATCATCATGACTTGTTTCGTGTATTAGGGGCTATAGTTTACGTGGAGAGTCTAGTTTCAGTCAAGGGCGGAATTAAATGTCTTTGAGAGTTATTAGTGTGCCCTTGCTCCTAATAATTATTTGTATACATTAAGATTTTTTTTATTAGAAAATGAATGAGTGATTTAGAACAGGTGATATTGCATCTTAAATAGATAATGTGTTGTTAAATTTCAATTCTCTATTCCTATTTTAGTATATTGTTAATTTGTTATGTATGGGAATTGTGATAAAATTTTGGGGAAGTAAATTTTGTCAAACATTTTGGTTATTAAATCTGTGTTAGTTGAGACAGATGGTGCCTCATGAAGATCAACTTTCCTTATAGTCTTAAATGGTACAATGAAGTTATGCTGTTTCTGCTAAACTTGTATAGTTTGTGTCAATAATTCCTGAGCTTGTCAATTTTAGTATGTGGCTCTTCCTTAAAATTATGGTAGGCATAAGAGAGACACAAAATGTTGCAGGGGTCTTTAGCAAATCAAGATGCTAGAATCTGTTACTTTGAGCCCATCAAACTTTCTCTTGCTTAATAAAAGATTCTAACAATTCTTGTACTTTCATTCTCTATTCCTTTCCATCTTGATTATTTCCTACGATGGTTAGGCATGTATTGGTGGGTTTCTTTGGCTTTATAATTTATTTTTCATTCTGTGCATGTTTTACATAATGAAACAGAGTTAAGTACTACTGACTCTACTTCTAGATCTTGGTTTGACTTATATACCCACATTGACAAAAAGATAAAAGGAAAACATATGACTGAACATGTATAAATGGAATATATGGAGCTGTACAATGACAGAAAATAGAACAATTTTTTTTAGGTCCAACACAAATAATCCTCTAGAGCTAGAATATACTTCCACAATTTTTCTTTTTAAGTATAGCATTTATTTGTGGTTTAGCTAGTGGACATCTCACTAGGACAAGCAGGTGAATCCCATGGCAGATTAGGCCTCAAAGCATCATGTGAAGGCAAATTGAATGGAAATCCAATTGATTGGATTGTTCCCAATCTCAAAACAATAATCCAGCTTTTCTGGTAAAACGCCGAGATTATATCACCAAAACGACTGTCATGTCCTTCCACCCCAACAATCCTGATTCTAATTCTGTAGTGGAGCTCAATCTAGAGGACATGTCGATTTTCCTAGAGGACAAACAAACATCTGGACATATTTTGTGGTTCCTGCATCAACGGCCTAATTTGCCTGTATGATTATACATTGCCATTTACAAGGAGAGTCCAGTTTCAGTCATGGGTGGAAATGTGATTGAGAATTAATTAATTAAGTCTACACTAGCTCTTAACTATTTATATACCATAATAGGCTTTGTTTCCAAAAAGTAGTAATATATACTCCTAGTCTCCTACATATGTAAAACTTGATTTGATTGTTTCAACAGTGTTAAGTTTCGATCCTCTATCTATTCTTGTTCAATCTCTGCAATTTTAGTTGTTGTATACAGATGTTCATTTTGTGAAAATCTATGGTAGTTGAGACAGATTGTGCCTGATAAAGATTGGGTAATGGCATGAAGTTCTCTGGAGGGGCTCAGGTAGTTCAATCTCTGCTATTGCTTGCTTCGGTGTCTATTTGGTGTAGCTAGATTTAAACAAACTTGGTTGCTTTAGTATATGCATTTCTACTTCAGTTTTTATTTGTTTGTGTGCGAATTTAATTAAGGTGGGAAGTTGGTGTTTCAGAGTAGATTTAAGAGGGCAAGTGAGCCCAAGTGCCCTGTCACTGTGAATAGAATCCAAGGGGTATGTATTATGTGTGTTTGATTAAGCTTACTGAACTTCATTTTTGGGTGTTTTAGGTTTTTGCCAAATGTTAAAATATGTCTGTGTGATTTGCATTTATATGAATATGTAAACCCATATGCCATATCAATTAGTAAATGTAATTTTGGCTTTACGATGTTGGTATTTGATGAATTCATTGTTGTAAATGCGCACTTTGTCTTTCTGTTTAGTAAATATATGAATATTACTATTTAGTGAGTTGAGTGGTGGGAGAAGAGTAGGTGTTAATCTTAGAACTGATATTCCAATTAGTATTTGTTAAGTGCATGGGTGTGGCTTGGATCTATAATTTATGCAGTGGATGTGATAATCTGTCAAGATCTATAATTTGTCAAGTGCATGCATGGTTACTCGTTTGTTTTGTCTAATTATAGGAAACTTATGTGTGGTAGCGTGTTGGATGATTTGCCTAATAAATACTAGAAATTGATATGATAAAAGAATGAGCCCATATTTGTGCTTATGAATCTCAATCTTGGAAATGTACATATATGTGTTGGCAATGCGAGACATACGCTCACATTGCTGATATGAGGGGGGGAAGGGGAATTTTGTAGATTTTTTCTAGCCCATTAATTCTTGGGAGTTAGGACTGTGATGTTGAAATCGTACTTTTACATATCAGTCTACCAGAGATCTTGAGAGTTGCATCTAACAGTTATTTGAACTTCATTGTTCATTAATCAGCATTGACACAGTGCTAATAAGCACACAGTTAATATGGGTGATGTTGTGTCCTTAATTTCGCTAAAATACTGCAATATCTATCGTATTTGACACACTTGTGAGGCACAAAGATGTCTCGGAGTAATTGGGAGATGGAGGATCATCTTCTGTTACATTGTGATTTTGGGATTCAATTAATGATTCCTAGAAGGGTTGTGATCTTTTGTTTGGTTGGAGAAACTTGTTCGGGAAACATTCTTCTGCAGTTTGAAATCTCCTCCCACTGTGTTTAATGTTTGTGTATTTATTGTATTATATAATGTAAATGTGTGTGCGTGTGTTTCTCTTTCTTACTTAGTCGGCTGCCTAAAACAGCTCCTTTTCTTGTGGCTCACGGATCTGTTTTTTATTTTTATTTTTATTTTTAATAATTTTGGTTGTAGCTTGTATGGCTAAATGCATTGACTTGACTAAATTGGCTCAGCTTTAATTGGTTATTTGTATTGTGTTTGAAACGCAAGTGCATCGCTCTACTGTATAATGCCAATGTACATGCATGGTTTTTACTCCTTCATTTACTCACTCCTATGAGAATTTAATGCATGTATTTGTTCTTCAAAATGGCTCTTTCAAGTACTTATGTTTTTAAGACAATAAACAAATATTATATGAGATCTAGAAGTATTGTACTGCAATTGTAAGAGATTCAAATTAATATGTTGAAGAAAAAAGAAACTTGTGCATATAATGGCATTACTTCTATTGTGTTCTTCAATCTGGTACTGGTGGAAACATGTTGAAAAAGTGGAACTTAGATTTCTAACGAAACATTGTCTTGGAGAGGAAATCCTTTGTTAGCTATGTTGAGAAAATGTTGACACCTTGAATAAATTTTGTAGAAATGATTTGGTTTTTTTGGGGTGCTAAACAGAGCATAAAAATGTCATTGGTGTCATCATTTTGTTTTTAGTGATAAGAGGTGTCATCATTGTGCTTGTCCTCATATTTTATTGTTTATCGTTTAATATTTGCTTTTTAATGAACTAGCAGAGAGCCCACGCGATGCGCGATTAATATTTAAAATTGAAATTAAACTAATCAATCAATTAATTATAATCGAATAGGAAAATACAAATACAATAAAGATAATACAAAGTTACTTCACAATAATATTACCGTCAAAATATGACTTTGACAAAATCTCGTTATTTTGATGTAGTTGAACATACGGTTTGAACACTAAAATAGACTATAGTTTTCTATGACTATAGCACAAACATTGGGGAAATACAAACACAATAGAGATAATAAATAGTTACTTCAAAATAATATTACTATCAATAACATGACTTTGACACAATCTCCTCGCTTTGATGGTTGAACCAACGATTGAACACTTCCACTCACACACTTTCTCACCACACTTGGAGTGAGAAACTTTTTATTTATTTGATGTCAATAACATCCATAGGCACCCATATATATATATATATATAGGTGAGGGAGAGGAAATAATTTTTTATCTTGAAAAGACTATATTCCAAGTATCATGAACTATGCATTGTACTTGTTAATACTTGCATTAAATGAAATGAATGTATTTACTTTATTAATATATATATATATATATATATATATTATATATATATATATATATATATATATATTAATAAACTTTATTAATATTAGGTTCAAAATTGTTACATGGCGATCGCCTAAGTCGCCTATACTGTTGAGCCAGCCCTCACATTGGTAGAAAATATTATGTTCAAAATTGACGAAAGGGTAGCAAGTTGACGGTGAAGAGACCAGGCTTGTAATGTGTAGTCTATGTTTTTTTCATGGTTGATTATACTCCAATAGTGCTTAAAGAAAAGAGGGGTAAACTATCAGGCCTGGGTGCTTTTAAAGAACTCATGCTAGAAGAAGTGTCTTTAATCTTAACTTCAATGGAGACTTTGACTAGCTCCTCATTTTCGTCATTTGTGACAGTTTGTTGGATTAAGTTTTGAGCCTTCTCAAGAAAAGATTCATCCCCCCGTCATCTCTCATAAAGACTCTTTCGTTTTTTGCAATATTAGATCCTTCAATCTTCCCAAAAATGAAAAAAATAATAATAATAATAATAAATTAAATCAATAAGATTAGTCGGATTAAGATTCTCTAAAGTTCTTAAAAAGTTCTACCTAAAAGTTCTTAAAATCATATCCCTCTATTTTAAAATAAATGGATTAGATTTTATTAGATGATCAAAATTTTAAAATATTTTGACTATCATAATTTTGGTATTTATTTAAATCATTGATGACGTAGTAAAATCTAATCCATTCTTTTCAAAATGGATGGATAAAATTTTATGAATTTTACACTTATATTATCTTAAGAATGGTAGAGGATTCATGACATTGATATATCCACATAAGCAACACATAGTACAAAGACATAAATGGCCTCCACCTAGCCTTATTGGTTCCTCAATAAATTGACCGACCATTTAGTTCAAACTACAAATCAAAGACAACATGGGAAGTTCCGGATCCGATCTACCGCAAGATGTGGTGGAAGACATCCTCTCAAGGCTTCCAGCCGAATCTATAATGCAATTCAAGTGCGTTAACAATTCAATATGGTCCACTCTTTTTCAAAACCCTACTTTCATTGCCAAACACCATTCTTTTCAATCTCAAAACAATCCAACTTTTGTCATAAAAAGCCGAGACGATATCATCTAAAACGTCTTGATATCCTTGCACCCTAATCTGGATTCTGATTCTGGAGTGGACCTGCTCAATCTAGATGACATGTCGTTTTTCAAAGGGGACATGAAAGAAGAGGAACAAGAACATCTAGATATATTGGGTGATTGAAGCATCAACGGCATAATTTGCCTCTACAATTATCCATTGCGGTGTCAGCCGCCTTGTGATCATCTCTTTCAGATAGTCTTATGGAATCCTGCCATTAGAGAATTTAAGCTCCTTCCCACAAATCCTGTCCATTGTCCATCTCACGTGCGACACGTTTTTAAGGGCTTTGAATTTGGCTATGATCACAAATCTAACGACTACAAGGTTGTTAGAATTGTGATTTTTTGGGATTTTACTCCTTATGTCGGATATTATTGCCCTCCACTATTGGAACGGATATTATTGCCCTCCACTAGTTGAGGTTTATACATTAAACACTGATTCTTGGAGACAAATCGACGCCGTTTTTGAATCAGATGCTGGTGTCCATGATTGTGTTCGTAATTCAGTGTTAAATAATTGCATTGCTATGATTGTTTCCGATGCACAAGATACTGTAACCGAGAAAATCTTTGATATATGGGTGATGTGTGAATATGGTGTCAAAGAGTCATGGACCAAACAATTTGTAATCGGACCCCTTTCAGGAATTCAATTTCCACTAGGATTCACCATGAATGACAAGCTTCTTATGGTAGCTCGCGATGGACAACTAGTTTTGTATAACTCCAATGCTCAAGAAATTAAGAGTCTTCAAGTTAGAGCAACACAGGCCATAGTTTACAAGGAGAGTTTAGTTTCAGTCATGGGTGGAAATGTAATTAAGAATTAATTAGTATGTCCAGTCTGGCTCTTAAGTATTTGTATACCATAGGCTTTGTTTCTAGAAAGTAGTATTACTCCTAGTCTCCTATATATGTAAAATTTGCTTTAATTGTTTCAACAGCGTTATCTTCCGATATTCTATGTATTCTTGTTCAATCTATGCAATATGTTGTATACAGTTGTTCATTTTGTAAAAAATTGTGCTAGTTGAGACAGATTGTGCCTGATAAAGATTGGGTTATGACATGAAGTAGTTTTACACCCCTACACAATTTTCACCGATGACAATATTGCATACATGCAAAAATCAATTAATCACCATCATGATCACTTAGAATGCTCTAATTTTGGAGTTTGAATAATATTGCGTACACGCAAAAGCAATTTCTATACAATCCTATAGACAATATGGAGCTAGACCAATATAAAAGGTGGCACAAACAAATAGTTATTTCCATTTAAGAAATGTTAATTACATCATAATCAATCCGCAAGTTAACACTTACTTCTAATGTTTTTTCTTTTTTGGAAATTACTTCTAATAGTTGAGTGCACAAATTATAGGTAATGTGTGAGAAATTGCTTGGAAATTAGAACTTTATCCTTAAACCTGTAGATGGTAATTTTCATGAGTTTTGCAACTAACAACCACGTAAAAATGAGAATTTGATGTAATGGACACTTCCAAGAAATTGAATAACCTCATTTCATTTTCATAATATTTGACTTATATATATGTTTATACATATATATATATATATATATATATATATATATATATATATATATATATATATATATATATATATATATATATATATATATATATATTATATATATATATTGAAATATATAGTTAGTTACTACATACAATAAGATGGGCTGAAAAATTGTAGCAAAAAATTAACATTTTATTAGAAATATAAATATATGTTTAAGGACCAAAATGGGCAAGATGTACCGTAGAAAGGGTTTTGTTTAAATCAAAATTTGAAGGGAAAATCAGCAATGTTACTGTTTTTTTCTTTAATTGTATTGGACCACAGAAATGTTACTTAGGACTTCTATAATTTGGATTCACCAAGTAATTTGTGAGTGGTGTATGTACGTATGTATAGTCTTAAAATTTACTAATTTTACATTCTAAAAACCGTATGCATCTATAGGTACCTTTATGTGATAGTGGAACATTAATTCAAGTCTAATATAATATGAGTGTGAATTGTGAAATTAAAGTGGCCTTGGTGGCTGGTGCCTATAAAATAACTCTAAAATGAAGAGATTATTGTACCTGAAACTCTCACTTTCAAAAAAAAAAAAAACCTAAAACTCTCTCTCACTTCCAAAAAATAAAAATAAAAAATGAGAGCTTTCATCATTTTGCTTCTCTTCTTTCTCCCTCCCACCCTCGGTGCATATGATTACTATCAACTTGTTCTACAATGAGCTCCCACATATTGTACTAGCCAAAAAAATTGCAGAATACCTTCCCCATTGAATTTCACAATTCATGGCTTATGGCCAAGTGACTCGATTACTGGCAAAATTCCAGCTTGCATTACTACTGGGTCCTGTTCAACCTTACTGTGGTAAATTCTTAGACACATTCTATATCAAATAACTACACTCTTCCATATTTTATGTGCATGTATTGCATACTCTTCCATATTTTATGTGCATGTATTGCATGTATAAACATAATAAAACAAACAAATAGAAAGTGGATTATGGATTATGGATTATGGATTATACTTATAACTTTTAAAACAAGTTAAACATAGAAAGTGGATTACATTATCCATTTGATCTTGAATTTCCTCCAACTTGTTCATAGCATATACACAATCGAGTTCCACAGCATAATCAGGATCCATAGTAGTATAATCAAGATCCATATCCTTATCATGTGGTTTCCTACTTAAATATAACAAATTCATTCATATAAACACAAAATTCGTCAGTAAACACACAATTCATCAATAAACACACTATCACATTTATTTCAAAAATTCATCAATAAATACACAATTTATCAATAAACACACAATTCATCAATATCAGGATCCATATCTTGTAGTTCCCTGCTTAGATATAGACAGATTCATTTCAAAAATTTATCAATAAATACACAATTCATCAAAAAATACACAATTCATCAATATCAAGATCCATATCCTGTGATTCCTTGCTTAAATATAGACAAATTTATTCATATAAACACACAATTTGTCAATAAACACACTGTCACATTTATTTCAAAAATTCATCAATAAATACATAATTTATTCAATAAACACACAATTCATCAATATTAAGATCCATATCTTGTGATTCCCTGTTTAGATATAGACAGATTCATTTCAAAATTCATCAATAAACACACAATTCATCATATAAACACACAATTCATATAAAAACACAATTCCCTACTTGGATATAGATAGATTCATTCATATAAAAACATAATTCATCATATAAACACACAATTCATCAATATAACACAATACACAATTCATCAATAAACACACAATTCATCAATATCAGGATCCATATCCTGTGGTTCCCTGCTTGGATATAGACAAATTCATTCATATAAAAACACAATTCATCATATAAACACACAATTCATCAATAAACACGCTATCACATTTATTTCAAAAATTCATTACACAATTCATCAATAAACACACAATTCATCAATATCAAGATCCATATCCTGTGATTCCCTGCTTAAATATAGACAAATTCATTCATATAAACACACATCAATAAACACACAATTCGTCAATAAACACACAATTCATCAATAAACACAATAAATACACAATTTATCAATAAACACACAATTCATCAATATCATGATCCATATCTTGTGGTTCCCTGTTTAGATATAGACAGATTCATTTCAAAAATTCATCAACAAATACACAATTCATCAATATCAAAATCTATATCATGTGGTTTCCTACTTGAATATAGACAGATTCATTCATATAAAAACACAATTCATCATATAAACACACAATTCATCAATATAACACACTACACAATTCATCAATAAACACATAATTCATCAATATCATGATCCATATCCTGTGTTTCTCTGCTTAGATATAGACAGATTCATTCATATAAACACACAATTCATCAATATAACACAATACACAAGTCATCAATAACATGATCTATATCCTGTGGTTTCCTACTTAGATATAGACAGATTCATTTCAAAAATTCATCAATAAACACACAATTTATCATTAAACACACAATTTATCAATATTAGGATTCATATCCTATGGTTCCCTGCTTGGATATAAACAAATTCATTCATATAAACACACAATTCATCAATATAACACAATACAAAATTCATCAATAAACACACAATTCATCAATATTATGATCCATATCATGTGGTTTCCTGCTTGGATATAGACAGATTCATTCATATAAACACACAATTCATAATATAAACACACAATTTATCAATATAACACAATACACAATTCATCAATAAACACACAATTCATCAATATCAGGATTCATATTATGTGGTTCCCTACTTAGATATAGACAGATTCATTCATATAAACACACAATTTATCATATAAACACATAATTCATCAATATAACACAATTCATCAATAAACACACAATTCATCAATATAACCAATTTTTATGGCACGTCATTGCTACACAGTGGATTGAGCAATTTGAAAAAAACTGAAAGATAAAAGAAAATAGTAAATAAATGAATATATATATAAACATGTATGATCATTTTCTTGTTTTCTTTTTACTTAGCAATAGCAATAATAATTATTCTTTTTTGTTCGAATATTATTGTACATAAAATGAGATAATAGAAAATTCTTTTGCTGCAACATTTAATACATAACCAATTATAGATGATTTCAATAATTTAAAAAAGAAAAATCAATTTTCATTTGATTAGAT
>OU015768.1:37049861-37112653 GCA_907173295.1 Fagus sylvatica | reverse complement strand
TAATTGGGCTTTAAATGAGTTGCTTATTGGGTATCTAACAAATTTACCCAAGTCCACTTATTAATCATTTGGGGGTATTTTGTCATTTTTATAGGATTACATTTGTCATTTTAAAAATTTTAGGATATTTTGACCATATACATACATAAAATTGTTGGGTAAATGGGTGGATTGGGTTTTACCTTGGATAATTGGGTTGGGTATGGGTAATACATACTTTCTTAAATGAGTTTAAATAGGCAATTGGTTTCTAAAGATCCAACCCATTTATTACCCACCCAAATCCAATCCACCCAAACCCACATATTTGACACCCCTACATAGCTTGAATCAAGGTGATAATTAGGTAACTGAATGGTCATCGTCTAGCAATAAGTGTGATCCTTTAGGCCTCTGTGGCCTAAATTCGTATTGTACTGTCATGGATCAGGAACCTGCTGGTACATGTCCTCCTGGTTTTGATTTTGTTAATCAAGACAAGAAGATTTTGGGGTTCTAGAGAAATTTCACAAATGGTTGCATTAGCAAGAATAGAGAAATGTTTAATCTTCAAGAATTAGAAGCTATTGCATGGGAAGACAACCCATATTCTATTTTTTCATCGAATAAAGATGATAGAGAGAGGTAGAGAGAGAAGTGCAATAGAGAAAGAAAAGAGAGACACGGGTGGTGCGAGGAGGAGCAAGAGAGAGGTTGTTGGTGCGAAGAGAGAGAGAGAGAGAGAGAGAGAGAGAGAGAGAGAGAGAGAGAGAGAGAGAGAGAGAGAGGTGAGAGAAGCACGATGGTTATGTTATAGAGAGGCAGAGTGCTAAGCGATGAAGAGATTCAAATTTAATTTAGGGTTAATTTGATTTGGGTGAGGTTAATTTTAATTTCAGGTGTTTTTTTTTTTTTTTTTTTTTTTTTAATTCAGGTTGGGTTAATTTTTTGGATTTTGTTGTTTTTAAATGGGTATGTCATGTCATATCCTAGTTGTCAATGAAAAAAAAATTCACGTCATTATTATGTTAGCCATGTATACACTAAATGAACAGAGACTAAAAAAATAACCAATATTGGTACATCGTTTTGAAACGTTAGAGACCAAACGTGCAACTTAAGTAAATGTTAGGGACTAATAATGTATTTAAGATGCAATATCACCTGTTCTAAATCACTCATTCATTTTCTAATAAAAAATCTTAATGTATACAAATAATTATTAGGAGCAAGGGCACACTAATAACTCTCAAAGACATTTAATTCCGCCCTTGACTGAAACTAGACTCTCCACGTAAACTATAGCCCCTAATACAAAAAACAAGTCATGATGATTTGTAAATTGAAGTCATAAAAGAGTATTGGTCCTTCGTTTTTGTATCTTTTACCCGGATCCATATCCCAGGCAATACCAAACGAATTGCAGGGCTGCAATTCGTTTGACCAAACCGTCCATTTATCCATCCGCTCTAGCCTTTGACAGCTCACAAACAGCAAAATTACAACTTTACCCTTCAAAATATATTTCAGCACCCGCGTGAAAACATCCGGCCCTTTCCAAAAAAATTTCAAATTCCTCTGTCTCTCTATCCCCTCCCAAGTCTCTTTCTCAGTTCTGCCCAAAACCCCTTTCTCTCTCTCACCCACCGACGACGCTGGTACGCCGGCAAAACGTGCCCCCTCTCCGGAGGTGAACGGCCCCACCTCGTCGGAAAGCTCCAAGCTTTCATACTCTCTCGCTCTCTCTATCCCTCGCTGCCTCATTTTCTCTCATACCTCTTTCATCTCATCGTTCTGGGGCCATCTTCGACTTCGAAGCTGTGCCTCTATCTCTATGCACTGCCTGATTTCAGTTCCCTCGCAACCACCAGCCACCGCCGTGACAGCCTCCCTCATATTTACATAAACGGGTTTTGAACGAAGAGGAGAGTTTCTGATACTTGATTTTATTGGGGATTTTTTGATTTTGGAATTTTGTAGGGAAGTTACAAAATATTATTAGGTTTTGGGGTTTGTGACTGCTCTATTTCTGATTTTTGTTGATGGGTTTTTCTTTGAATCCTCCAGGCTTCCAAATGCCACTGTTCGTGTTCCTAAAATTCGATTTTTGGTGTTGTTGGGAATCTTGGCAAAAAACATTTGTCAAACACTTTGTTCTTGTAGTTTTCTAATGGTATAAGATTTGCTCCGTTTTGGTTTAAACTTAACCATAGTGGGTTATAGAGTATTGGAAGATGGTAGCACAGGTTTCATTTGTTATGGCTTATTTCTTATACAGCTTTAATTTTTATTTTTAAAGCATGATTAATGTGAAAAATCAACAACAAGAACAGAATTTATGTTCTCATGTTTTTTACAGAATTGTGAATTTAATATATAGGTTGTGATGTTTGTTATATATTTATATAGGTAATAAGATACCGACAAACTTGGGACATGAAGTACAGTGAAACATGATTAATGCCTCTATCCACACTATAGAATTGTGACATTGAATATAAATGGAGTAAATAGAACTCAGAGGAAGGAAAGATTAATTGAAATGTATATATATATAGTTTCAGTTCTAATAATTTTTGTGTTGAAAATATAAATGCAGAGCGTTGTGTTGGACCTGCAAAAAGTTTCACGAAATTTTTCCCTGTTCATTCTCTCGGTATTATTGTAAAAACTTCTGTGAATAAATGGAAAAAGATAAATTCAATTAGGGTGGTCTGTATTTCTCAATGAAACCAATTTCTCATTTTTTTCCACTTTGTGTTTATTCTTAATGGTCTCTGGGAAACAAACAGATTTAATTTCAGCAACAAAGACCTGGCTTCCCATCCTTTCCCAGAGAAAGGGATTTTAATACTCTTTATTTGTCCTTCGCAATAAGGTCAATTGTAAGATTTATTCGTTTTATAGTGGTGAGAAGCAGATTTTTCCATCAATATTTACCCGAAAGGAGAGGAGAGAGGGAGTTTTATTATTAGGCAGAAAAGGCAAACCAAGATAATAATTATTTAGATTCTTATAACACAAAATATTTTAATTGGATGGAAAATTGGTTGTGATGTTTGTTATATATTTATATAGGGAGGTGAAGTTGGATTAAATTATACGCGTGGAAAATATAAATGCTGAACATGCAAACACGAAATTTTGTTGGTACCAAATTTTGTTATTAGTTGTAAATTCAATTAGTATTGAAAAATTTAATTTTAGAGATACTTTTTTATTTTGATTAGTTGTAAGTATTGAGAGATACTAATACTGTTCTGCATTTAAGATATCAAATTTGGCACGTCGATTTGTATTTTTATTTATTTTTAGTTAATATTATGTTGTTTTTTTAGGACTACTCTATTACAAGACTTTGAAGTATGATGGACAGTCTTTTTGGATAGTTTTTTGCATAGCTATTAAACAATAGTGGATAGCCTTATATACAACTATTGGACAGCATCTTGGACATTTTTTTGGAGTTGCCAATGCTGGATAGCCTTATATACAATTAATGGATAGCATCTTGGATAATTTTTTGGAGTTTCCAATGCTGGATAGCCTTATCTACAACTATTGGACAATTTTTTTGGAGTTGCCAATGCTGACTTTGGGACAACATTTTGGACAACATATTTGACAATTAGAACAATTGTTTGCACAACTTGTAGCAACTTTTTAGACATTATTTGTAACTAATGAAGTTATTAAAACATGTTACTTTGTATATGTGCATGTTTAAGTAACTTCTAGTTAATTTATATATGTAAAGAATGTGTATTTGGAGTTGCAATGGATGTTGTGTTATGTGGAAAATATGGTTGAAATTGTGAAACAAAGGAATGGTGATATTTTCTTAGTTTATTTTGAAATAGTAAATTTTTTCAATATTTACAAGTTCTAATTGTGGTGACATTCTCTTAGTATATTGTGATTGTGAAATGTATGATTGAAATTGTGATTGTGGAAGCATGGAAGGGTGATATTCTCTTGGTGTATTGTGAATCAGTGAAGGGACAAGTGGAAGGTCTATGCTTTTAGAAGCTTGAACTTGTGTAACTTGCTTCCAACTTCTAAGCTATTTGTATATGAATCAGGAGATGAATGTGTTTGCTGGCCTCTAGAAAGAACCTTTAGACATAAAGTTAGCGTAATCTAATTCGTTTGGCTTTGGAGAACATAATTCTTATATCTTATTTGTACTTTACAAGTGTATATAATGTATAAGTTCAACCTCAATTTATTAAAGAGGGTTGAGCATTAGACTTGTTGCAACTTGTATTATTACCTTAGCATTTTTGGAAAATCCTCTTTATGATTGTATAAATGCAAATAAAATTTGGTTGATTTTTCCATAATGTGATCTAATAAATTGGCTGAATTTATTGAAACGCCAATATTTCAATTGCACTAATGATTAGTTATCTTCTAAATAGCTAATTAGAAAAAATAAATGCTTATTATTAAATTTGATCTTCCTGAAACATGAACTTTTGTACTAAGCCACATACTATTCATTCATACAATTTGACAATTTGCACTATGTACAATTACATTCATATCAAAGTGAAATAAAATTACCAAGACCTCCCCTAAAACATTACAGTGAAAAGGAGTTCACCTTCAAAATCTATCTCACAACATTTCTAATATACCAAAATCTCAATCTCTAAAAGAACTTACTTTCACTCACCACCTTTAGTTTTGTCGAAAAATAGAAAAAGTGCTCAATGTTAAAACACCAAAAACACACATTTCTCATGCTATACAAATATTATGCAAAAAGTTGTGTCATGAACAAAGCTTGGGCAAGGAGTAAAGTTGGGTCCTAAACTTTCTGCTCTCCTTGGACACCTGGTACGTTGGCACAAAAGACTTGTCATCTTCATATCTGCAATGAATAAAACATTCATCAATTTTGTTGGAATTCTATCACAGTGATAGCTCACATATGTTAGAAGACACATTATCTGCATATCTTTGATGCTTGAGTTCAAAACAGTCAGTTTTGAGGTAACCAAGCTATTCAGAAAATATAATTTATATGTTTGTAATCTAAGCATGCACATACACAGTGACCAAGCTATTCAGAAAAAATGATCATGATAGTTTCATAAAATAGAACTGTTAGTATTGAGGTTGACTATCGAGGGTTAGATGTTCAATTTTGATTTTGGAAGCTGATGACCTGATGTTGTTTATGAGAAAAGAAATAAGTTGATGCTTGTCTTGATTCCTTTTCCCTTTCGGAATGGTTCTTGTATGGCTATAATTCACATTGTCCAGGATATAGTAGTGTCTCTAAATCCTATACAATGTAATAGCTTATGGCTCAACCATACTTTTGAGCATGCAAGGTGAAATTTTATAAGGATGACATCACCCAAAATAGAAACAAAATAAGAGACCACATTATTGTTTATGTTGATCGTTGAATAAGGATTATAAATTATAGACTTGACCAAATTGAGAATTTCTTCTCTCTTCCCCTCTCCTTTTTTTTTTTGGTTTCTAAAACTAAGAGTTTAAGAAAGATATTAGTTTCAAATTTCAAATATAATGAAAAGCACACTGAAACAGGATTCCCCAGAGCTTAGAATTCTTATATGAAAATATTATGATGACATTAAAAAAATGGAATTGCCAAATCGGGATGGGAAGATACTGTCAAAGGAAAAGAAAAATCTATGTTATTTGCGATAGAAAAATAATGCATGTAAACCATCAAACGATTAGGGAAAATAAACAAAAGAGAAAAAGACACTGTTCAACGCATCTGTGATAGACAAAAGATGTGACATGCAAATAGTATTGATATAAAAATATATGCAGCTTACTTTTCAGGAAGATTCAGATCAGAGAAGAGCTCACGCAAAATCTTCACAACCTCATAACAGTGCATAACTCTTCCAACTAAGCAATATCTTCCACTAGCTGTTGGATTCTCAAAGGCTAGTATATGAGCATTAGCAACATCTCTAACATCAACCCATCTGTAAGTTGCATTTGGAATTATTTTGGCCCCTGCATAAGATAAACCATCACCTCCTTGCATAACTAAATATTGCATCTTAGAAGAAGGAATTAGGAAGAACCATTTTCTGGCAGAAATTACGACATTTGAAAGATTGTAGAGATGCACTTACAACTTGACTACTCTCAATTTAAAAGAAAGTCCCTAAACAAGGAACTTAATCCGTAAGTAAGAATCCTTCTATTCCTTTGACATGCTTTAAAAATAACCACACCTTTATCAGGTATAAACAGTCCAAAGCAAAGTCGCAGGCCACTTTAGTAGTTGGCTCAGTGCTAAAATTTCAAAATGACAACAAAAAAGACATGAAAAGTAGGCAATTCTATGTGATGTGTTTAGAAAAGGTCACTAAAAGTCATCCAAGATGAACATATCAAAGAAGTTTTCATAAGAAAAATCAAACTAGGATAATAAGGCATGAACATACCAGTTTTGGACAAAGTTTGGAATTTGTACTTATTTAATTGATGTGAAATGACAGCTGGCTAAATTTGTGAACCCATATGTTTTGGTTATGTATTGAAGTGGTGAGAATAAGTTAACTTTGAAACCTCTATCTTAAATTTTTATCTGAGGTGCTGAAGATTTAGCAAGTGATCTTATTCCCATATAATCTAAAATAGAGCATTAAAGGCTTAATTAGCCCAAGGAGTTGCGAGTCCAAAGATTTGATAAACTTGATCCAATGACAAATGTAAATCATTTGAACAAAATAAACATATGAAGGGATGGTGAAATGACAAAGGACACCACATCAGACTGCTCAAAAAATAGCATCTGTGCACTATAAAAAAGTAAGCAACAAGGAATATAACCCACATCACACTTCAAACTGTGGAAGTTGTCACAGATTAAAACAAATTTTCGTTTGAGGTAAGTAGTTACTAAATGCTGGCGTCACTGGAGAAAGAATTATGAATTAATTAAAGTACTTGATTTAGGCAAAAATAAAATTGTTATAAATCCCCCTATTGAAAGATTATGTTAACTTCTGCCACTGAATAACCTTAGATTTTTGTTACACACAATATTCTAGACATAAGAACTATAAAGTTAGCCAATGCCATACAAATCCAAGGGGTCAGTCATGGTTCTTTTGAAGGTTTGTGCTGTAAGGCATATTATTCTATAAATTATAAGAAGGAAAAATAATACATAAATCACACAAGATGGAACCCATACCCACACTATCCAAGAATATTAGCATGTTCTTCAATAGAGAATTTAATTTCTTAAGTATTTGATAATATAGCCAATGCCATACAAATCGGCGGCAACGGAGTGAGCTGGTCTCTTCGGCACCGGCGAGGGGGCGCGATCAGATTTTGCAAACAAACTCGTTTAACTCAACTTAAGAACCAGAAAATAAGGGGGAAGAAAATCTGACAAGGAAATATCGATCCATGGGGTTGTGTTGATAGAAATAAGATCTAATTGTTACCTCAAAAATGAGAAAAAACGGCATCATCTCTCTCAACAGCAGAACCTGTGAGATGAGAGAGGTGAAGTGAGAGAAAGAGTGAGGCAGCAAGGGATAGAGAGAGAACGAGAGAGTACATGAAAACTTGGAGCTTTCCGATGAGGTGGGGCCGTTCTCCACCGGTGAGGGGGCGCGTTTTGCCGGCATACCAGCGTCGTCAGTGGGTGAGAGAGAGAAAGGGGTTTTGGGCAGATCTTAGGGAGGGGAGAGAGAGAGGAATTTGAAATGTTTTTGGAAAGGGCCGAATGTTTTTACGCGGGTGCTGAAATATTTTGAAGGGTAAAGTTGTATTTTTGCTATTTGATGAGCTGTCAAAGGCTGGAGCGGTTGGATTAATTGAATGGCTTGGATCAAATGAATTGCAGCCCTGCAATTCGTTTGGTATTGCCTGGGATATTGATCCGTCATGTGACATGTTTAGTGAATTATGTAATTTAATATACGTGTAATTGAGGAACCTAATCCCCTAAAACACAAGAAACCACACCTAAAAAATCTCATTTGAAAAAGTACATTGCAAGACACTTTTGCGTAAGGGTAAAACCTATGTACAGTTTCTTAGGTGCAATACATTAATTAGATTCCACAATTAAATTCAATCTCAAAACAATCCAAGTCTTCTCATCCAAAGCCAAAAACTTACCACTCGAGTAGTCACTCTTTTCCAAAACCCTAGTTTCATGTCCCTCCACCCTCATTCTCATAATGATGGTTTTGATTCTAGAGTCCGTCTAGGCATGCCGATATTTAGAGAGAGAAGGAAGAGTTTCATGAATCCGAACATATGTGCTTGCATCAACGGCATAATCTGCTTGCATGAAGATAAATATCCCGGTAGAATCATTTTATTGAATCCAGCAATCAGATAATGTAAATACATTTGCCTTCCCAAACTTCCTTCTAGTCCTGCCCGTGGTCTTTTTGCATTTGGTTATGATCAGAATTCTAATGACTACAAGGTGATTCGAATTGTCAGTTATGATAGCCATTCAATTAGAGGCAACAACACTGACTAGATTCCACATCCAGTTGTTCAAGTTTACACTCTAAGCACTGATTCCTGGAGGGAGATCGACCCTCCTAATTTTGATCATTTAATTGTTTGTTGTCTTGAACATTCGAATGAAATATACGTTACTGGAGTTCATTATTGGCGCGGTATGTTCAAGGACGAACGCAGGCGCAGATGTGAGGGCATTGTATTCTTTGACATGAGAGATGAGATGTTTCGAAAAAACAAAGATGCTAGATCTTGGTGATCAAAGTTCGCATCAGAAGACTTTATTTATGGTAAGTAATTGTCTTGCTTTGATTATTTATGGCATGCAACACAGAGAAAATCTTTGATATATGGGTGATGAATGATAATGGGATTGACAAGTCTTGGACCAAACAATTTGTAATCGGACCCCTCTTTATCACTCGAACGACACGAGGATTCTTGGTATTTAGTGGTCGGATTTTCTAGTAGGTGATAACCTTATTTTGGTAAGTGGCGAAGGACAAATACTCTGGTATAATTTCAGTACTCAAGAAACTAAGAATCTTCAACTTCAGAATCTTCCAAACATGGTTTCGGTATCACGGGCTATAGTTTATGTGGAAAGTTTAGTTACAATCACGGGTGAAGATATCTATTAGAGTTAGTGTGCGCTTTTGTATACCATGGGCTTGTTTTTTATTTTTTATTTTTTATTTTTTTATAATTTAGAATGATTGTTCTATCATCTTGAGAATTGAAATTTAACAACCACATCAAAAACAAAGATGCAATATCATCTTCTCTAAATCAGATATTACTTTTTGAAAAAATCATTACTAAATACAAATTGGAAAAAAAAAAAAAAACAAAACAAAGCGTTTGGTATACAAATAATTAGGAACCCAAGAACACTAATTATGAGACACATTTATACCCCTGATTGAAACTTGGCTCTTTATGTAAACTATAGCATGTGATGCATGAAACGAGTCTTGAAGCACACTAACTTTAATTCAAAATAATGCCACCTTTCTAAACAAATTTTAGAATTAGTCATGACATGTCAAACAATGAAAGCTCCTAGCATGTCAAGTGGGGGAATCTTTGCTTAAGCTCTCTGCTTTTATATATAGAGAGAGATAAAAGATAGGTTCGATGATATTTAAAGAAAAATGTTACTAATAACTAATGCAAAATCCCATATTGCACTTCGAGATTAATTGTCTCATGCTAGTATTAAACTCTCATAACTTCGATGCAATATCTTCCAAAATAGAACTCCAAGCAACAAATTCACGTATCTTGATTTGGAAGAAATTTTCAGGCACCTCCAAAATAATTTAAGAACACGCCATTGGAGAAAGAGGCATACTAAGAACTGAGAGCCTTATATCCTGCTGATTAAAAGCCCTAACCAACATTCAAAAAGAATGAGAATGTTAATATTGTGCAAAAACTAAATCAAATATAGCCAAGGAATCCGGGACTTTGCATTTCTATTCCGTGCTTGCAAGCACATGCCAACCGTGAGTGCTCAAGCACATCAGCCAACTCCAACAGAGTCTCTGATGATACTTTGGTATGAATCTGATTTGGAAAACTTTTGCTGTGTTAAGTGATTGTCTTGCTTTGATTTTTTTATAATGCGGAAGAGATTGAGACGGAGAAAACTTTGATATATGGTTGATGCGTGAATATGGGGTCAGAGAGTCTTGGACTAAACAATTTGTAGTTGATGTTGGGGAATTTGCTAAGATCAGAAAAAACGATGTGACTTTGAGGCGTGATAACACTATCTTTAAGGTGATAATTACCTCCACTCTAAACGAGTTTTGCTTCCGAGTTAAGGTAATTCACTTCTAGGATATAACAAAGTCACCAATTACAGAAAGCAAATTTTAGTAATCCTTTAAAGAGTATTCAAAACGAAATTGTGTATTTGACAATGAAATCAGACACTTTAATTTGTAGACAATTTAATTGACATCATTTTAAAACAATATAACCTTTCAGAAAATAACTTCCATGAGTTAGTTATTCTCTACATAAAAAATAACTTCCTTAAATTAGTTATTTTCTACACCAGAATCCACGTGCACGTTCCACGGGTTCAATTGCCAAATGTGTCACTAATTCTTTCAAACATAAACTCACTTCTATATCACTATATATATAACAAATATACAACAATCCCCCACTTAGTGATATGAATTGTTTAGTCAAATACTGATTTCATCATGCATACAAGAAGGTATCTCTCAATTTAAACCTCAATTAGTGTAAGCATCTCAAATTTCTAACAAAGTCAACGGTGACCTCAGCTTAAATCAAGACTTTTTGTATCAGAAACAGAAAATACCATACACATGACTCCATCCAATTTCAGCGAATAAACTCACCAAAAATAAAAAAAATTCACTTAACCAACTTCACTAAATTATGATAATTTAAAAAAGTATTATGTTAATGTTGAAGGTTTTTTAAAATCTAATAATTTTTTTGATCTTGATAATATTGAGTTATTTTCAGACTTAAAAGTCTTACAAAAAATTTTACAAAAAGAAAAAAGACCGCGACAAATATACTTAATTTTATCAAGGAATTAAATTGTTCCAAAATGTATCTATTATATATAGAATATTATTGACTATACTTGTCACAGTCGCATTCGTTGAAAGAAGTTTTTCAAAGTTAAAATTATAAAAATCTTATTTGTGATCAACTATGTCACGAGAAAGATTAAATGGATTAGCCATATTATCTATTGAACAAGATTTATTAGAAAATATTGAATATAAAAGTCTAATTAGTAATTTTGTAGCAGAAACCGTATGTAGAATAATTTTTCAATGATTTTTTAAAAATAAAATAAAATAAAAAACCTCATTTTTTTGCATCGTCTTAGGCCTCATAATTCCCAGAACACTTATTTGAGGATTAATAGACTTTATAAAGAATCTCATATTAATTTTTATGTTATTAATTAATTAAGGCCAAATTGCATAATCACTCCCTTGGGTTTGGCTCAGTTGCAAACAGACCCTCTAGGTTTTGATTTTATAATATAACCACTTGGGGTTTTTAAATTGGTGAAATTGACTCCTCTAAGTATATTTTTTTGTCAATTTTGCTAACAAAATTTGTTATATGCATTATATGTGACCACTTTAGAATAAAAAATTCATTATTATAAACCCAAGTGCAATGTATATGACAAATTTTGTTAGCAAAATTGACAAAAAAATATACTTAGAGGGGTCAATTTCATCAATTTAAAAACCCCAGGTGGTTATATTGCAAAATCAAAACCCCAAGGGGTCTGTTTGCAACTGAACCAAACCCTAGGGGGTGATTATGCATTTTAACCATTAATTAATGAATTAATCTACTTTTAAAGTTTAAGTAAAAAACAAAAAACAAAAAACAGAGACAATTTTGAAGTTGACTTGAACTCAATAATAACTCATGCTCTTTAGAATTAGTGGGGCATCAGGTCGGTTTCCCTAGATATATATAAGGGACTTGATGTGATCAAAGAAAAGTAGTTGCGGCTACTGAGTGAGAGAGAAGTCATAGAGTTCAATCAATTAAACATGGAGAGATCGAGTTCGAGCTCCTATGTACCGCATGACTTGTTGGAAGACATCCTCATAAGGCTTCCAGCGAAATCCATAATACGTTTCAAGTGCGTAATGTTAGTTATGTGGAGCACTAGTGCAATACATAAATGGTGCATAACATGGGATTATTTCCTTTAGTCAACAATTGTGGCTTATGAAGAAAGAAGAAATTGCTTCTCACCGTAGAAGATACAAATGGTGCATAACATGGGATTATTTCCCTTAGTCAACAATTGTGGCTTATGAAGAAAGAAGAAAACATGCAAGTAGGTGGAGGCATATGGGATTGCAACTCTTATGTCTTACATGTCGGCTACTTCAACAAATGGTTCTCACCTTAGTCAAAGGTGTGGGGGGACAAATTGATGAGTCATTACGGCTGCAACATGTGCAAGAGAAGAGAGAAATTGTCACGGCAACTTCTCTATAAAATGAATGAAGAAAACACCAAATAGTCAAGCCTATGTGTGTGAATCACATGGGATGATAACCCATGAATCTCCAAAGGTCATACAAGTTGGCTACTTGTAGATTTGGCCAAAGATTGTGCTGACAATGTTGAAATTGTGTGTGCACTATCGGCTGGCTTTTATTGAAGTTGATATCAAGCCTATTATAAATATAAGCTTTGTACGTGAGAAGAAATAAGGAGCAGCAGTAGGAACAAAGAAGATATTTTTAGTGTTGTCCTTCTGTAAGTGCTGCGTGAGAGAAAGAATAGAGAGAATATTTCTCTGTTATTATTCTTTAGTACAAAGAGCTTATTGGGTGTATTTGGGGTTTGGGTTTGTGAGAGTGTTTTCATGCCACCTTTGTAATCTCCCTATTTTATAGTGAAAGATCGCTGCAACTCTGTGGACGTAGCCCAAGTGGTGAACCACGTAAATTTTGTGTCGTGTGAATTTTTCTTTTGTGTGTTCTTCTCCATTTTGCATCTCACAAGTTCTAGGAATATTGTTTTTATTCCTAACAACTGGTATCAGAGCATAGGTTCGAGTGGGAGCAATGACTGGAGAAGAAGGAAAGGTATCCGGAATCGAGAAGTTTGACGGCACAGATTTTGGGTATTGGAGAATGCAGATAGAAGATTACCTCTATGGGAAGAAATTACATCTACCTCTTTTGGGGGAGAAGCCAGAAGATATGGAAGATGCAGAATGGACTCTTCTTGATAGACAGGTGCTCGGAGTTATTCGATTAACTTTGTCAAGAACAGTTGCACATAACGTTGTAAAGGAAAAGACTACAGCGGAACTGATGACGGCTTTGTGTGGCATGTATGAAAAACCATCGGCCAACAATAAGGTGCACCTGATGAAGAAGTTGTTCAATCTAAAAATGGCGGAAGGTACTGCTGTGGCGCAACATCTAAATGAGTTCAATACGATCACTAATCAATTATCCTCTGTGGAGATTGAATTTGATGATGAGATCCGCGCATTAATTGTTTTGGCTTCTTTGCCAAACAGTTGGGAGGCTATGAGAATGGCAGTGAGCAATTCTGCTGGGAAAGGCAAACTCAAATATAATGATATTCGAGACCTGATTCTAGGCGAGGAGGTTCGTAGGAGAGATGCAGGTGAAACCTCAAGTTCTGGCTCTGCCTTAAACCTTGAGGCAAGAGGTAGAGGAAAAGACAGAAACTATAATCGGGGCAGATCAAAATCCAGAAAAGGTAGAAGTAAATCCAAACCAGGGCGACAATTGGAATGTTGGAACTGTGGCAAGACCGGCCACATTAGGAAGAATTGCTGGGAACTGAAAAAGAAGAATGAGAACGACTCTGCAAATGTCGTGACAGAAGAAGTGCATGATGCACTACTTCTCTCTGTTGACAGTCCCATTGAATCCTGGGTCTTGGACTCAGGAGCCTCGTTTCATACCACTGCACACCAAGAAATCATCCAGAATTATGTTGCAGGTGATTTTGGCAAGGTGTATTTGGCTGATGACGAAGCCTTGGACGTTGTGGGTATGGGAGACGTACGCATTACACTGCCTAATGGGTCTGTATGGTTGTTGCAAAAAGGTTCGACATGTTCCTGAGTTGAAAAGAAATCTAATTTCTGTTGGACAACTTGATACTGAAGGACACGCAATACTCTTTGTGGGTGGTACATGGAAGATCACAAAGGGAGCTATGGTTGTAGCTCGAGGAAAGAAAACTGGTACTTTGTATATGACTACAAGTCCAAGAGACACGATTGCAGTTGCTGAAGCAGGTGCTGATACAAACCTGTGGCACCGTAGGCTTGGTCACATGAGCGAAAAAGGGATGAAAGTTCTTTTGTCAAAAGGTAAACTACCAAATTTAAAGTCTGTTGAATTTGACATGTGTGAAAGTTGCATTCTTGGGAAGCAGAAAAAGGTTAGTTTCTTAAAAGGCGGCAGAACACCAAAATCTAAAAAATTGGAGCTGGTACATACAGACTTGTGGGGGCCTTCCCCAATTGCATCCCTCGGAGGTTCACGGTATTATGTTACATTCATTGATGACTCGAGTAGAAAGGTATGGGTTTATTTTTTGAAAAATAAATCTGAGGTATTTGAGACCTTTAAGAAATGGAGGGCTATGGTTGAGACTGAAACAGATTTAAAGCTGAAATGTCTGAGGTCAGATAATGGAGGAGAGTACATAAATGGAGGGTTCAAGGAGTTTTGTGCTGCAAATGGAATTAGAATGGAGAAGACTATTCCTAGGACACCACAACAGAATGGTGTGGCTGAGCGCATGAATCGGACCCTCAATGAGCGTGCCAGAAGTATGAGGTTGCATGCTGGGTTACCTGAAACTTTCTGGGCTGATGCAGTTAACACTGCAGCTTATTTGATAAACCGGGGACCATCAGTCCCCTTGGAGTTCAGAATACCTGAAGAGGTTTGGAGCGGAAAGGAGGTAAATCTTTCCTATTTGAAAGTTTTTGGGTGTGTCTCTTATGTTCACATTGATTCTGATGCACGTAGCAAACTAGATGCTAAGTCTAGAAAATGTTTTTTTATTGGCTACGGAGATGAGACCTTTGGCTACCGATTTTGGGATGATCAAAATCGAAAGGTTATCAGAAGTAGAAATGTAATATTTAATGAACAGGTTATGTACAAGGACAGGTCAAGTACAAAACTAGATGACGTGAAGGTAGAACAAAAGAAGTCTGAGTTTGTCAACTTAGATGAATTTTCTAATAACACCATGCAGAACAGTGGTCAAGAAGAGAAGGAGAATGCAAACCCACAAGTAGAACAGTGTACACCTGCAATTACTGTTCGCAGGTCTTCCAGGAACATTAGACCTCCACAACGATTTTCACCCTCTTTGTTTTATATTTTGCTAACTGATGGTGGTGAACCTGAGAGCTATGATGAAGCTTTGCAGATTGAAGACTCAATCAAGTGGGAGCTTGCCATGAAGGACGAGATGAACTCACTTATGACAAGTCAGACTTGGGAGCTAACTGAGTTACCACAAAGGAAGAAGGCCCTACACAACAAGTGGGTGTACAGGGTGAAAGAAGAGCATGATGGAAGCAAGCGTTACAAGGCCAGATTAGTAGTCAAGGGGTTTCAACAGAAGGAAGGTGTTGACTACACTGATATCTTCTCTCCAGTTGTGAAGCTGACTACAATCAGATTAGTACTGGGAATTGTGGCTGCAGAGAATTTACATCTTGAACAATTAGATGTGAAGACTGCTTTCCTCCATGGTGATTTGGAGGAAGATATTTATATGCATCAGCCACAGGGATTCATAGTGCAAGGAAAGGAGAACCTAGTATGCAAATTGAGAAAGAGCTTGTATGGTTTGAAACAAGCCCCAAGACAATGGTACAAGAAATTTGACAGCTTTATGTATAGTACTGGGTTCACAAGGTGTCAAGCAGACCATTGTTGTTATGTTAAGAGTTTTGACAACTCTTATATCATCTTATTATTGTATGTAGATGATATGCTCATTGCAGGGTCCAGTATTGAGGAGATTAACAACTTGAAGAAACAACTGTCTAAGCAGTTTGCAATGAAGGATTTGGGACCTGCAAAACAAATCCTTGGTATGAGAATCATCAGAGACAGGGCCAATGGTACATTGAAGCTTTCACAGACTGAGTATGTAAAAAAGATCCTCAGTAGATTTAGCATGGATGAAGCTAAACCAGTGAGCACACCCTTGGGTAGTCATTTTAGACTAACTAAGGATCAGTCACCAAAGACGGAGCAGGAACAGGCCTACATGAGCAAGGTGCCTTACGCCTCAGCTATTGGTAGTCTTATGTACGCTATGGTTTGTACAAGACCAGACATTGCACATGCAGTGGGAGTTGTGAGTAGGTACATGAGTAACCCAGGAAAGCAGCATTGGGAGGCAGTCAAGTGGATTCTGAGGTATCTAAAAGGTACTTTAGGCACATCTCTTTGCTTCACAGGAGCTGATATGAAATTAACAGGTTATGTTGATTCCGATTTAGCTGGTGATGTTGACACTAGGAAGAGTACCACTGGTTATGTGTATACTTTGGGTGGTACTGCAGTAAGTTGGGTTTCAAGGTTGCAAAAGATAGTTGCTCTCTCTACCACAGAAGCAGAATATGTGGCTGTAACTGAGGCAGGAAAAGAGATGGTCTGGTTACAAGGTTTCTTGGAAGAGTTGGGTCAAAGGCAGAAGAAAGGTATTCTACACAGTGATAGTCAGAGTGCTATTTTTCTAGCAAAGAATCCGGCATTTCATTCCAGAACAAAGCACATACAATTGAGATATCATTTTATTCGTTCTCTGCTTGATGGTGGGCAATTAACACTTGAGAAGATTCTTGGAGCTAAGAATCCAGCAGACATGTTAACTAAAGGAGTTACCATTGAGAAACTGAAGTTGTGTTCAACTTCAGTTGGTCTTCTAACTTGAGGACAGGTGAACGAGTTGTAGCGATGGCGATTATGCTTGGAGGCATGCAGTTGGTATTGGTAATTGGACCAGTGCTCCAAGTGGGAGATTGTTAGTTATGTGGAGCACTAGTGCAATACATAAATGGTGCATAACATGGGATTATTTCCTTTAGTCAACAATTGTGGCTTATGAAGAAAGAAGAAATTGCTTCTCACCGTAGAAGATACAAATGGTGCATAACATGGGATTATTTCCCTTAGTCAACAATTGTGGCTTATGAAGAAAGAAGAAAACATGCAAGTAGGTGGAGGCATATGGGATTGCAACTCTTATGTCTTACATGTCGGCTACTTCAACAAATGGTTCTCACCTTAGTCAAAGGTGTGGGGGGACAAATTGATGAGTCATTACGGCTGCAACATGTGCAAGAGAAGAGAGAAATTGTCACGGCAACTTCTCTATAAAATGAATGAAGAAAACACCAAATAGTCAAGCCTATGTGTGTGAATCACATGGGATGATAACCCATGAATCTCCAAAGGTCATACAAGTTGGCTACTTGTAGATTTGGCCAAAGATTGTGCTGACAATGTTGAAATTGTGTGTGCACTATCGGCTGGCTTTTATTGAAGTTGATATCAAGCCTATTATAAATATAAGCTTTGTACGTGAGAAGAAATAAGGAGCAGCAGTAGGAACAAAGAAGATATTTTTAGTGTTGTCCTTCTGTAAGTGCTGCGTGAGAGAAAGAATAGAGAGAATATTTCTCTGTTATTATTCTTTAGTACAAAGAGCTTATTGGGTGTATTTGGGGTTTGGGTTTGTGAGAGTGTTTTCATGCCACCTTTGTAATCTCCCTATTTTATAGTGAAAGATCGCTGCAACTCTGTGGACGTAGCCCAAGTGGTGAACCACGTAAATTTTGTGTCGTGTGAATTTTTCTTTTGTGTGTTCTTCTCCATTTTGCATCTCACAAGTTCCAGGAATATTGTTTTTATTCCTAACACGTAAAAAAGTCATGGTACACTCTTCTCCAAAACCCTACTTTTATTGCCAAACACCATTCTTTTCAATCTCAAAACAATCCAAATCTTCTCGTCCAAAGCGAGAGTGAAAATCTTACCCCTCCAACAATTACTCTCTTCCAAAACCCTTCTTTCATGTCCCTCCACCCGCATTGTCATAATGATGGTTTTGATTCTGAAGTCAGTCTAGGCATGCCGATTTTTAGAGATAAATGGAAGACTTTTATGAATCCGAACCTATGTGCTTGCATCAATGGCATAATCTGCCTGCATGAAGATAATTATCCCGGTAGAATCGTTTTATTGAATCCAGCAATCAGACAATGTAAATACATTTGCCTTCCCAAATTTCCTTCTAGTCCTGCCCGTGGTCTTTTTGCATTTGGTTATGATCAGAATTCTAATGACTACAAGGTGGTTCGAATTGTCAGTTATAATAGCCATTCAATCAGAGGAGGCAATATTGACAAGATTCCACATCCAGTTATTCAAGTTTACACTCTAAGTACTGATTCGTTTAGGGAAATTGACACCCCTAATTTTGATCGTTCAAACGTTTATTCTCTTCAACATTCGAATGAAATATATGTTAATGGAGTTCATTATTGGCGCGGAATGTTCAAGGACGAACGCAGGCGCACGTGTGAGGGCATTGTATCCTTTGACATGAGAGATGAGATGTTTCGAACCACAAAGATGCCAGATCTTGGTGATTATATTTCGCATCGCAAGACTTTATCAGTGGTAAATAATTGTCTTGCTTTGATTATTTATGATATGCAACACAAAGAGAAAATCTTTGATATATGGGTGATGAATGATAATGGAATTGACAAGTCTTGGACCAAACAATTTGTAATCGGACCCCTCTTTGTAACTCGGACAACACGAGAATTCTTGGTATTGAATGGTCGGATTCTTCTAGTAGGTGATAAGCTTGTTTTGGTGAGTGGAGAAGGACAAATACTCTTGTATAATTTCAGTGCTCAAGAAACTAAGAACCTTCAACTTCAAAATCTTCCAAACAAGGTTTCGGTATCACGGGCAATGGTTTATGTGGAAAGTTTAGTTTCAATCACGGGTGGAAATGTCTATTAGAGTTAGCGTGCCCTTACTTCTAATAATTATTTGCTTGTTTCTTAATTTCCCCTTTTTTATTTCTTATTTTTATTTATTTTTTGGATATGATGAGATTTGAAAATTTAGAATGATTGTTCTATCATCATGCCAAAAGACTTTACTAGTTGAATTACTTGAAATATGATTATTCAAAAATTAATGAGTGATTTACAAAAGTGGTATTGCATCTGATATTATTACTTGTTTAGTCTCTATTTAATCCGGTGAGATTTACACAAACTTGGTTGCTTTAGGATTTGCCTTGGTGCTATTCTTAAAATGGAGAATAGTACTGGCAAAGTGGTTAGCTTAACTACAAAAGATGATGGCTATCTCTCAAATTTTCTTTTCTGAATGCATACTTCATATACATCTTATTGCTAGCTATAATTGAATATGTTTTCACCACAACAAAATTGCTAAATTGTCCCCCTTTCTTATTGGTTATTAATTTATTATAGGGAATAGCAATTGTCTTCTTCCCCCCCAACTCTATGGCCAATGAAAGATTTGGGATGTTAATCTACGGGTGTTCATATTGCTAAATTCTGCTCTAGTTGAGACAGATTGTGCTTCATGAAGGCTGATTGGGTCAACTGGTTAAGGGATTGGTAGACTTTTCTGCATAACATCTCAGTTGTTACTTGCTTTTATGTCTATTTGGTTTAGGGAAATTTACAGAGACTTGGTTGCTTTAGGACAACGAGGGTATATAAACCACAGTTTCACTAGTGATAAATTAAGCTTCATAATGTAGGTAGTTGAATTTATGGTCAATTTTGCTAGTTTTCTATGATATTCATTCTTGACCATATGATATAATTACCATTTTCACGTTTTTGTTTAGCACTTGTTCCTTTTGGCCTAGGTTGAACTTTCAGCCCTTGAATCCTTGCATAATTGTAAAGAATTTTATTTCATCAAGAAGACTCTGTTGGAGTTGGCTGATGTGCTTGAGCACTCACGGTTGGCATGTGCTTGCAAGCATGGCTTAGAAATGCGCAAGTTAGTTGAGTTAAGTCTCCAAAGATCTTTTACCCACTCTCTCTTTAAAAAAGAATGTTCAATGATGCATACATATGAGTTAAGTGTGGCTTAAATTCAGTGAAACATTTTTATTAATACCTTTGTTCATATTGTGTATATCCGTGTTAGTTGAGAATTGAGATAGATTGTGCTTCATGAAGACTGGTTCAATCAAAAGTGAGAGCTAGTCAAGGCATTGGGTAGACTCTTCTATAAAACATGTCTGTTATTGCTTACTATAGTGTCTATTTGGTCTAGGGAGATTTACACATACTTGGTTAATTTGGATTTGCTTTTGCATTTCGTACTATACTTAAAATGGAGATTCAAGTTAGAGGGCTTCTAGACTTGGTTCATGCATCACAAGCTATAGTTTACGTGGAGAGGCTAGTTTCAATAACGACTGCAAATGTGTTTCAGAATTAGTGTGCCCGATCGAGCTCCTCAATTTTTGGATACAAAGGCTTCGTTTTTCTTTTTTTAATTTTTTCTTGGTAATGATTTTTCAAGAAGTAATGTGTGATTTAGAGAAAGTGATATTGCATCTTATATAGATGTTGATTTTGTTAGATTTCAATTTTCTGTTCCTGTTAAATTAAGTGAAACATTTTGTTTATTAATCTATCTTTGTTCATATTGCGAAAATCTGCACTAGTTGAGACAGACTGTGCACTGTGCTTCATGAAGATTGGGCAATGTTTGCAATGGTGCATTCAGAGAGTTAACGTGACAATGAACGTGATCGGTACTACTTCAATAACAAAATAAATAAATGTCTAAATTGCTCTTTTGAAATTGTAATACCAATTTGTAAAATTTGTAATATTTATAACATTAATTTGTAATATCTATAACATTACTCTAAGTTAAATATGTCTAAAGATTTTAAGCCTTTGGCTTATTTAATTCCAAATTGTGTAGCTATATCTTTTGGATTTTGATATTTTCACATTATCGTTTCACACCACTTAATTAAATTGTTAAGCCTGATCTCCAACATTCCAAAGAGATTAGTTAGAACCTAAAGAAGACATGAACAAACCTATGAAGCCAAAGCCATCTAAAACCTCAACTAGCCCAAATAAACTCAATGATAAGGAATAATTAGATCTATCCACTATTAAATGTTAAGAATCCAAAATCCCTAAATTTAGACTATAGAAAAACCTCAAATTGATACCCGTTGTAAAAATCCTTAACCATTCCTCAAATAGATTCACCAAAATCAAAACTCACTTTTTTAATCACATATATAACACTAAGGTTGCTTAGATTTGGAAAGAAACTAACAACATAAAATCCTCAAAGTTTAAGGTTTTACCTTAAAGAAACTAACAACAATATAAACCAATTTATGGTATGAATTTTTTTCTTTTTTTTTTTTTGAGCAAATTTATGGTATGAATTATGATTCACCTTTTGACAATTCTAGTTTTAAGAATATTTAGAATATTCTTCTTATGTTAATTATAATTTGTTGAAGTTACTTAACTTTTTTTTTTTTTTGCTAATTAATGAAGTCATTTAACTTAAATGGTTTTCAAGTAATGATAAACCACAAATTGTGTGCCCTGCCAAAGACCTCTCGAACTTCAAACCTCAATTCTCCCTAGGCAAAAAATCAGGCGAGTCATTATTGACTAAAATTATTAATTTGATAGCAAAATTTAATAAAATTACAATAAATACCTTTGACCTTCTCTCCCATGTAAATTGTTTTTTCAACTTGAGAAAAAAGTTAAAGTAATGCACATTTTGGGAAAGTGATATAAATTGTTTGTCTGTGAAAAAAAAGTGAAAAAAACGCACATGTTTCTCACTTACCATTTATTTGTCTATATGTTTTCCCATTATTAGTTTAAATTAAATTTTGCATAAAGAGGAACGGTATTGTGAACAATACTTTGGCTTTCATAATGGATAAATGAGTTTAGAAAGCTAAAAAAATAAATATAAAATAGTATGGTAATATTATTATGGGAAAGAGAAACTGAGGAAAATAGTTATCTTACAAGAGAAAATAGTTATCTTACATTGACATCTGTTTTTTTTTTTTTTTAAACTGAAAAGGTAGTTTGTCCATTGCTTCTGCGGTCAAACTAATCCATTTCCCCCCTTGAGAAATCCCATAATCACCAAGAAGTGATTGTGAAAAGTGACCTTCAGATCAAATTGTACGTCACAAAGCAATTGAGTCACACCCTGATTAAGTAACTAATCTATTATTTCCATGAGATATAGTGGGCAATTGACATTCTAACCATATACCCTTATGAGTTTAATAAAAAATAAAATGATTCTTTGACTTTATAATATAAAGGAATATTTTTAATTTTTTTTTTCTTCAGAATATATAATATTTTGAACTTTCAAGAAAAAGGAAATAAAATATGTATTTATAAAACTATATAATTATATTCACTGGGCATTAAGCCCATTGTTCTCCCCCGTCCCCCAATTGACCACTCATACAAATTATAGACTGCCTTAGATAGATAAAAAAGAAAAAAGAAGAAGAAAAACAATATAAATATTCAAAGACATAGTCACATAGGCAAAGCCTCAGTAAAAAATTTAAAACTAATTTGTTTTGAAGCAAAATATTCCTTTTAAAATGATTTATTAAAAAAATGTTTTCTTTGAACGGTTTTGAAATGAATCTTAAAGAATGTCATTGTCTCTATGTTGATCTTCAATCACCATACACTTAAACACTAAAAAATATTTTTTCTTTTATTAAAGGAAAAAGAAATCTCAAGGAGCCATAACCCCATTACTGAAAAAGATTACATTTTTTAAAGGCAAAAATTTTGAACTTCTATTATATTTATTTAACAAAAAGTGACCCATAATATCAAATATTCAATTTTGCATGGCCACATGTATACAAAGAATTACGAATCTCCAGATAGACGTTTAGAAACAAGGAGCATTGTCTCACAATAATGAGACACTTGTTTATTCTTTTGTGAGAGAGGGGATGATGCAGTAATTGATATTGCATCACGACAGTCACCACAATCAGTGAGACAACCATCAGCCATAACAACTACTGTTTCGTAGTCACCAGCTTTCCACCCATCTTTAGCTGATTCTATTTCGCCAACATTAGAATCATAGAGTTGGTAGCATAAATCATACTGCACTTTCAATTTAGGGTCCGCAGTCTCGTTAACAAGTGGGCCAATCATAGCTAAGGTTGTATTAATAGCGACATCTGCCAAGTGAATTGAAATATTGGTAAGGCCAACAAGGTCGACGAAGGGTGTGCGAGGATCGGATTTAAGGGCTTGCAAGCAAAAAGGTGGATCTTCATGTGGAGAGCAAATCTCCTTAAGCACATCTTCTGTCACCTTCATACTTAGCTGTGCATTTGTTGGACAAATCAATAGGATTGCTAGCATAAGAGAGAGCAACAAGGAGGCAGCCATTTCTTTCATCCTTCACTGACACGAATTGTATATAGGGTTTGATATCATGAGGATGTATAGGGTTTAAGAGAAAGCTTATATAGCATTTTATTAAGGGGTGGCATTGACTTGACAAATTTTGTTAGGTAGAAAAACCATTTATTTTAGGCGCCTAAGTGTCAATTAGCTAGTGCCTTGTATCCTAAAAGGTAGGAGGGGGGAAATAATTAATTCGTTTCCATATATGTGACTTTCCTAACAAATTCTACCTTATAAAGTGACCGTAAAAAAAAGAGAAATAAAATGTCATGCACATTTTTAAGTCTTGTTCAAATTGATTACCATTTTTTAAGTTAATTTTTGAGGATGAGAGAATAGAGAATGAGGTGGTCCATAAGGGATAAGGATCCTCTCTATTTGAAATAAAATGGAGAGTCTCCATTTCATGGTCCAGATTAAATATCACAGATCTAATAGTGTACAGACTGCCACGTCATTTAAAATTTTAAATGACAAGGCAGTCTATATATCGTTAGATTTGTGAAATAAAATCTTAACCATTAAATGGACAAATGGAGAGATTTCCAAATGGAGAGGATCCTTATCCGTCCATAAGGGGTGATAACCGTTTTTGACTCTTTTTTATTTTTATTTTGTTGGTGAATAACCATTATTGACTCGACAAATTTTGTTTGAAGATAATGGTCCATAAGGGGTGGTAACCATTATTGACTTCTTTTTTTTCGGTGAATAACCGTTGTTATTGACTCGACAAATTTAATTTGAAGATAAACCATTTATTTTTGGCACTTTTAGGTGCCAATTAGTGCCTTGTATTGTTTAAAAGTTAAAACATTGGATGGGCGGACTATAGAACATTGCCACTATGGTTCACCTTGAGTATTGAATAATTTCTCCATAAACATTTTAAATGTTAACAATGTTAGATATAACGTAGGGCTTTATGTGTCAAGACTCTTTAACACTTTGCATATTATCACAATTAGAAAGTCATTGTCTTAGTGGAAGGTACGAAGAGTAATTGTCAACGTGATGCTGCTATTATGGGTAGTGTAGATAAGAATGGATAGGAATGCTATTTTAAAGTACAAGATTTAAAACCATGAGGGGTAGTTCAACTGGTCCGGCCTTGGGTGTACTCCCCAATAGTCACTAGTTCAAGTTCCCTCAAGACCACCTATCCAAGGCAAAACCTTGTAACTATCGTTTTACGCATGATTAGTAGGGTGTTACGTGTCCATCTGAGATTAGTCGGGGTTCGCACAAGCTGACCCGAACACCTAATGGTCACTAGTTCGAGTCCCTTTAGAACCATCTACCTAAGGCAAAATTTTGCACCTATCGCTCTACGCGTGGCTAATAGAGTGTTACGTATCTATCTGGGATTAGTCGAGGTGCGCACAAACTAGTCTAGACACCCAGAGTCATAAAAAAAAGTACAAGATTTAAATTGAAACTAATTTATATATATTGATACGAACTTAAAAATATAAGGTTTGATTTGAAACTAGAGAAACTAAAAGGTTAAATTTGTAATAATCTTAAATTTCCGGATTTAACTTAAAACTATATTTGAATATAGAATATCAAATATAAAGGGAAATTACACTAACCTTCCCAGAGATTAGTAACAAAATATTCATTTATACTCAAAAGACTCTTAACTTATATTTTAATCATAATCAAGTATTTAATTACCTTATTACAATTATATTTTATTTTAGTAAAACTCATTACAATATTAACCAACTTAGTATTAAGCAACGTGGCAACTAGATAATTTCACTTTATTTTTTATAAAAAAACCATGATAATTTTGGCAATGTGATAGTTTCAACAACGTGATAATTTCGACTTTATTACTTTTTACCATGATAGCAAATGTCTGATTTTAGAATCAAACCATAATTAAATGTGGACTTCTCAAATAAGAACTCATTGTAGGCTTCCCACATACAAGTGTGTTTTTTTTTTTTTCTTATAAAATAACTAAGATTTAAAATGGAAACAAATCAAACATAATCTGACACATGTTATATTGTAATTGGTGAAGTATAGAGTGAAATACAAAAAATAGGATAGAGGATATTTATTCCTGTGAACATGTGGATCATGTCTGCATCGTTTTTAACCTCCATAGTGTCATTTGTGCCACGGACATCGCAATTAAGCTAGTTTAATAAAATGTCCACCATTTGTATCACTAAAAACCCCCACTCCACTTACATGTTCTAGCAAGTTAATGTGGCTATAACGTTCAGGGTCCACTCTTTCAACCACAAAGAATATGCCTTTGTAATAGACAATAAAATCATGTGTAAAATCAGACATAGGTAGCTATCATTGTGTAAAAAGAAAAAAATAAATAATATTAATAATTATTATTATTATTATTATTATTTGGATGCTACACTGCTTAATATTGTAATAAGTTTTACTAAAATAAAATAAAATTGTAATAAGTGACAAGGAAACTAAGTATTTAACCATGGTTAAGACTTAAGTTAAGAATATTTTAAGAATAAATGAATATTCTGTTACTGTTAGTCATCCATTTGAGTTAAAGGGTGTATCTATTATACATTTACAAAAGTGAGTGAACAAATTGTCATTTTTAAAAATAGGAGAGTCATTTCCCCAAACCTCAAGGGATGTTAGTATAAGTTGCTTAGAATGTAATTTACTTTAAAAATATAATAATCACAACCACATTAAAAATAGTTGATAGTTTGCTTCTTTAAATTTCAAAGTATTTGTTCATTTTTTTTAAGTCAAAGACACATTTTGTTTTCGTCGTAATTAATAATATTGCATTCATTTTATTTATTTTTTGATAAGTTAATAATATTGTATCCATATTAGTTACAAGTAATGTAATTATATTTTGTTAAAATCACAAGGGTAGGGTTGAGATTTAAAAAAAGAAACATAATATTACCATACTAGTGTAGATTTCTTTTCCCTTTTTTAACTGTCTAAAATAATTTGTCCTTCTTTTAAGGAAAAAAAAAAAAGCCAGTTCTCCGATATACATTCCTTTAAACCTATCTATTGTTCTTCTAAAAAAATGTCCGATTCTATATATCCCTCACTGTAGTGATGCAATAGCAACTATTGGAACCCCTCTCCCACAAGAGAATTTAAAAAGAAGTCTTTCATCATTGTGAGACAAAATTGCTTGTTTGAGTGTTTCTTTTTCTTTTCTTTTCTTTTTTAATAAATGTTTGAGTGTTTCTAAACGTCTATCTTGAGATAATTAAATCCTTGTGTGCATGTGGCCATGCAAAATATAATATTTGGTATTACAAGCCACTTTCTATCTAATAAATATAATAATTAAAGTTAAAAAATTGGTCACCCTCGGCTGTGGGCAGTTCTCCCCTCTATTGTTGACTTGTGGTCCATGTGTTTGGTTATCATCCCACACATGAGAGATCATATTGAGAGAGTTTATATTGTCCAAGTTTTCTTAGGTTGTACCCTTTATAAGTCATCGACATCACTCATCTTTCAAAGTGTCTTTTAAGATTAAGTTAGTTTCATTGGACTTTATTGTGTTTTTATTTTTTAATAAATATACTACGATAAGATTTTAAAACATTCATTTTATGATGATTACTCTTTCTAATTAGGCCAAGATACCAATGAGTTTCTTTTTCATATAGATTGGATTTAAACTCAAGTCTCTTATTTAAGGACAAGAAGCTAAGCTAATTAGAGCTGTTTGTGTAGCTTTTGATCACGAATTAATATCCTCATAGTTCTCATATTTTTTGTGTGCTTTAGATTATTGGAGGATTTTAAAGCTGAACAAATAAATTATTGTTGTAAATTACAGATTTTAGCAATATTAGTGACAATTTGAGAGAAAAGAGAGAAAATCAAGACAAAACTTTATGAATTTATAGTACCTCCAAAGAGAGAAAATTAAGTTACCATCCCTTGATCAGTTTCCATGTGATTGGCAATCAACGGTAAGCAAAGTTAAGAGTTTTTGAACCTCACCTTACTAGGATCTTAGCTATTTAAAACAGATGACCTAGTTTTATTGGATGGGTGGATATTGAGCATTGCTAATGTGGTCCACTCAAAGTATTAAATAATTTCTTAGAAGGCATTTGAGATGTTAATAATGTTAGGCAACCTAAGGCTTTTCATGGCATGACTCTTTAACAGCTTGCTCATTACAAAAAAAAAAAAAAAAAAAAAAAAAAAAAAAAAAAAAGGGAAAAGGAAACCAAAACAAAACCGGAAAGCCAAATAGGTTAAGCAACTTAGCGAACCAGAGAGCCAAATTGAAAGGTGATCATCAGGACAGTTGCTATATGATATAAAAGCATGAGCATCTTCATCAAGTTAAAGGCATTATTTATATAAATAAAATTACAGTCATATGTCTTAAGATTAGAGAGTTCTTAACAAACAACACTTTTGCCTTTTGGATAATATATATTGATAATAAATTTGTTCAGCCATCTAATCCTCCATTGTATGGAATACCTGTAGGAGGCAACCACGAGTTTCCCTTTATAAACTGAGATACTGTATAAAGTTGAGCCTGAGAGGAATCCAGACTGTGAACACCCGGCCAATTCACCCGTTTATCTATGCTTGCTCCTGGACCAGTATTTTTGTATTCTCCATAAAATAGAGTTGATTCAAAGCTCGAAGTCCACCTTAGCCATCCTTCCGGGTTTATGATGTTGCTCATGAATGTCTCCATAAACACCGTCCTTGAATATGTTTTCCAAGGTCGACCAAGGAATGTTGGAGTCGGATTGGCTGAGGATATTAAATCAGAATCCCCAGTTATATTGCATAAATGGAAGGAGAAACCGGTGTTTGAATTTGCCTTCTCGCGGCCTTGAGCAGTGATGGTATTGGATTGTCCAGGTAGAGCTTGTCTCGGTAGAATTTCACATTTTTGAAAGACAACAAGTGCATCACCAAAGATGAAATCCACCGTACCACTGATTCGGCATTCTCGATAGAATTGATGATTATGGTGTGCATATAACGTATCTTGGTAACCCCGGATCCCACATCGATAAAAGATTGAATAATCAGAATCTGATCGAAGTGCCACAGCTTGTCCTTCTTCTGGTCCTGCAGTATTCTCAAATGTGATGTCCATTGCTACAAATTTTTTACCATCAACAGCTGCACAAGACAACATACAAATGACAATATTAGAACAAACCCTGTTTGTAATACTGTGTAAATATTTTAAGACATGAACATATTTTTTAGTATCAATATGATTACCCAAATTAGTTTATCTTATTCAGAAAATTCATTTGATTTACAAAGTATATATGGGATGTGGCACAAAATTAAATATTTTTTATAATTATATTTTTACAATTTCAAAACAATCAAGAAGGTATATTGTTCCTTAAATACATTCAAGATTGATAATGCATTAAAAATGAAAAGCTATTTGTTAATTACCAAATGTGGCTGATCCATATGTACCATAACCAGTGGTGTTGCTGTGACTGCCTGAGATGATAGTTTGGTCTATACCATCACCAACCATCATAATATTCCATTTGTTAAGTGGGATAGACACGTATTCTTTATAGGTAGCTTTCTTGATATAGATCACAAAGCGTGCTAAGCTATTATTCGGTGCAGCTTTAACGGCTTCCATAATGCTTGTAAAATCTCCAGATCCATCAACAGCTACTGTAATGTTGGATGTAATGTCATCTGCTTGCATGAGTTTCCAATCATGGGAATCAAACCAAGATTGAAAGTCATGACCCACTGTATCATCGGGCATTTGCTGCAGGAAAGCCCATTGATCGTTGACCAAAGTGGTCACTTTCTCTAAGCTCACTATTATTTTGTCTTTTAGAATGGTACTCATGTTAGTGCCAACAAGCTCGTCATTGCATGTGGCTAGGTTTGTGATGGCACCACTTAACCAAGTCTGGAGATCGAACTTCAGATTTCTGGTACCAAAATCTGTGACTGTTATAAAACATTAATTGGGTATTAGTATATTCTCTTGTGAACAAAAAATCAAAATATATAACACAAAAACACAAAAAACAAAAATAAATAAAAATATAACTCATTTCAAGTCAAGTCAATACAACTTTAATTTCCAAAGATTTATCTCGCACTTATCAAAGGTTACCTTAAATTAGCAAAAAAAAGAAAAGAAAAAAAAAAAAAACAAAAAAAAGAAAAAAAAAAAAAAAGCACTTTTACCAATAAAAAAACTTAGATACCACATGGGATCATAACACAAAAACCATGTTCTTCTAATACATATATGAAGTTGGGGAAAAATTAAACAACTGATGTTTTTATCATGCTAAACTCGTGATTTGCGCTGTGGACCATTAGGTCCAACACTTTCTTAAAATTACTCATGAATCCTATACAATTCCTAAACAACACACATGATAATTTTGGAATTCAGTAATTTTAATAATTATTTTTATTTGATTTTTGTTTCAAACAGTAGAATTAAACTTATAAATAAAGACTTCATTCTTCTAACTTTTGGGTCTCGTCGGTATAATCAAGGCAATAACATATCTTTTGCTTCCCTATGAGAAAATGCAATAATATATATCACAGTAAAAAAGAATGAAAATTAAGCATATATTACATAAAGGTTTTATGAAAAATCTAAGAAACAGAATGTTTACCTCCCTCCACGTTGTCATGACTCATGAATATAAGAGAATCCAAAGTTTTCAATTGTTATTTCTACTTCCAACTAAATTGTTTTATTCACTAAATGATAATATTGCAAGCAAGAGCTATTTCAGGACAATGAAAATGAACGAAGTGGATTTTGGCTATGTCTATATATTTTTTCATTTCTGAAACTACCTACTCAGGGGTGCGAATGTCTATAAAGCAGTGGTGAAAGTTATCTCAGAGAGACAATATATAAATATATATATAGAGAGAGAGAGAGAGTAGAAGAATTCATATTATATTTGATATGATCTTGAATTCTTGATCATTTTTAACGCATGTATGAGATAACAAATGTTCTTACTATATATGAGCGTCCAAATTGTTACATGCACATGTCACATATATCTCAGCTGTTTTGCGTAGTGAATCTGAAAAAAGATTGAATTTTGCAAAAAATACTGTCGGCTTCATATTGGGAATCCGATAGTTTGTTAAGATTTATTTGTATGCAAAGTATTTGTTAAAATTTTGAAATCTAAAAAAGTGTGAGCCAAGAATATTTGCATTCTTCTTTCTTACTCGTTCTTTTTTTTCTTTTTTCTTTTTTCTTTAACGAAATAGAATAAGCAAGAAAATTCGCTAATTTCAATCCATTTTATATACTTTCCTACATCTAATAAGCAAGAAAATGGGCTTAGTTGTGATTAAGCCTTATGAAATGAGCTGTAAATTTCTGTGTCATCATGATCTAGGATAGTTGGACATCTAGAAATATTCTAGTCATAAGAATAATAATAAAATAAAATAAATGCTTGCATATATTATAATAAAGCCTTCAAGAAAAATAACCAAATAATGTAATATAAATAGCTTCCTTATAACCATTATACTTAAACGAAGTATTAAAAAAAAGTATTAACAAAAATACATGTATACATGTATACGTACCATTTGGATCTTGAAACTTGGTTAGAGACCAATCCAGAAGTTCATGAGTCGAATCGAACAACTCCGAACAATCAGAAAGTACATTAAAATGTTGAAAATCCTTAACAACAAAAGTAGACATTGTATTTTTTGTATTTTGAACCACGCTCATTGCTAATTTCATTGAATCTTCAAAAGCATTATATGTGGAGCTATTGCCTAGATTGGAAGAATAAAGGAAGATTACTAACATGAACATCTTTCGGATAGAAGCCATAAGTGAAGAAAGAAAGATATTATTTCTAAAGAGGTGAATGGAGATAATGGAGGAAGAGAAGTGATTAAAGAAATAAGTGAGTTCTAAGTTGGAGAATGAAGATGGTGGTGGAAGAGAAGAGAAATAACCCCCATATATATAGAATTATTTACACTTGATAGATTTTTCTTTGAGAATAAATTACACTTGAGAGATAGGTTAGGACTTAGGATAGCACGTGAATTGTTCATTTTCTAGTTTTTATTCTATCTAATAATTGAATATAAATGTATTATGTCTATAATGTATTATCTTTATAAATGTATTAATTATGTCAGTGTTTCATCCTCTTGGTTACTATTTTTGTTTTGAAATGAGACTAGAAGGATTAATTCATTCTGTTATATCATAGATTTGTAATACATGACCCATTTATTAGTCATAGCTAGGATGAACCATTGACATAATAAATAGGTCATCTATAACCCACAGTTCATTCTATGACTAATTTAGATGTCATCATAATGCATGGTTCATCCTCTTACTTAATATCTCTGTTCACAATTCTGTTTACTATTATATGACCCAAAATGAATTAATCTTAGAGTAGAGAATTGACCAATTATTAGTCATAAAAAAAAGAATCCATGGCTGTGATTTAATCTTAGAGTAGAGATGAAATATAATTTAAATGTTGAAATTATCTTTTTCACACTATTAATTACCTTTCTCCTTCATACAATTAATACACACGTATCATTTGTTTTTAGGTGATTAACGCGTTGTATAGATGCACTATAGTGGAATCTCTTGTACACGATTTTGTCAATCATACATGTTGAAAAATTAATGGAGGAAAATGATGTAGCAGCACAAATGTAGAAACCTATCTAAGCATGCTTATATGTTGGGCTTATTGTTTGTAGGCTAGGCATTAATTTAGAATCAGGAGGTTAGGTTTTTTAGTTTAATTTTGGTTGAAAAAGACAAGGTTGAAAGGTTCAAGAAAGAAATTATAAGTTCTTATATGTATTTTCCCCACCGTCAATCAATCGATAATATCCATTTCATTTAAAAAAAAATAAAAATAAAATTGAAAATGTCCGTTCTCCATCTCGTAGAACGAGGTTTTCCATCAAAATTGTAAAGTTGGAGCCAATTCAATAATATGACATTACATTTTTTTTTTTAATCTTTTCAATTAGAGTTAATTTTGCTAGATTTCTGTATTTCAAGTTTATTAAGGATTTTTTTTTAACTAAATATAGTCAAATATAAAATAATTATTGAAAAAAAAAAGTGTACATAAGCATTGATACCATGGTTTTAAAAACCGGACCGGGGAGAGAACCGGAAAGGGGAGTGGTTCCCGTATCACTGGTCCGACCGGTGGTCGAACCGGTGACGTCATAAATAATTTTTAAATTATATAAATTAATAAAATATATATAACAAATTTAACTAATAATATTTAGTTAAAAATATATATATAACAAATTTTAAAACTTTTATATGAGTTTTCACATCTTATATTTAGAAGAAAAAAAAAGTAACTAAACATATTAAAATTACAAAATAATCATATTTAAATCATAGAAGAACGTTTTATGTTTATTTGATAATATCATAAGTCAAAAATAGTATTTTCTTAGATTTATGGTAAGAACTTTCTTTATTTGACTTATTTGAAGATTTAAAAACTATGTATGAGTTTAAAATTTGAATGCCCTAATTTAAATTTTAAGTCTTCAAATTTTAATATGTTAATTAATTTTGTATTTTGATGTAGTTATAAATAGTATTTGCTATTTGAAGACTAGTTGTTGTTTTTCCAATGTGGGACTAGTTGTCTTGTACTCTTGTGAGAAAACTTATTCATCGTCCCACATTGGAAAAAGAAAAGAGAATGATACACTTTCTCCTCTATAAATACTACACTCTTTCAAGAATTTTAAATATGAGGGTGGGCTATATTAATTTGTGGGCCTACCATTCATTAACTAAATATTGGGTTGCCTTGTGTGAGCCAAACATTTAATGTTAGGTTGCCTTTTGTGTGAGTCAAACATTTAACATTTAATGTTGGGTTACCTTTTGTGTGAACCAAACATTTAATGTTAGGTTAATTTTAATGTAGACTTAACATATTAGTATTATTTTTTAAATAAAATTTTTTTGTATTTAAAAAGTGATCAAACCGGTTGGACCGGTCCGGTTCCCGGTTTTACCGGTTGAACCGGCGGTTTCCGGTTTTGCATCACTTTTTCTTTATTTTCGGTTTTTTAAGGAAACCGGACCGGACTAGGCACCGGTCCCCGGTTGAACCGGTTGAACCGGCCGGTCCGGTCCGGTTTTTAAAACCATGATTGATACTATTGTAATAGTTCATTTACGAATGAAGTTTGTTCCTTTTGGTTGAGTTGGCCAATAATAAAAGTCCCAAATTTGTAAATAATAAAATTGCATTTATGTTTTTACGTCTTCAGAGCTTTTTTGTATTAATTTCTCCTTTTTATTTATTTTTATTTATTAACTATTACTTTCTCCTTACACATTACTAATTTACTACTAGATGGATAAGAATATTATTCCAATAAATAACTTCCATGTCATCTACATCCTATGACCCACGGTTCATCCTATGACTAATTTAGATGTCATCATAATGGTTCATCCTCTTAGTTAATATTTTTGTTTACAATTCTGTTTACTATTATATGACCCAAAATGAATTAATCTTAGAGTAGAGCTAGAATTGACCAATTATTAGTCATCAAAAAAAGGATCCATGGCTGTGATTTAATCTTAGAGTAGAGACGAAATATAATTTAAATGTTGAAATTATCCTTTTCACACCATTAATTAGCTTTCTCCTTCATACAATTAATACACACGTATCATTTGTTTTTAGGTGATTAACGCGTTGTATAGATGCACTATAGTGGAATCTCTTGCTCACGATTTTGTCAATCATACATGTTGAAAAATTAATTGTGGAAATAATATGTAGCAGCACAAATGTAGAAACCTAGCTAAGCATGCTTATATGTTGGGCTTATTGTTTGTAGGCTAGGCATTAATGTAGAATCAAGAGGTTAGGTTTTTTAGTTTAATTATGGTTGAAAAAGACAAGGTTGAAAAGTTGAAGAAATCAATTATAAGTTTTTATATCTATTTTTCCACATCGACAATCAATCGATAATATCCATTTCATTTTTTTTTTTAAAGAATTGTAACTGTCCGCTCTCCAGGTTTCCCATCATAATTGTAAAGTTGGAGCCAATTAATAATATGACATTACAATTTTTTTTCCTCTTTTCAATTAGAGTTAATTTTGTTAGATTTTTGTATTTCAAGTTTATTAAGGAATACACACATATATCAGACTATATCAGCCCATTTGTATTTAAGATAATTATATAAGCATATTATATTATTTAACCAAATAATTTTAAATATTATTAGAAAAGATAGAAGTTTTAGAGTTTTTTTTTTTTTTTTTTTTAAATTGACCCCATTTAAAAAGTTGAACTTCTAGCTTTTCTATCTTCTTCAATTAAAACCTTACACTTTCAATTATAATTTCAATTTCCACCCTCCATCCATCTCAACCAGTCTAAAACTAAAGGAGAAAAAATGGCACCCGTGACACACTGTGTCAAAATTATATTAGGATACATTTAGTTGTATTAAGTGATTATATATTAGTTGATATTCTAGTTTCTATTTTTATTTAGAAATTAACTAGGAGGCAGCTGTTCTACGTGTGGGTCGTTCTCTAATTTCTACTTCAATTTTACTGTTTGTATTCATTTAGTCTTTTTCGTGTAGCACATTAAATAGTGAAGGGAATTATTATTTATGTATGTATTCCTAAATTTGCTAGAATTGCCTTCGGTGGTACCTTGAAAGTCTTAACTTAGAAAGAAAGGAAAAAATCACACATGACCGTGTAATTTTGACAATTTCCACCATATGCATGTGTGAAGAACTTAGGTCATGTTTGGTAAATTGTAATAAGTCATGTAATATAATAGTTATTCAATTGTTTGATTACTCTTTCATTACATGGAATTAATGACTATTTCTTATAAATAATTATTTTTTAAAATGAGCAATAGTTATTCCTTATCAAAATGGCTGTAATAGCTATTTTTAAGATTACTTAATAACTTAAAAAAAAAAAAAAAAAAACCATAGTTAACTACACTTTTTTAAAATCTCTCTCTCTCTCTCTCTCTCTCTCTCTCTCTCTCTCTCTCTCTCTCTCTCTCTCTCTCTCTCTCTCTCTCTCTATATATATATATATATATATATATAATATATTTGATCGCCATTTAAGGGTTAGACGAATTTTTCTCCAAATCGGTTTAAAAGTAAATTGTATCAATTATTTAAACAAGTCATATGATTAATTAAATAAGTCATTTACTAAATTACATGTGTATAATCGTTTAAGTCGGTACGTAATGGGTTGAAAGAATTATCCTCAAACTAGTTTGGAGGTTATGACTAATCAGCCCATTTGTATTTAAGATGACAATTATATAAGCATTTCTATCCTATTTCTTGTGAAAAAGGATTTCTCTACTATATATCAAATCCATGATGATGGAGTTACAAGTCTTGGATTAATTTTCACATTGATTTGAAATTGAAATAGATCTTATATATCAATATAGATTTTATCACTTAGATTTGGAAAGAAACTAACAACATAAAATCCTCAAAGTTTAGAGTTTTACCTTAAAGAAACTAACAACAATATTAACCAATTTATGGTATGATTTTTTTTTTTTTTTTGGGAGCAAATTTATGGTATGAATTATGATTCACCTTTTGACAATTCTATTTTTAAGAATATTTAGAATATTCTTCTTATGTTAATTATAATTTGTTGAAGTTACTTAACTTTTTTTTTTAGCTAATTAATGAAGTCATTTAACTTAAATTGTTGTGAAGTAATGATAAATCACAAAGCGTGTGCCCTGCCCAAGACCTATCATTGTTTATATATATAGAGGAGAAAAAAAGGAATTAGGACTGCCACCAGAGTGAGTGACACAATTCAACATGCAGAGATCCAGGTCGTATCTACCGCAAGACTTGTTGGAAGCCATTCTCATAAGACTTCCAGTGAAATCAATAATTCGTTTCAAGTGCGTAAACAAGTCAATATGGTTCACTCTTATACAAAATCCCACTTTCATTGCCAGACATTATTCTTCTCTATCTCAAAACAATCCAAGTCTTATGCTCAAGGGCTACCACAGCCACTGCCATTATTATCAAGACGATCCAAGTGTTCCCGTTTTGACCTCATGGACTGCCATGTATCTGCACCCTCATTCTGATGAAGAAGAATATGGTTTTGATCCTGGACTCAGTCTGGACATATCGTTTTTTCCAGAGACGAAACCGAAGTATATTCTACCACCATATTTCATCGATAGCATAATTTGTGATTGCATGAAGAAGCCTTACCTATTTGGGAATCATATATTTGATTGCATCAACGGCATAATTTGCCTGGGTGATGAAATCAATGGCCTCGTGTTATGGAATCCGGCAATCAGAGAATATAAGGTGGTTCCCGAACCTCCTTGTCATAACTGTCATTCATCTAACGACGTTTTAGCATTTGGTTATGATCACAATTCTAATGACTACAAGCTGGTTCGAATTCTCACAGATACATACCAGTCTGACCTGATTCTACATCCAGTTGTTGTTCATGTTTACAACCTAAGTACTGATTCCTGGAGACAAATCGATTTAGATTTCGATCTTTCAATCATTGATTTTCCTGGTGATTCTAATGAGTTATACTTTAATGGAGTTTATCATTGGTGTAGCTGTATCCTCTCCGGCGAATATGCACAACGTTGTGAGGTCATTGTATGCTTTGACATGACAAAAGAGGTGTTTCGAACAATGAGGATGCCAGATCTTGGTTATATTCCATCTATCAAGGACAATAAGAAGACTTTAGGTGTGTTAAGTAATTGTCTTGCTTTAATTGTTCATAATATAAACAAGATGATGACAAATAAACACCTTGATATATGGGTGATGCGTGAGTATGGCGTCGAGAAATCTTGGACAAAACAATTTGTAATCGGACCACTTTCAATAATTCCCAGGGCACAACAATTTCTGTTTGATGTTCAGCTTCTTCTGGTATGTGATAAGCTTGTTATGATTAATGGCAAAAGACAGATTCTCTTGTATGAATTCGGTGCTCAAGAAATCAAGAATCTTCAACTTAGAAATCTTCCAGAATCGTTTTTTGTATCAAAGCCTATAGTTTACATGAAGAGTCTAGTTTCAGTCAGTGGTTGAAATGTCTTCTTTGGGAGGTAGTGTGCCCCTTGCTACTAATAATTATTTGTAATTCTTTCCTTTTTCCATTTTTAAATATGATAGGATTTGAAATTTGAGAATGATATCTCTACCATCATGGCAAGACATTAATAAGTGTCTTTTGGTTATAGGTGGAATTCTATCCCATACTTTCTTTCTTTCTTTTTTTAAAAAATAAAAATAAAAAAATAAAAAATTCTTTAGTAATAATTAATCAAAAATTAATGACTGATTTAGTGAAGGTGGGTTTTAATTTTCTATAGATAATGTGTTGTTAAATTTCAATTTCTATTCCTTTTCAATCTCTGGAGTGTATTGTTCATTTGTTTTATACATTTGAATTGTGATAAAATTTGAGGGGAAGTATATTAGGTGAAAAATTATTGTTCCTGGTCTACCTTTGTTCATATTGCATAAATTTGTGTTAGTTCAGACAGATTGCGCCTCTAGAAGAGTGGGTCAAGCTAGAGTGAGAGCTAGTCAAGGGATTTGGTAGACTTTTCTGCATAACATCTCAGCTATTGATTGCTTTTGTTTCTATTTGGTCTTGGGAGATTTACACAGACTTGGTGAGCTTTAGGATATGCATTTTCAATTTGTACTACACTAGAAGTGTCTAGAACTGGAGACTAGCGGTAGACTGGTTTTTTACTTCTGGAAATATGACCGATTACATTTTATACTTGTGCTTGAAATGCTCCTTGGCATAAACATAAACTGCTTAACCTGTTAAGAATGAATGTCCTTAGATTACTAGGCAATTTGTTCTAGTGGGTGGGATTAGGTACTGGTAGGTTAACTACCTAAAGGCGAGTCTAAAGAATTATTCTTTAGAAAAGTTCCATACTGTCATTGTGCTCGAAACTAGTGGTCATTCTAGATAATTGGATTTTAATAAATAATATTCTAAAAGGTCTCAGAGCTTTATGGGTTTCGCTTTTGTAAAGCATTTCAAAGTTACAGAATCCCCTGGCTTAGTTGTCTGAAATGCAATGATCACTTGTTTTTTGAAGTTAGTTTGTGTCATTTAGCTTTCTACATAGAAATTTTGAAAGATGCTTTTTCATGATAATTATACCTAATTATATGACATAATCACTGTTCAGCACTTTTTATGAATTCTTGCATGAGAGTAAAGAATTTAATATTACTTATGAAAAACTGAAACCTTGTTCAGTAAATCTCAACATATTGGTACTTATGATGAATTTGGTCTACCCCGCTTACTGTTGCATGAAAACCCAGTTTCAGAATTGCCTCCTTTGGCCAATTGAATTGTTATGAAAATTAATTGTTTGTGCAAGATTAAAGAAGAGAGAAAGAGATTAAACACACATGATTCAGCAATATGCCTATATTCACCACCAAGACTCTATCAAAGTACCCAAACCCCAAATACATCCTAACTCTCTCTCACCTAAAAAAATCAAGAGAAAAACTCTTCTCTAATTATTCTATGTGACACAATTAAAACAAGAGCCTACATTGATATAAATACTAGTCATGGTTGGCTGGTTATAGCATTTCCTACACGAACAAGAATTCTATTTGAATTCACAATGTTAGTCGGCTAACATAACATGGTTATGATCCCATGTTTTGCATCCACATGCACTTGGCACCAAATAAAGCCACCGACTCAACAAATACTGAATTAACGTTCTATGATTAAACATTCATCAGATGCCAACTGAGTTCAAATTAATTGCTTGTTTACTAGTATTAGTAGATCAATTTCAAATGAAAATTTTCTATCTCACTTTTTATGTTCCACTTTATACTCTACTAATCACAATTAGTTATGCGTAAAGATTATGTTAGATTTTTTTTCCATTTTAAATCTTAGTTTTTTTTATAAGAAAAAGAAAAAAAACACGTAACTAATTATGATTAGTGGAGTATAAAATACAACATAAAAGATGGGATAAAAGATTTTCATTCATCCATTTCTATATAACTTGCACTTGAAACTTGAAAGTGCACTGTGAACTGCAACTTCACAAATGTTCTTGTCTCTTCCATCAAATTTTCACTTGCTTAATTAACGATTCCAACAATCCGTGTAATTTCCATTCTCTATTCCTCTTCATCTTGATTTATGATGGTTGGGCATGTATTGGTGGGGTTCTTTGCCTTTTTCATTTTATTTTATTTTTTTATTTTTATTTTGTGGATGTTTTACACAATGAAACAGAGTTAAGTACTACTAGCTCTTCTTAGAGATTTTGACTTTGGCTTATATATGAAAGGAAAGTAAAAGAAAGAGAGTCTCTGTATATATTTTCTGTTCTGTATTACACTCTGTACTGTTATCTGTATTTATAAATACAATTAGTGTAAAACTAACACTAACAACTCTATAACAATTGTAACAAACTCTGTAACTGATACAGTAACACGTGGGTTAGCTAAGATGAGTCGGTGATGAGCTGGCTGAGACCTTTGACTATTTGACCAAGATATTTCAAAGCTTTGTACGTGTGTAGTGTGCAGCACGTGTGAGAGACAGCAGATGACAGCAGATGATAGTCACAGCAGATGATGGTCACAGCAGATGATAGCCAAGTCCCTAAATATACTTTCAATATACCCATATAAACAAAAAGAAGAAGGAAAATATATAACTTAAACATCTATAAATGGAGAAAAATAATGGGTGTTTAGGCGACAAAATTTTTGGTTCTCTATAGTATAATGCCAAAAATATGTTTAGGCATATTTTCTTAAAAAGAAAAAAGAAAAGAAAAGACTTGTTTAAGCATATTTTTAAAAGAGTCACTATCACCACCGGAACTAGGGGTGTCAAAAAAAACCCAAACTCATTAGCCCACCCAAACCCACCCACTAATTGCCCACCCAAACCCACTTATTTAATAAATGGGTAAATAGGTGCTAGCCCAATTAGACCCAATTAAGTTGAGTTTAATTGGGCTTTAATTGGGTTGCTTATTGGGCATCAACAAAAGCCCAAACCCAAAAAAAAAAAAAAAAAAAACAACAAAAATAAATAAATAAATAAACAAAAAAAAAGCAAGGAAAAATAAATAAAAAGCCCAAACCCGAAAAAAAAAAAAAAAAAAAAAAAAAAAAAAAAAAAAGTAAGGAAAAATAAAAAAAAGCCCAAACCGAAAAAAAAAAAAAAAAAGATTCTAAGAGGTTTTGGTCATTTTGGAGGTTCCAAGGGTATTTCAGTAATTTTTCTAAGTTTTAATTGTTTTTTCATCATTTTATAGGCTTTAAGGGTATTTTGGTAAATATCTACTTTATTAAATGAGTTTAAATGGGTGGGTTGGGTTTTAGCTTAGATAATTGGGTTGGGTTGGGTTTGGGTAATATCTACTTTATTAAATGGGTTTAAATGGGCTATTGGGTTTTAAAGGCCCAGCCCATTTAATGCCCACCCAAACCCACCCATTTGACACCCCTAACCGAAACCCATGATGAAAATAGTTTCTTTAATCTCATCTTCAGTAGAGGATACCCAACTCCCATGGTAACACGTAACATCTCATTAGTCACGTGTACTATGATAAATACAAGACTTTGCCTTGGATAGGTGGCCCTGACTTAAATTTGTGAATTAGATTTTACCATGACATCAACATTTAAAAACACATTGACTACCACTATTTTTGTATTTATTTAAATCATTTTCTATTTATTTTCAAAATGGATGAATAGGATTTTAAAAATTCCACAGTGGAATTGTCCTAAAACTTCTACAAGATTTTAATCCTGATTCCACAACATTGATATATATCTATGTACATGGGTGGCGCTAAGTGACATTCAACGGGGTCAATTGACCCAATTGGAATAGTAAATTTTTGTTTTTACATAGGTATAAAATAAAATAAATAAAAAAAACATTTTATTAGGTCAATTGACCCACTGACTCCACTAATATAAAATAATTTTTTACCTAGTTGTATTTGAGTGGTGTCAATATTACTAAAGTTATGTGTTCAAATTATTTGGAAAACCTAAGTAATTATACCTAACACGTACTCACAATTGACCACCTCAGCTCGAAAGTAAAGCAATTCATTTCTCTCTCTTTTTTTTCTTCCCATTTATTCACTCCCCATTTTTTTCCACACTCTCTCTCTCTCTCTCTCTCTCTCTCTCTCTCTCTCTCCTCTCTCTCTCTCTCTCTCTCTCTCTCTCCTCTCTCTCTCTCTCTCTCTCTCTCTCTCTCTCTCTCTCTCTCACTATAATACCAAAAAAAAAAACCCTCTATTTATAACAAAAAAGTAATAAATACCCCAAATTGTAACAAAAAATAATAAATGCATTGGATTAATTGTTATATTAAATATATTGGATAAATTTCTTAAAGGAAAATAAGTTGTGTCGAAAGATTCATCTCCTATCTAAGAAACGTGTATCAGTCCCAATGATTATTCTTCTAAGCAAAATCGTATTGACTTAAAAACTCTTCACATGGATTTTTGGATGTTTGGATGTTTTAAAAACTAAGTAGGGAAGAAGGAATAGATATCCATTCCCTTTATTTGGATGTTTTAGACTTGTAGGGGGGGGGAGGAGGTGAGTGACATGATCATATAAAAACAATACTCTCAATTTTCTGGTTTGTTTCCATACATGAGGTAGGACCTTTTTTTTTGGGATTAACATGGAACAACCCTCCAAGCATGAGTAATGACAACTTACATTTTCAATACCAAAATATTTAATAAAATTAAAAAACTTGATTAAAAACAAATAACAAGAGCCATTATCATGGCTTGGGAATTGAAAATACACATAGTAAACGAAAAACACAACTAAGAGCAAGAGAATTCAAAATTTGTTGTTTCCCTAATACATTCTACCAGCCCATATAATTTGTAGTAAAATAACTATAATTCACTCTAGAGAACTCCAAATTATGCAACGTTGGATGTGTTGGAAACCAAAGACATAAACATTTCTAATGGTAGATTATTATCTGGCTAATTATTTTCAGGATAATTTCAATGACCAAAAAGTGTGGGCTCCAACTTCTTTGAACTAGAGTAGTGTAGTTGAATTATCAAGGACCACAGTGATTGGCCTTACTATGCTTCCAAAGAGTGATTTCTTTTTAATGAGTCCTCTACACATTACCGTGTCCGGAAGGATCAAGCACTTTCAGACGCTGGAAAAGTTACAATAATTTGGAATTCTAGAGAGACCTCTCTAGTAAATTGGAGTCTATTTATTTTGAAATCATATTTTAGATGAATTTTGTTATTAAAAAATAAAACCAACTAATTACATAATAACTGCTTTGGAAGTTCATAAAAGTAACTAAAGGACATTAGTGTTGGAACAAAGAAGTCACTTATTTATAATTTGTTTTCATCAAAAGTCACCTTTATAAATTACTCACTAACTAATAAAAAATATTCTTTTAATTAGGGTAATATTAGTACCATATAACTTTTCACCTTACTTAAGAATTCATTCAATTCATTACTACAACCATACCACCTTACTCCATCCCTAATACCTTATGGCCGGATAGATCCGAAATCATATATGTCAACAAGATTGATTTTTTTTTTTTTTTTTTTTTTAATACTAGCTTCCAAGTTCCAACTAAATGTCACATCATCTATTTTCTCTTTTAATTAACGAGTAGTAAGATTATTTGAATTCCATATACACGAATATGACTTATTTATCATGTTTTAGAACCAATATCTTATTGTAAAACCTTTTAGATGCGTCATTTGATCAAATATATTCTAACTATTAGATCATGCCTTCTCACATGTCCATTTGAAAGTAATTGCAGTCTTATGAGTATATTTAACTTTTGTCAAAAATCACATGTTTACATAAAGTTATTATAAAACCTTATGGCCTAACCAAAAGCTAGCTATCACTCAACTAAAGTAAAAATGCTCAAAATTCAAAAATTCAAAGTTCTTAAACAATGCTTATTGGACCAAAAATATTAAAAAAAATAAATCAATTGATAGATTAAATTATTTGAAATGTTTATAATAATTCAATTGTATATAAGGCATGAGGGTTTCAGTCCTAATTATTGTTCTGAACTTTACTTCAAAACAAGAATATCTCTCAAGTGGTAGAAAACCGATGGCTAAGTTTTTAATGAGAAAACTTATTATGGCAATGATGCTAGCTTTTATTATTCTTATCCTCCTTGAAGTGCAAGCTATTGATTCAACTCCAGCCTCGCCTTTTTTTAATTATATATCATTTTCTTCTTGCCTTGAAGAAAAGTTTGAAAACTGTAAGAGCATGAAAGGACGTACGCCCACATTGACCTCTTCATATTGTGTAATTAATAGTCTTAAAATTTGCAAGAAGATAGAGCATCCACATGACCCAATGCATCAGAAAGCTATAGACGCCGAATTATTATGCTTACAAAAATTTCAGAGATTAAGGCATCCTAGTACACTTAGAGATTGTTTACTTGAATGGTATGAAAAAGATTTGAAAATGAACTGACATGTTTATATAGAAAATCCAATATCTAGGTCCAATTTTCCATTCGGTAAATATTTTCTAACTTCTCTTTCTCCTCCTCTTTCTCTCTTGACAAGAATATCATTTTGTGCAGCAAAGTCACTTGGAAAGTAATACTCCTAGTCAGTGGGGCCTCCAGGAAATTTTTTCAAGGTGTTCATTACAAAACTTGAATATAACATCACTAAAAAAAAAAAAAATTACATGAAGTTTTATAAAATTCTTCGACAAGTCTTCGAATATAATAACATCACTAAAAAGAATTTGGTCTCCTATTATAATCACTCTGCTTTTCTTGGGTAGAAGATGAATCTTGCAGTTTCCTTATTAGAAATTTCTCCATTGTACTAGCAAAAGGATAAAAAATAAACTAAATTAATCAAATAGATAAATTAATTAATTCCTAACAAATAAAGTAACTATAAGACAAATAGACAAATTAATCAATTCCAAACAAACAATTAAACAAAGTAACACACTAACACTACAAGACAAATAAACAATAAAAATATAAAATATAAACTATCAAATAATATTATATTAAAAGTCTAAGTTACGGTCAAAGTGGCAAACAATCAAACCAAATCAATGAATAGATAAAGACAAAGTAACAACTAATGAACTAACAAGCAGATAAGAATAAAAAAAAAGAAAAAAAAAAAAGCAAACCAGATCTGAAGACTTTTGAGCCGAAATCCATTGTCCAGCTCCAGCAGCATGCGCGAGCTATGGTGTTGCCTTCGCAGTGGGTTATTTTGTTTTTGGATTTTATCTCTCTCTCTCTCTCTCTCTCTCTCTCTCTCTCTCTCTCTCTCTCTCTCTCTCTCTCTCTCTCTCTCTCTCTCTCTCTCTCTCTCTCTCTCTCTCTCTCTCTCTCCTCTCTCTCTCTTAATTGAACGAGTGGCACACGGTAATTTAAATTTGGGATTTTTTTTTTGAACAGAATGAATCTAATTAATAGGGTGGTTCAAACAATTAGGCTTAACTAGGTGTTGTTATTTGGGTTTATTTTGCTATTGTGATTGTTATTTGAATTAATTTTTTTGTCATTATTTGGGCTTTTTATTTTTAGATCTAGTGAATTGGATTTATTAGGATGAGACTATTCACAATTTATTTGAGGGTTTGCACAGTTTTATTTAAGGTATAAATTTTTTTTTTACCCTTTCATTTTAAAAAGTGGCGCCGCCACTGCTCCTAGTCTCCTTGTAAAACTTGTTTTAATTGTTTCAACAGGTTTACTTGGGTTTTATGGGCGGCTCTCAACAAGGTAGTTTTTGAAGACTTTCTCATGCCACCTTCAAAGGTGGTTGATATTGGCAACAATATCTGGGGTGAGTTTGTTCATACCTCGTGAGGTGGGACTGTTCTGGATCGTTTCTCTTAGATTTTTGGAGAGCTCCAGTACCTTCTGGTGTGTTTTGGTTACTGTGTATTTCAGTATTTTATAATGTGCCCTAGTCATCTTTTGCGTCATCTCAGTTTCCCTAGTTAGTGAGGAAAGAAAAAACAGTTGCGGCAGCCTCCAGAGTAAAGATTTGAGAGAGAGATGGAGAGTTCGAGTTCCAGGTCGTATCTACCACAACACTTGTTGGAAGAAATCCTCAAAAGGCTTCCAGTGAAATCAATATTACGTTTCAAGTGCTTAAACAAGTCATGGTTCACTCTTTTTCAAGACCCTACTTTTATTGCCAAACACCATTCTTGTTCTCAATCTCAAAACAATAATCCAACTCTTCTATTGAAACGCCTAGACGATATCACCAAAAAAATTGTCATGTCCTTGCACCCCAATAATCCCGATTCTGATTCTGGAGTGGAGCTGCTCAATCTAACCGACATGCCGTATTTTGAAAAGTTCAGATATCTGGACATATTGGGTGGTTCCTGCATCAACGGCATAATTTGCCTGTATGAATCATGGTATGATGATTCCTTTCCAACCTTCCTATGGAATCCAGCAATCAAAGAATTTAAGGTCCTTCCCACGCGTCCAGTTCATTGTCCATCTCACGTGCAACGCACTATTGACGGTCTTGGATTTGGTTATGATCACAAATCTCACGACCACAAGGTTGTTAGAATTGTTACTTTTCGGGATGTTAGACCTTATTCCGATTCGAACGGACCTTATTGCCCTCCACTTGTTGAGGTTTATACATTAAGCACTGATTCTTGGAGACAAACTGAAGCTGGTTTAGATGCTTCTGTGAAAGCTATTTATTGTAGATCTCAATTTTACTTGAATGGAGCTTATCATTGGCATGGTTCTATCCACGACAGACCTTATGATGTCATCGTATCCTTTGACATGACCACTGAGATATTTCAAATAATAAGGCTGCCGAATTTGGACGATAACGATAATGCATCAGAGAGCAAAGTGTTTTGGCCAGAATTTTCAGTGTTTCATAATTGCATTGCTATGATTATTTATGATCTCAAACAGACGGTAACCGAGAAAATATTTGAGATATGGGTGATGCATGAATATGGTGTGGAAGAGTCTTGGACCAAACAATTTGTAATCGGACCCCTTTTAGGAATTCAGTTTCCACTCGGATTTGCCAAGAATGATGAGCTTCTTCTGGTAGATAGCAGTAGACAGCTAGTCTCGTATAACTCCAATGCTCAAGAAATTAAGAGTCTTCAAGTTAGAGGGCTTCTACAGGCACCACAGGCCATAGTTTACAATGAGAGTCTAGTTTCAATCATGGGTGGAAAAACTACTTGTATACCATAATAGACTCTGTTTCCCAAAAGTAGTAATACTCCTAGTCTCCTATATATGTAAAACTTGATTTGATTGTTTCAACAGTGTTAATTTTCAATTCTCTATCTATTCTTGTTCAATCTCTGCAATTTTAGTTGTTGCATACAATTGTAAATGCGCACTGTTTTGTGAATATTTGAATATTACTGTTATTGAATTGAGGGGTGGGAGAAGAGTACCGGTATCAATCTTAGAACATATTTTCCAAATAATCAAATATTTGTTAAGTGGGTGTGGCTTGGATCTATAGTTTATGTCGTGTATTTGATAATATGTCAATGCAGTATTGTGAGTATGGTCATGAATGGTTCCACGTTTTTTTTTTTTTTTTTTTTTTTTTTTTTTTTTTTTTTTTAACTTCTAGGAAATTTATGTGTAGTGGCCTGTGTGAGGCATACGCTCAAATTGGAATTAAGGAATTGAGTTTCATTTGTTTATAAATTGAGTTTCATTTTTGTTTATACTCAATCTTATTCATGGTACTTGCAATTTTGTAGATTTTCTTCTATCCCATTAATTCTTAGGACTAATGTTGACATCGTACTTTCACATAGCAATCAAGAAGAGATCTTGAGAGTTGCATCTAACATTTATTTGAATATCATTGTTCATAAATCAGCATCGACATAGTACTATGACAGTTGATATGGGTAATGTCGTGTCCTTAATTTCATTGAAAAACTGCAGAATCAATGATATTTGACACACTTCTTGTGAGGCACAAGGATTTAAAGATCAACAGTTGCATTGCACAATTATGACTGGGGGAAACTTTTTATTCTTATTTATAATACTTTTCTCCAGAGTTTTTTTTTTTTTTTTTGATAGTTCTAAGGGCCTGTTTGGTACGTGTTTTCGTTTTCTGTTTTGGTTTCGTGACTTTTTTCAGTATTGAAGTTGGAACTTTAATCCTGATTTGAATTCAAGATTGTAAAAAAAAATTTGTTTGGTACATAGTTTTGGTTTCACAACTGAAATCACAATTTAAAAAAAAAAAAATTATGTTTGGTACATTGTTTTGGTTTTTAGACTTAGTTTTTATTATTACATTATTATTTTTTTCTTTTTCTTTTTTCTTTCCTTTTTTTCCCCCACCACCCACGTACACCACCTTTTCACCTCCCTTTCTTTTTACTTCTCCCCCACCAGACATACATCCCCCCTGGATATACTATACTTTCCTCTTTGAATAGGTGCTTGGGTTTTTATTTCTCCTAAATGGAAAAATGCAGTGCTTGTGACGTCTAAAGAAATGGAAATCTTTTTTTGGTTCATTTTTGAGCTCTAGAGAGTTATATTTCAAAATGTTCGTTCTTGGTTTATATTTGGTGAATTGGATTTCAGGGCAAGAAAAGGAAGGATACAGTCTGCATTGCTAATGCCGATGACACATGTGAGGAGCTAAAGATTATGATGAACAAGGTTGTTAGATCAAATCTGAGGGTTCAACTTGGGGATTTCTCTCTTTTTTTCTTCCTTTTTTTTCTCTCTCTCTCTCTTTTCCCCTCAGGCCTCAACCCCCTCACGTCTCTCTTTCCCCCATGTGAGTGCTCTCATAACTCTTTTTCCTCAATTTTCCCCCTTTTCTTCTTTTTCTCACCGTCTCTCTCTATCAATTCTCCTTTTTCTCTATTTTTTTTTTCCTCTAAAACACACTGTGCGAGGTCGACCTCGGCTGCTTCTCCATTGGATTCCCAAATACAAATCCTGGGGAAATTCCTCTCCGTCAAGCTCTGTAATGGCCGAGAGCAAGAGAGAGAGAAGCATCTGGAGGAGAGAGAGAGAGAGAGAGAGAGAGAGAGAGAGAGAGAGAGAGAAAATGGGGAGAAAAGAAGGAACGTGGGCCCAATAACGGTAATAAACTGGGACCCACATGAATTCAGTCCGAATTTGAATCCAACTTGGATTCAAAAACAGGCCAAAGGGTGTTCTCAAATTTGGCATGGGACCCACATAAAATTCAAGTTGGGATTTCAATCCTCACTTAAAAACAGTGTACCAAACATCTTTTTTTTTAGTGGGACCCAGTGATTATGGATTTGAATCACGATTCAAAAACTATGTACCAAACAGCCACTTAGGACCTTTGGCTATGTCATGGAAAAAACAAAAAAGAATTATAGATCAACAGTTTGCACAATTTGGCATAGGTTCTTTAGGATTTTGGCCATGTAATGGGGATATGTAAATTAGGTTCAATATCAAGAACAAAAAATGAATCAAGAAAGTGGAGATCATGAGCTAAAGGATTCGGATCTCTTGGTTCTTAAAGAAAAGAAATGGCTTCAAAGCCAAAGAAAAATACCCTCTTTGTTTTTCGGCTGGGGAGCTAAGCCCCCACATCAAAGATGCTAAATTCCTTTTTGGTTATTATCTAGAACAACTTTTTTGTTCTCCCCCCAACTCTATACAGGTACGCAACTTGCATGCGATGGAAACCCTTAATTAGGTAAGGTTAATTTCACAAATTTACAAACTTGAAGTAATTAATAAGGAAAATTTAAAACTTTAGCAAGTCAGTTTTTTTTTTTTTTTTTTTTTTTTTTTTTTTTTTTTTTTTTTTTTTTTTAACCTTGGCTGTCCAAGCCAACGTTCCGTAGATACACGCACCTCGACTAATCTCAGGGCGACACGCAACACCCTACTAGCACTTGTACCACGATAGACGCAAGACTTTGTCTTGAATATGTGGCCCTGAGGGGACTTGAACAAGTGACCATTGAGGAGCACACCCAAGGCTGGACCAGTTGAATTAGCTCTTAGGGTTTACCTAAATGTGAACAAGAGCATTGCCTCTGCCAAAGCTGAGGCCATGGACAGTTGGAGGCTAGAGCTCTTCCTCAAGACGACAAATGGGCAAAGGCGATGGGTCTGTGTGTGCGTCTTTCTCTTACACTTGATCAACCATATATATATATATAGAGAGAGAGAGAGAGAATACATTCAATAAGGAGCCGGTGTATTACCCCACTTTTACACACACCAATAAAAGCATGACACCTCACCTTTTTGCACTTTATTCCACACTCCAAAATGAGCTCACTCACACACAATAATTTCACCTAAAACCAGAAAAAAGAACCTGATAGAACAAACCGGATTTGGTCGGAGAGATCCACCATTACCGAATCATCACTGCAACAACCACCCCACCCAAATCCACCATTTTCACCTCCATGCCGCAGAGCAAATACACATCCACAAAATATACCAGTAATCCAAAGTAAACACAAACCCAGAAAATAAATAAATAAAACAAAAACAAAATACCAACAACCCAATTGAAACAGAGAAGAACCCATGAATAAAAAAAAAAGAAAAGATTTTTTAGAATGAAATTGAAACATAATAGACAAAACAGAAAGTGAAATGTGTGGATTTGAAAGCAAAAGGAAAGATGCTTGCTTTCTTGCTTGTTGTTTTGATGTTCATGTTGCTGACCATGCCTGCCCCCGCCTTCCTGATGTTGTTGCTGCTGATGTCGACCCTGTCCCTGTTGCTGAAATTCATCTTCTGGGTTCCCAGCAAGGTAGAAGTTATGTTCTATATGTTCTTACTCTAGGCAAAGTAAGCAATCAAGCAAGAAAGCAAGCATCTTTCCTTTTGCTTTCAAATCCTCCATTTCACTTTCTGTTTTGTCTATTATGTTTCAATTTCATTCTAAAAAATCTTTTTTTTTTTATTCATGGGTTCTTCTCTGTTTCAATTGGGTTGTTGGTATTTTGTTTTATTTATTTATTTTCTGGGTTTGTGTTTACTTTGGATTACTGGTATATTTTGTGGATGTGTATTTGCTCTGCGGCGTGGAGGTGAAAATGGTGGATTTGGGTGGGGTGGTTGTTGCAGTGATGATTCGGTAATGGTGGATCTCTCCGACCAAATCCGGTTTGTTCTATCGGGTTCTTTTTTCTGGTTTTAGGTGAAATTATTGTGTGTGAGTGAGCTCATTTTGGAGTGTGGAATAAAGTGCAAAAAGGTGAGGTGTCATGCTTTTATTGGTGTGTGTAAAAGTGCGGTAATACACCGGCTCCTTATTGAATGTATTCTCATATATATATGAGATTACATTCAATAAGGAGTTGGTGTAAAAATGGACTTTTTGTGTGTGCGTCTTTCTCTTACACTTGATCGACTATATATATATATGAGATTAAATTCAATAAGGAGCTGGTGTAAAAATGGACTTTTACACCCTCCAATAGCATTGTGACACATAAGATTTTTGCAAGTTAATGAATAGATGCTAATACATACAATCACACTCCATTAAAATTAAAACTCAAACTCACCAAAGATAAAGAAGTAGCCGCCGCTAGCTATATGAAACCCAAAACCAACTGGAAAACTTTGTATGGTGTTAAAGATATAAAAGATCAAAGATTCACTAGCTTAGACCTAACCAAGTGAAAAGAAAATTGAATCCAAGGAGCAAATCCTTGTTAAATCCTTACCCACTTCACATGGGATGAACACCAAAAAAGACAAAAGTATATATCAAGAGCTTGATATAACCCAAGAAAAGTTCTCAAAATGGTTTGGTAATTTGCCAAACCCAATGGGATGAACATCGAAAAAGACAAAACCCCCAAATCATATCCAAACAATTTCACACTCAAAGCCCCAAAGATTTTTTCAAGACTTTGGCGTCATCTCCGGTGTTTTTTTTTAGACTCCGGCGATGTTTCAAGGTGTATTGGAAACATGAGTTTGGTTGTTGCAGTGGTGGTTTGATGGCGGCGGATTCAGATCCGGTTTCCCTCTCCCTCTCGCTTCTCTCTCTCTCTTAATCCTTTTTTTTTTTTTTTTTTTTTTTTTTTTTTTTTTTTTTTTTTTTTTTTCTGGTTTTTGATTGATTTAAGAGAAATTATTAGGTGTGGGTGAGCTTATTTTAGAGTGTGAAAAAAATGAAAATAACGATGTGACATGCTCTTATTGGTGGGTGTAAAACAATGGTTTTACACCGTCCTTATTGAATGTATTATATTTTACAAATAAGTTAATAGAGACTACCATATGCAATAACACTCTTATTAATAACCTATTTACACTAATAAATTAGAAAATTAAAACCTATAAAATTAAAAAATAAATTATCTTGAAACTCAAGAGGCACCATATGTGAGCCGTTATACACACTGTCAGAAATTCTTACGGAGACTCTACCGTCGCCAGCGCTGCTGCTTACCTAGTAAAGGCTGAAATCCACCCTCCAATACTAGTTTTGTCTTCTTTTCCACTTGTTTCCTATTTTTTTCATTATCAATCCATTGTCTTGTTTTTGGAATATTGATAAAGTTAGTTTTTCAAAATTATTTGCTTGATTGGGTGACAACCAAACGGAACATAGAGCCAAAAAAATAAACATAAGATTTGGCTTTGGGTGATTTTGAGTTGGATTTGAATTTGCGTGCAATAAAATTTAAAAAGCCATGGCCTGTGGGGGTTTAGCAAGCTTGAACCCGCCTATCACAGCAAATACATTATACTCCACAAGTATTGCACAAGTATAAGTTTTTTTTTTTTTTTTTAATAACTACTATATATATCTGTAATTTATTCTTTTATTTTATTTGTCAATCTTCTTTAGGACTCTTTGTCAACTATGTGGTATCCTCCTAGATCATCTGTGATGCCTCAAGGTCCCATATCCTTATCATTTCCGGTATAATCACTTATTGTTTAATTATCATAGAGAATAAATTTTCTTTTAATTTTTATTTAAAAAAATTGTTCATTCTAACACGTTTGTTTTTTTTTCTTTTTCATTATATGTACTTTTAAACATGATCTATTGTTAGATGTTACGCACCAATAATTCCAGGAGTCAAGAACTACTGACAATTGCAAAAGTGGAGGTGTCTAGTTTTAGAATGTCTGAATCAAGTTCAATAAGAATTTAAATGGCACATTTGATAGTTATAAAAACTTCTATATGTTTAAGTTATTTTTGAGAATGATCAACCATTGCCATGAATGGTGCTAGTTTTTGCTGACCTTAGCAATTTTGTAATGGGCATTATCTTGGAAACACATCAGAATTGTGCCCTTTTTTTATTTTTTTTTTTTTTTTTTTTTTTTTTTTTTCTTTTTGTATTGGGCACTTTGCTAGACAATTGAAGCATAAAAGTATGGTTTCTTATATTTTATATTCTATTTTTGCAACAAATGTAGCCTATTACATCTTTGGCCTTAGAAAATGGAGAAGAATTGTTCAGAAAACAGGAAAACAAGACAAACAAATGTCAGATCTCCTTCCTGTCATTCCATAATATTTATCACATGTTTTTAGTGGAAATCCACAGGTGACAATTTCTGGTAGCTCAAGTTGCTTCTCTAGTGCAGCAACCATAACAAGCTTTCCTTGTGACTTCAGTAGACAAATTAGAGGCAGGAAAGTGCAGAGCAGAGACCGTAATGAACTGGGATTTAATGAATTAAAGTAAGAACAATTGTTAATTCGAGATGACTTCCTGAATTTGAGAGAGATGAGTTGAAATAATTTTGCTTTTTTATTTCATATAATCCATCGTTTAAATACAAGCACAAATATTAATTATTAAGCATAAAGACTCCTAAGTTAACCACTACTACTCTGACATAAGAATTCCTATGTAAACAATCAACTAGTAATCCTATGCCTGCAATCCTAATAGGCTACCCAAACTATTAATCCTGTGCTACTACTGTTGCCATGCCGTGCATGACTCTGCTGCTGCAGTTCCCTCATCTTGGTTCATAACAGAATGATACCATCCAATGTGCCTAGGCAACAAAATAAAGTTTGAAACTTAGATACAATACACTTAACTGCTAACCAAAAATGAGTTAAAACATAACACCAAGATGACCAACCACCAAAAAAATATTGAAAATATTTAATCTAAGATACAAGCATTTCAAATTAGAGAGATGTGAATGATTACAACTACAAGAGTTTGAGTAAACTGCAACTACAATCATCAATGTTTAAGAAGAATACAACAATGAGTCCAAGCCACCATGTTACACGACTTTGCCAATTTGGTAGGATTTTATGATGATATAGGCAATAATATAAGCACCTGCCCCACCCACTAGTTTCTAAGTTATTAGTCAACTTATTGAAAGTTATTTATATAGAACACAACATCCCAAGAAAAATTCAAAAACAACATCATAGAGATGAAAAATTCAAAAACAAGTTTAGTAGAAACAATAGGTTCTAAATCAATGATGTTGTTTCCTAGATAATAAATAAAATAACTATTCCAAATAATCTTAACCAAAGCCTAAAGTAAAACATTTTGAGTATAAATAGCAAAAAAAAAAAAAAAAAAAAATCAAGGCAATCCAGTGCACTAATTTATATGATAGTATTGTTCATATATAATAGTAAACCCCTCCCCACCCACTTTGTACTGTTGCTAAACCCCCACAGACCATAGCTTTTTAAATTTTATTGCACGCAAATTCAAATCCAACTTAAAATCACCCAAAGCCAAATCCTATGTTTATTTTTTTGGCTCTCTGTTCCGTTTGGTTGTCACCCAATCAAGCAAATAACTTTGAAAAACTAACTTTATCAATATTCAAAAAACAAGACAATGGATTGATAATGAAAAAAATAGGAAATAAGTGGAAAAGAAGACAAAACCAGTATTGGAGGGTGGATTTCAGCCTTTACCAAGTAAGCAGCGGCGTCGGCAACGGTGAAGTCTCCAGAAGAGTTTCCGACAGTGTGTACAGCGGCTCACATATGGTGCCTCTTAAGTTTCAAGATAGTTTGCTTTTTAATTTTATAGGTTTTAATTTTCTAATTTATTAATATAAATAGGTTATTAATGAGAGTGTGATTGTGTGTGGTAATCTCTATTAACTTATTTGTAAAAATCTTAAAAAAACTGATATGTCATACTGATATTGGAAGATGTAAAATAAAAATTTTACACCGATTCCTTATTGAATTTATTCTCAAAGAAAAAATTGAGGCGAAGAAACTCAAAGTCCTAAAACAAGTGCAATACAAGAAGGGGACAGAGAGTTGATTGGGCTGGGCTAGCCGCCATACGGGGTCTACGCATCCATTAATTTCAACAGGCTAGCCTCTAAACCTCGAAGTACTCCAGAGAGTTGGGCTTAGGAGATAGATCGTGAGTTGGGTTTGGTGGTGTAGTGGAGTACGTCTCACAGGAACCAGCCTCTCTCTATATATAGTATATGGGACGTGAGAAAAACAAAACAAACAAAAAGGGTTGCGGCTGCCACCGGAGAGAGAGAAAAGTCAATAGAGTTTCATCAATTGATCAACCAAACAAGGAGAGGTCGAGGTCCAGGTCGAGGTCGTATGTACCACAAGACTTGTTGGAAGCCATCCTCGTAAGGCTTCCAGTGAAACCTATAATACGTTTCAAGTGCGTAAACAAGTCATGGTTCACTCTTCTCCAAAACCCAACTTTCATCACTAAACACCATTCTTTTCAATCTCAAAACAATCCAGATCTTCTCGTCCAGGGCTACCAGCGAAAGCATTCAGATTTTGGTCTTACTACCTCATGGAATGCCTTGTGCCAACCCCTAAGCCAACCCCTAATTCATTCTGATGATGAAGAATATCGTGGAGTCAGTCTAGACATGCAGTTTTTAACAGAGAGGTTGTGGAAATATATATGTGATTGCATCAATGGCATATTTTGCATGGGCGATGATACCCATGCCGGCTTTGTCTTATGGAATCCGTCCCAAACCTCCTAGTCGTCGTGTTTCTAAGTTTGACCATTATTATACCATTTGTGTATTTGGTTATGATCACAATTCTAATGATTACAAGTTGGTTCGAATTACGAGCGATACAAACTATGATGCGATAGACTATGTTGATGAGATTCTACATCCAATTGTTCATGTTTACACCTTAAGTACAGATTCTTGGCGGCTAATCCACACCGCTGTTGATCGTTTAATCATTCGTTTGGATTTTTTTGGTTGTTTCAAGGAAATATACTTTAATGGAGTTTATCATTGCTTCAGTATTTTTAAGGACGAACGCGGGCAGCTTCGTGAAATCATTGTTTCCTTTGACATGAGAGATGAGATGTTTCGAACAATAAGGATGCCAGTTCTTAGTGATATCTGGAATGATGATATTGAGAAGGCTTTATCTCTATTAAGTAATTGTCTTACTTAGATTATTTATGATACATATTCATCGTTAGAGAAAATCGTTGATATATGGATGATGAATGAATATGGAGTCGAAGAGTCTTTGACCAAACAATTTGCAATTGGACCCCTCTTGCCAGTAGAATTACCGTTGCATGGTCCTTGGCTCGATTGTTGGTTAAGGCTGGGTCGTCAGAATTACTTGCTTGCTAATAACGAAGGATCAATACTCTTGTATGACTTCGGTACTCAAAAAATGAAGAATCTTCCACTTACAAATCTTCCAGACTTGTTTGCTGTATCACAGGTTATGGTTTACGTGGAGAGTCTATTTTCAGTCACACGAGGAAATGTCTTTGAGAGTTAGTGTGCCCTTTATGGTGAAGCTTTTTTTTTTTTTTGTATACCTTAAGATAATTTAAAAAAATGAATGAGTAACTTAGAAAAGGCGATATTGCATCTTATATAGATAATGTGTTGTTAAATTTCAATTATCTATTCCTATTTTAGTATATTGTTAAATTTTTATGTATGGGAATTGTGATAAAATTTTGGGGAAGTATAATTTTGTCAAACATTTTGGTTATTAAATCTGTGTTAGTTGAGACAGATGGTGCCTCATGAAGATCAACTTTCCTTATAGTCTTAAATGGTACAATGAAGTTATGCTGTTTCTGCTAAACTTGTATAGTTTGTGTCAATAATTCCTGAGCTTGTCAATTTTAGTATGTGGCTCTTCCTTAAAATTATGGTAGGCATAAGAGAGACACAAAATGTTGCAGGGGCCTTTAGCAAATCAAGATACTAGAATCTGTTACTGTTGAGCCCATCAAACTTTCTCTTGCTTAATAAAAGATTCTAACAATTCCTTGTACTTTCATTCTCTATTCCTTTCCATCTTGATTATTTCCTACGATGGTTAGGCATGTATTGGTGGGTTTCTTTGGCTTTATATTTTTTTTATTTTTCATTCTGTGCATGTTTTACATAATGAAACAGAGTTAAGTACTACTGCTATTCTTATAGATTTTGGTTTTGACTTATATACCCACACTGACAAAAAGATAAAAGGAAAACATATGACTTAACCTGTATAAATGGAATATATGGAGCTGTACAATGACAGTAAAAATAGAATAATTTTTTTTTAAGTCAAACACAAATAATCCCCTAGAGATAGAACATGCCCCAATTTTTCATTTTAAGTATAGCATTTATTTGTGGAGTAGCTAGTGGACATCTCACTAGGACAAGGAGGTGAATCCCATGGCAGATTAGGCCTCCAAGCATCATCTGAAGGCAAAGTGAAGGGAAATCCAATTGATTGGATTGTTCCCCACTGGTTATTGAGGGCTGCACCTTGGTTCTTCCTAAGGCCTGCCTCATCCTCTCCTATACCCATGTTTTCTTGCATCTCCTGTGGCAAACCGATTGAGAAGCCACTAAACTGCTGTGGTGACCCTTCAAAGTCTGTAGTCCTAGAGGGGTTACTCACATCACCAATTAAGGCAGGGTTCAAAAGCATGGAAGCAGTATCAACTGTACACTTGATGGGTCCTGACACTTCAAGTGGGCAGAACATGAAGCCATTTGAAAGGTCTCCATTAGAAACCGGAAATAGGGATGGCTTACAGAATGTAGGATTAATAGGCTTATAAGAAGGAATGTCAAAACCAGAGAAGCTGCTAGTAGAGGCTTGTTGTAAGTCATTAGTACTGCAAAACTGGATGGCAGACCCAATTTCAGTTGTGCAAGATATGTTCTCTGAACTAAACTGAGTGCAGTTTGTACCTTGAGTGAACATATCAGATGCCAAAGTCTCTGGTATTGGAGAGACCCAAGAGTGAGAAAAAGCTCTTTGTGCCATTGAGTTTGTTTTCTTAAATATCCTGCAAATTGCCCATGATTCCTGTGGTGCCAATGGGAAAACAATGATTTAGAACAAATATATAATGTTGTGTACCAGAATCCACCACTTCAGTAAATAAACAATAGGAGATGGAAAATTATATAACACACACATTTGCAGGAATGTTTTTATCTAAGAGCTTCTTTGGTGGTGCTGATTCTGAGAGAGAAGGTAGCCGAAATTCATGCATCATCCAATCGGTTTTGATCCCTTTGGCAGCTCTACCCCTGTAGAAAACAAGGGACTTCTTCAAACCAATGCATTTGGTGCTATCAGAGGCATAAATAGGCCGGTCAGTCCCAGTAGCCTTCCAAAACCCAGCTCCAGTCACTCGGTTTGGCCGTGCACTGTTCCTGTATTTCCTGTCCCTTGGGCAGTAGAAATACCACTCTTTTTCCCCAGTAGCTGCAAGCTCTTTTGAAGAAAAAAATCGATATGTTAAGTAACTACTCATAAGGTTCACTATTCATCAAAACTTGAACAAAATCATAACTTCTGAAAGTTTTTAGTTTCAAGAAAGACAAAATGAGTCACATAGCTCTAAACTTATTCATTAGTTTGGAAAATATAATAGTAGACAAAACTATCCTATGTACAGTTATGATGTTAGACTTTTGTATTCTTTCTGAACATGACATGAAACTCTACACCAAACTAGAGGGTGCTTCCTAGCTATTTGTAACAGTTTTAACAGTGATTGCAATAGATAGTATTTCTATAGAAAGAAAACCAAAGGAAATTACTCATGTTACAGCCTAACCCAAACTACAAAAAACAAGTCAGATAAGGAAGATAAAGCAAGCAGAGTAATTCAAACTGTGAATGAAAAAAAAAAAAAAAAGGACCAAGGATGGACTAACTTACTTGGAAGATCCCATGGATCATATTTATAAATATCCACTTGCTTGATTAGCTCAATAGGAAGAGGTCTCTGCTGAACCTTTCTCTTGAGGTAAAACCCAACAAGCTCCTCATCTGTGGGATGAAACCGAAAACCAGGCAACATCACATCATCTACCTTATCAACATCGTTCTTCTCGTCCATTTCCTCTCCTTTATAAAATCTTTGACGGAGTTTAAGAGGAGAAATATGCACTAGAATCTCAATGAACTTGAAAAATATATATATTCTTATAGCCACCACCAAAGTAGGCTTTGTACTAAGCAAAGAAAATTTGTAAAAAATAAAGCAGACCCCTTTAAGTGAAAAGTCTTTAAGAACAATTAATTCAACAGTAGTAACTGCTCAAAGCTATTAAACAGCACTAAATGGAGCTCAAAGGAGAACTAGTTCACTGTACAGTTCACTTAGTTCAAAGCTATTTATGCCTCCTAAGAAGTGGTCTGCTTCCGAAGGTTCAGCCGCCCTTTCAGGGTGACTTCAATGGAGATTGGAGTGTGTGTTTTCGCGAAAATCACGATTACTTAGTGAGAAGAAGCTGTAGCTAAACACTCTTAAGAAACAGCTACCAAGGAACACAAGTCAATTGAATAGGACTAATTAATGTAAGTTCTCACTTGGCCTCTCTTGAACCCCATATATGGTTGTTTTTAAAATCCAAATTAAGGATCTCTAGGACTATAAAATCAGCAACTTTCAGAGATTTTATAGACCAAATTGGTTTCATACTTCCTCATGTTCAATTGTCATAGAGACCGTCCCCACTTTATCTTCAACAAATCAAAAACAAGATGACAAAGCAAGCTTCCTATGTCATTATATTAGAATATTATATTTTGTTCCAATTAAAATAATCTTTGATTGAATTGTTTTTTGTGACTATTGGATGGAGCAACTTCCAATATAAAAAGCTCAAATTCATTCAATCTTAAGAGATTCTCTGCTGTGGAAAATATAAATTTCTATTCCATTCTTTCAGAGCTTCTATTCCCTTCATTCTCTCCGCCACATATGACCATGTGACATGTCAGAGTGGACAATTTGGATTATTGGTGATTCCTCAAATAAGTGAAAATTAGGGAAAGTTGGACCAATTAAGACATTTGAAATATAGAAATTAGTAAATAACCATTTGACCCTTTGAGGGCATCCACCAAACTTCCTTTCTTAGGAGAGCTGAACTCTTCCCACCTCTAGTATATTGATCTACTTGGAAAGCTAAGCCAATGTCCAATAATTCCACCTCTCTCTCTCTCATCCCTTAGTAATTTCATGTTGATTTATTATCTGTACAACCAATTAATCAGAATGTAATGACTTATATATTTGTCAAGATCAACAATGACAGTTTTGTACTTACAAATTTTTCTCTCACACAAGTTTCTTTCCCATTCTTCATTTCTTCTACAAAGTACCTCTACAACTAAAGCAACCAGGCCTTAAGTCTCAAAATTTTGGGGTCAGCTATGGATCCTCAACAAAATAATCAAAGTCGACCACATCTAGAAATATTCTTTACACATACTATTTACATGAACTTTAAGCAGTAAATGGGGAATAGCAAAAAAAGAAATTATAGCCTATAAAGTACTGTTATTTAGTGTTTGATAGTTGAAGTTAGAGAAAGGTGGGGTGGGCTAGAAAAAAGATTAAGCCCTGCACACTTTTACAGTCAACATGATGATTAATAGAACTTATTCTGTTTGTTAAATACATGCACTGAATGACCAACAAGGGATTGTTACATGACCTAAGCATATATGAGAGGATGTTTGCATTGTATGGTCAAAAAATTCATTTGTGAATTGTGATAAAGTGGCAGCTAATCTTATCCCAGTACCATGGGAGGGGCTAGGCAATATGAAAACCCTGCCCCCATAAATTTTTGCAAAAGCAAGCATCATTTAAATCTTAGTTCTCTGTAGTTTTTAACCAGATGTGAGATATGTGGCATTAACTAATCCAATAGTCTTAAAAAAAATCCATGTAAACCCTGTAAAATCAAATAAATATCACATGTCTCATATTAAAAATCAGAGAAACAGGATTTAAATAGGCGGGGATCTTCCTCCATTTTCCTAGATATACTAGAAACTAATGGCAAGGTTAGGCAAACAGTTCTAGCTCAAGGCTTATTGTTTTAAATTGCAGTGTTTAGGGTAAAATGAGACAGTTTACCAAACAGTAAGAAAACGGCAGTTGTTGCACTTAAGTTTTGGTTTGACTAATGCTACCATCTGACATCAAAAAAATATATTCAGCCATACTTTATAATTTACACAGTAGAAAGGAAAATACATGTTAGGCAAGGGGTAAATTTTGACAGAATTTCCATGGGTTAGACCGTTGACCTGGCATTTACAATAGCAGTATAGACCAGGACTAAAAAAATTTCTCCCAATATGCCAGAAGAAATCCACAGCATAATAATTACAAAGACCGATTTTAGTGATACTTAGTCAAATTCTAGCTGCACTCTTTTGGAATTCTTTTAGCAATGCATGCAGTACTTTATCGTGTCTTATTAGTGATGTTAAAGATACTACAAATTTTACTACATAAACCGTATAGGATGATGTGTTATTAATCATTAAAAAAAAAAAGTGAAAAAATAAAGATATTTATTTATTATATTGTTGAAGTCACACCAATCATATTTATCATCAAATCGATTTATAAATATTTTATAGTAAAATTACGAATAACTTTAGCATTTTTCTTTCTCTATATATTATTGGCAATTTGCCAACCTTTACCAATTTAAATATACCCTTCTTCTTTTTTAAATATTCGTTCACATTGAACCATGACATAGCTAACCTTAATTTCTAAGAGCTTGCCATTACAGTCTCAAGAATAAGTCAATCTCTTTGATTTTATGAACATTGGAATATGAAATTTCTCAATTTCAAATTCCTTTGGTAATGTGCCGGACCCCGGTTTTGAGATGCCGCATTTCAACCTAAGGGTAGGTGAGCACCTGGCTTCCCCTAATTTCTCAAAGTATATGGTACTACAAAGACTTATCTGCACATGTCAACTACTATTTTGCTCAACAATAATCATGGGCACTTTGGTAATTGCATCTCTAAGTGGAGAAGAATTCCTTCTAGCTTAACTGGTAAATAAAGTTACGTGTTATCAAATAAAAGATATAAGATCGAATCTCACCTACACAAAAAAGAAATCAATATCGAATCCTGCCTATATATAAATAAACCTTTTTTTTTTTTTGCTAAGCCTATATATAAATAAACTAATTGATGTCTTGATGTTATAATAAAGAGCAAATTCATTTTATAAATTAAAATCTTATCGTATAAAAAAATAAATCAAGGATGCTCGAATAAGCTAATCACTGTGCTCATTATAAACAAATTGATCGTTGCTTCAGTTTGCTAACCATGTCTGCCATATGGATAACAAAAAATTACCTATTAGTAAATAAATTGGTGACGATCTTAGAGTCAAATGGTCAACTGGGAACTCCAAATTTACTCACCTTCCCAAGTGTAGCCCTCGTTTGAAGCCTTTCTTGTCTGTTCCTTGACCTAGGGTTTCGAACCCATGCGTGCAACATAAGTTGAAAAATGGGTCAAACTCTTTTAAACAAAGTTTTCCAACCTCTTTCTTTGTGAACATTAACCTCCTAAGCATAACACATGTTCCCAATGTAGCAAATCCACATTAAAGTTATTGACTAATACATGGTTTCTATAATTTAGCACCATAAATTAGGTGGTGTAACTCCAAAATAGTTTTCATAGACTACCCGAATTCCATTATCACTTAAATTATTATGCTTTAAATTCTGTGTCA
>OU015768.1:37039861-37042361 GCA_907173295.1 Fagus sylvatica | reverse complement strand
CATTTTATAATTATTATTAAGGAATAACTATTCCCTGTAATAAAAGTGCAACCCAACAATCGAATAATTATTCTAGAAATAACTATTCCATTATAAGACCTATTATAGTATACTAAATCTAAACGTGCTCTAAGTAGAAAATCATTTTTAAGAAGTAAATGGAAAACTCTTACCATTGACGCCTGACGGTAAGCAACCCCCAAATAAAATTTCACTAAAAAAATAATAATTATAAGTCTATATTCACAAAACCTTTGTATTCCTAGACTCTATATGTAATCTCAACAAATGATTTTTTTCACCGCCTACCGCAATGGTCCCAAAACTAAATTCTGTTACACAAACCTCCTTCACGAATCACGAATGAACTTGTCCACAAGGAGTGAAACTCTAATACTCCAAAGAACTTTTCAATGAAAAAACACCAATGAACTCACTAGACGAATTTTTTGTTTAGGCTCAATAGAGAAGGCACTCTTAGATGTTCTTGGTATAACAACCTCCTTCTCTTGAAAGTCGTGTAGCTATAAGTATATATAAACAGGCAAAAGGCTAGGTTAAATTGTCTTTGTGTAAACCTCAAATCTTGTTTTCGTAATCCTGCTGAGCTAGGGTCAAGCGAGAGTCGCACAAAATTTCTGTCTGACTTTAATAATAGCTCAATGAGTCCTGATTTTGCTCATCCGAACGTTTTTGTTCTTCAATTTCTTCAAGTAGCTCTTTGACAGACTTTTACTTAACTTTGTTACACTTACAACAACCCTAGCTCATTGACACATGTTTTGGCACATGGAATATGCCAACTTAAATCCCAATACTTCTCTTTTTTTCGTTCTTTTTCTTATGATTGAGTTTAAGGATAGGATCTAAATCCAAATCCATAGAAAAGGATGGGGAATTTGTATTCAACTGCCAGATTATTGGGAAAGTATAATATCAGTATGATTGTGAAGTTTAAAATTCTAATATGGTCTTTGGGAACTGGAAGCAAAAATGGAAAAAAGGCAACACGGAAACAAAATTGAAATTAGGCAATAATAAGATACATGAATGATGAAACATTAAATTAAATCACATTATTTCTTCTATATTTTATTCAGCAAAAAAAAAAATTTATTTTGGTGGACTAGTTTACTTGAGACCCCATTTAGAAAGTAGCCCACCAATAAAATTGTGTGCCGGAAAGAGCTGACTCGCCTCACCAACCAGTAGCAATTGATGGTAGAATTAAACAACTGAAATAAATAGATTGATGGGATCTCGAAGGCAAATGGTAGCAATTTACATTATTATTGATAATAGAATTATTCCTAATATCCTTATCAAAAAAGAATTATTCTTAGTATCACTATTAATCATTAATTCATGGTGATGAATAGATGGTGCTATATAATGTAATTTAAAAAAACACGGATAGTTTCTTGTATTAATTTCTCTATAAACATTCCATGCAACTAAAAACAGTGACCACGATTGAGATTGATGGTTATTGTAGGTTTCTTGAAGGAAAAACAAGTAATAAAAACGTTTTGGAGAAATTATATAAAATGGCAAACAGTTTATACATACCTAGTTTTAGATCAGGTCCCAAGGATTTTTTTTTTTTTTTTGTCAATTAAAGTCTTAAACTTAGGAAAGCGTTTCAATTGTGTTAAAGTCCAATGGGCCTAACTCAATCTCAGAAGACGCCTTGAGAGATGAGGATTACCTATGGCTTATAAATTGCACAATCCAAGAATATTGATCAATGTGGGACAAGACTCTCATTTAATATGCCCCCTCATGTGTGGCGGACTAACCAAACACGTGGATCATAATTGGGGGGGGAGATCTGCCCAACACCCAAGGGGTGGCTCTGATATCATGTTAAAATCCAATGAGCCTAACTCAATCTCAAAAGATGCCTTGAGAGATGAGGATTGCCCATTGTCTTATAAACCCATTATCCACTCCAACTATTTCCAATGTGGGATAATAATATCCAACACCCCCCCTTAAACTCAAGCAAGAAGGTGTAAGCTTGAGTAACTATTTTTAATGTGGAATAATAAATATCCAACACCCTCCCTCAAACTCAAGCAAGGAGGTGGAAGCTTGAGTTTGGAAATGTAGAGAATACGACACAATTGGGGGACTAGTTGGAGTGGGTAACCTTGCTCTAATACCATGTTAAAGACATAATTGGGGGACTAGTTGGAGTGGGTAACCTTGCTCTAATACCATGTTAAAGTCCAATGAGCCTAACTCAATCTCAAAAGACGCCTTGAGAGATGAGGATTACCCATGGCTTATAAATTGCACAACCCAAGAATACTGATTAATGTGGGACAAGACTCTCACTTTAATATGCCCCCTCACGTGTGGCGGACCAACCAAACACGTGGATCATAATTGGGGGGGAGATATGCCCAACACCCAAGGGGTGGCTCTGATACCATGTTAAAGTCCAATGGGCCTAACTCAATCTCAAAAGACGCCTTGAGAGATGAGGATTGCCCAT
>OU015768.1:36977937-37039761 GCA_907173295.1 Fagus sylvatica | reverse complement strand
TGTATATGATTGATGAGTGTTGGGGCAAATACGATTGGTTCTTATATAGTTATATTAATGACTCAAACACACTTTAATAATTGAAATACAGACCTACCCAATACTGAGAGTCACGTTAATACTTTTTCTCTGAAATTACTTAGATTTCCTCGAAATGAATCTTCCTGGTAATGCAATCAAAAGTGAACAACTCTAGCGGAGTTGCTGCGAAGCTTGCAGTTTGACTAAGGAGTAAGGAGTAAGGACTGGTTGCGAAGAATCTGATTAGTTCAATCAGTAAATGGTGTAATGGCCATGACTTATTTCTAACTCTTTATTATATGGCCCACCACAGACCCACACGGTGTTTTAATTAGTCTTATCATTCCCATATAGTATGGTCCACCACAGACCCACACGGTACATTTCACTTCAACAATCAACTCTTTGATTATGTAAAGATGCACATATCTGATTTCATTGTGGATGAAAATTTCATATAAAAATTTACCATCAAAACGAAAATAATTGTATATTTATCAATTACTATATGGGTTGGATTCATGTTAGCCAAATTGATGCTCAAATGTAAATTGAAATAAGGTGGATTGTTTCATGGATGTTGATTGGTGACTTTAGGTGAGTGACATGAAATCACAACCATTAGAAGGTCACTCAATAGATTCTTATAACCAACCCTGAGCTTAAGCCGTTCCATTCTGTATTCATCAGGAAATATGACTTGAGGACCTTCTTGCTTCACCAAAAGGTAAAGCTCATGAACCTATTTTGATGACATTGAAATCATCCTTTTGATCTCTTTGATCTTGGCCAGCGAAGAATGTAAGACTCGAGGTCATTTTTCATCATTACTTTCTTTTTCTTTTCTTTTTTTTGAATTATTTACTCATTAAATTTGTCTGTATTATTATTGAATCTTTTGAAATAACTCGTACAGGTATATTTGTTCAAGTCAAGATCAAGCATATGGCCTGTGCAACTTCCACGATTGTGGACAATAATAATTGAAAACCTGACTCAAGAGTGAAAGTCACGTTAATGATTTTTGAAATTTCTCTTCGAATATTCCTCATAATGCAATTGAAGTGAAAATTTCCACATTCCGGCATTCTACTATGGTTGGATGAATATTAGTACTCCAACTTTATGCTGACACCAAAATTGTAGTTGAAATAATTAGCATTTACTAATGCAAGCTCTCACTATTTACTAACGAGATTGTATCATGCATCCACAGTTGCATGCTAGGAAATAACCAAAAGTAGTCCTATCATGAAAACGCGTGAAGACGACTAAATTCACCAATTGTAGTGGCCAGCCGGTTAATTGCGAGGCTAGTCACGTTAGAGGACTAGAAAATTAAAATAATGATGGTGATTGATCAGTACATTGAATTGGTGGAATCATATAAATAAAAAAAAAACACTTTGATTGTTACAAGTCAAGGTCCTTGGTCCTAGCCCCAAGCATGGGATTATAGAGCTTAAAGTCCTTTGATTTTTCTATGGAGACAAATGTTGAGTTGACTTGAATTGCATGTGAGTGCAACACATGGGATCATAACCAATGATGAAGTAGCGGAATAAATTCCTAAATTGTAATGTCTTTCCTTTATATATATTATATATATATATATATATACTATTTTTATGAAAACGTGAGTCAAAACTGTCAGTTAATATAATGCCAATGATTGAGGTATATAAATATGATTTGCATACAAAAGATTTAAATCACAAATGCTTATAAATTCTTAAATCAATGTTTGTATTCTTAGATAAAATTAGGCATTTCATCTATTTAAGCTATTACATATTAATTATGATGATTTGCTTTTTTTATCATGAAAGTGATAACTTCTAATTATTATGTTGGTGTATTTGGAATACAATGAACTAGATAATTATTCTACAAACTGCTATTACTAAATTAATTAACTCACAAATTATTTAAGACATTAACTCTAAATCCTAAGAAAATACACTCAAATATGAAGTGTAGATTATTAGATTGGTTTTGACGTATAAAAGGGTGCGATCATATATAGTTAAACAAATCCCTATACGTTGGGTGATCACATGTAGGATTATGGGAACACTATTTTTCAAGAATGAATCCAGAATCTCTTTATAGAGACATGAATCATCCACTTGAGATAAATTTAATGAAAATTGATTATTCAGAAATATGGCCATCTCTTTTAGTAAAGAGTTGCTAAAATTATATTGTAAGAAATTTGATTCCATACAATTTAATAATATATAAGGACATATTGTAACAAATATTGTAACAAATTATATTGTAAGATATATGGCCATCTCTTTTAGTAAAGAGTTGCTAAAATTATATTGTAAGAAATTGTTGTAAACCCCATAACCAAATTTACAAACTAAGACACCATAATTCACAACACTACCAAGCAAAAAGACTCATGCTTTGACAAATATATACTGAAAATCACCCATATCCACACGTCACAACAATACCCCATCTTTTCTGGTACTTATGTCTATCCATGATCCATAAAGCACAAAACTACATAAAACAAAACCATAAGTGAATTATAGCAAAGAAATATAAAAGTACAAGAGGAGGGTTTAAGTGTTAGAATAATGGTCAAAAGATTATATTCACACTTTCTTAATAACTTAAGTTTTTGTGACAAATGATAATTTATTATGATAAAAGAGCAAGTGGTCATAAGTTTTTTCCAAATATGTATCATCTCTCTTTCTCACTTAAAGAGTCAAAAATCTCTTTCTAATTATTAAGGGGAGTCTGGGTCGAAGTTTTAATGTCAGAATAATGATTAAACGATTAAATTCACAGTTTTCGAAATGGCTTACACTCTTAGGACAAGTGGTAATATATAAAGCTTACAAGACCAGTCATAGGCAAGTTATAGATGCTTGGACGAGAAAATGAAAGTATTCCATCCTCTTTCCACAGAAGTTGTCATGACCTTTTTGCTTTGTGTTCAAATCCACACCCTCTTCGATTTCTGGTACGACCTAGAAGAGGAATGAGAAGCACACATTGCAAAACAACAACTTTGGCCTAATTGGGTTGTCTTATAATAACTATTTGCATTCACTGAATGATGCTTGACCCAAGAATTTGATCTGCAAAGGTTCCATTTATCTGCCAATATTATTCAAGTTTAATCAAAAGTACTTGGAACTCTAAACAAAAACCAAAAAAGGAAGCGGGAAACTTGAAATTATAACCAGATATGGGATTTTCATGCAGCTTGACCCAGTTACCATTGTTGTTTAATGGTGAGGTGTTTTTTTTTTTTTTGCGTGTATATGGACCGGATCAGTGTAATTGTTCAAAATTAAATAAATAAAAGGAAAAATGTATTTAGATGTGTTTTGTTTGACGAATTTGCAAGGTTTCCAAATTGTTGAAATTGAACAAACTGACAAATGCGAATTTTCAACATTCGGATAATTTAGTAATCTACTGTGGGTTGTGGTGCCTAATATGGTTTAGTCAAGAATGATTAGATGATTTCACTGCTGAGATTATGCTGAATTAAATGGTGGAAGAAATGAAGAATATGTCAAAATGCACGAAAGTTTTTATGTCCAATAATCAAGTATCATCCATATTTGTTCAATTGGATTTTAAAGGTGTTTTCTTGCTCTTCATAAATGAACAAGATTAGTGAACTCTTGACCTTACTTGAGGTCACTTTGTGATACACAATCAATATGGACATTGCTCTCATGTGTATTCGATTCATGAATGGACATATAAGCACCCATTCAAAAAAACAAAAAAACAAACTGACCAAAACCCAATAACTCATACCTATGTTAAATTGTTTATTCCTACACCAGAAAAGGACAACAACAAAAAACCTAGGTTTATTAAGACACTCCAAATTTTGTTTTTATGTACGCTGCTTGACCTATAAAAACCTAAAAAAAAAACCTTACCAATAAACCTAACAACAACAACAACAAATAAAAAAATGATCACAACTCTTTTTATAAAGGCTAAAGTGATATATTGTGAATATTGTGTAACAAAATGGTATCAGTGAATGACAGACAAAGGCGGATCCAGAATTTTTGTCTAAGTGGAGGTAATTAAGAATTCATTGCTACTCATTCGACCTTAATTGTTGTTGTGGGCTCTCTCTATTTTTTTCAAAGTGATCCCATAATCTTTTATATAAACAACATTGTGGAGTCAAATACAAAAAATTTAGTGGGATAAATGTAAAATATCTTAAAATTTTGAATTAATTTATAGGGTTTTAATTTTTAAGTGGGGGCAGGTGCCCCCAACCCATTGCCCCCACCTTAAATCCGCCCATGGTGACAGATCTATGTAAATATAACATTGCCTTAATAAATTATGAAAAAAAAAAAGAAGGACAAATAGACAAATTGCAGTTTCTCCCTTATCTATTGGGTGAAGTTCATTTCTCATGATCATCTATAAAAGTGAGCAATGTCTCCACCCCCTTATCTAAGGGATGGAAAATAGACTGTATTCCAAAAATATTACTAGAGATAGATAGAAATATGCTAGTGTTTTAGTGAAGTCTACAATAACCCCACCCCCTTATCTATTGGATGAAAAATAGATTGTACACCAAAATATTCTAGTATTTTAGTGAAGTCTGCAATGAGAAATAGGTTGAACACCAAAATTATTACATTTCTAGATACATAGAAATATGCTAGTAGTATTTTAGTGAAGTCTGCAAACATTTGATACCACTCGATAAGGAAATAGAGTATAGCAATTCTGAATTCCCAAACTAATTTTCACCCTGGACTGAAACTAAGCTTTGTACATAATTTATAACCTGTAATGAAAATGGAACCCCTCTAATATTAAGATTCTTGATTTCATGTGTATTAGAGTCACAAGAGACTACCTCTCCATTGTGATCTACCAAAAGAAGGTTACCATTGTTCCCAAATCCTACTGGCCTGTCAACTCCTAAAAGGGGTCCAATTTTAATTTGTTTGGTCCAAGACTCCTCGACACCATATTCACGCATGACCCATATATCAAAGCTTTTCTCTATCCCTTCCACAACATGATCAACTATAATAGCAATGCGAGTATCTAAAACATTGAAACTCTTCTTAGTACTCGCATCCCTAAGATTGCCCAGATCAGGCAAAGCCATCCACCGAAACACCTCATGACTCATGTCAAAGGCTAGGATGGACTTCCAAGCCAACCAATGATAAGTTCCATTCAAGTACATCTCAGAACCATTATATGGCATAGCTTCTAAACTGTATCAATTTTCCTCCAAGCATTAGTGTTTAGGCTATATACCTCTATAAGATGAGGATAGAGCGGGCCATTAACCTCCCAAATGTACACCGTCCTGACCACCTTGTAGTCCTTAGTTTTGGCATCGTAACCAAATCCAAGACCCTCAACAGAATAGTCTGCATAGTATGGACAATCAATAGGACATGCGGGAACAACCTTAAACTCTCTCATGGCAGGGTTCCATAAGACAATATCCTTGTTGCCAAATTGAGCACCACCATATAGACAAACTATGCCGTTTATGCAAGCACCCTTGACTTTCAAACTCTGCGTGTCCTCATTGAAAAATGGCAAACCCAAGTTGACAGACATGTCAAGCTCTCCATGATGATGATCATAATCATTTGGGATCAAGGAAAGCATGTTCTTCTTGGTGGTATTGTCCTGGTGCTTGACAAGAAGACATGCATTGTTGCTTTGACTTGAATGATGGAGGTGTTGGGCAATGAAAGTAGGGCTTTGAATAAGAGCGCACCATGATTTGTTCAAGCACTTAAATCGTTTTAGAGATTTCACTGGAAGCTTAGAGAAAATGTCTTCCACCACGTCTTGTGGTAGATGGGAGCTTGCCATTTCATAGGTGATGATATATGTTCAAATGCACTCTTTGGTATATAAAGGAAATTGTTATATGCGTCACTCCATTGACTTTCATAGAGAGTTTCAATAATTTTGTAACAGAATTTTATAACTTATAATCAGGTGAAAGTTTATAGATTAAGAAAACCTTTTTTGGTCAATTAAAACATATGATTTATTATTCCCCATCAATTAAACAAATAAATCATTTGGCTCTACCAATTCAAACCAAATTAGAAGATATGTTCATCATTATAGATTTACTTGAAATTGAAGGTTTTGATCACCAATTTATGAAATAATTTGTGATATATATATATTCCCATTTACACACATATGTAAAAAATGGTGACTCTCCATCGAATTGATGAAATGACACTGGATTTGTAATTTATCCTTATTTATACATAGATAAGTATTTTATTTGAATCATTTTATTTGACACGGTTGTTGCAATTTGTTGAACATGCTAAAACCGTTCTTGGTCAGCATTGAAGGGCGTAGAATTTTCTCCTTTTTGGGTCAGAACTCAAAAGAGATAGACTTAGGCTACATTTGGATTCTCTATTTTGGGAATGCATTCTCTAGAATGCATTCCTGCTAAAATGCATTATCGAAAATGCATTATCTAGAATACATTTTGCTGAAAATAGTGCGTTTGGTAAAATATTAAAATTATTTATAAGAAGTGATTAAGCTGAAAGGAATTGTATTTGGTTGATATTTTAAAGAATGCATTCTTCCTATTAAATAATATATTATTAGTATACATTATGTAATTAACATTTTTTTTTTTTAAATATCTCAATACAAGGCTAAAAATACATTTATTACCAATACAAAATTAACAATGTAATAAAGAAATAAAGTATTACGTTGTGATTTAAATTAATGTTTACTAATAAAAAAAATAGGTCATGATTTGTGCACATCTTCTTGCACACATTTTTATAAAATTTGAACAATATAATAAAAAAATATAGAGAAATGTGTATTGTGTGTACAATAGAGATATACACAAACCATTTATGATAAAAGAAAGAAAGAGAAAAAGTAGGGAACACATCAAAAAAAGAGAAAAAGTAGGGAACAAAAGAGGGGGAAGGAAAATAAAAGAAAGAAAAAAAAATTAAGCGAGGGAAAAAAGAGTCATTCGAGTAATAAACTGTTATAAGTGGGTCCCATTTACTTTAGCAAAAATTAAAAGTAGAAGCTAAAATCAGAATCCAAAATATTTTGGATTCTGACTTCTGCTCTAGAAATGAGAATTTACAAAATGTCCAAAATCCCAACCAAACACCTCAAATTTTTTGCCGAATGCATTTTATGCATAAAAATCCGTAAAATTATTTTTAAATAGAGGATCCAAACACAGACTTAGTCACGTAGAAATAAATTAATAGCTAGTAGTGTTGTGGTTTTTCTAATTTTGTTTACTTCATTCCATTGTTGTTTAATGGTGACGGGTTCCTTTTTCCTTTTTCTTTTTGCGTGTATATGGACCGGATCAGTGTAATTGTTTTCCGTCTTTATACAAGGTGTATAAATAAAAGAAAAAAATGTCGTATCTTCTTTTTTTTTTGAGAAAAATATAAAAATAAAAAATGTCGTATATAGATGTGTTTTGTACTTTTGTTTGACATATTTGCACGGTTTTCAAAATGCTGAAATTGGACAAACCGACAGTTGCTAATTTGCAAGATTAGGATAATTAAGCAATTTACTGTGGATTGTGGTGCCTAGTAATATGCTTTAATTAGTCAAGAATGATTGGATGATTTCACTGCTGAGATTATGTTGAATTAAACGGTGGAAGAATATGTCAAAATGCACCAAAGTTTTTATGTCCAATAATCAAGTATCATCCATACTTGTTCAATTGGATTTTAAAGGTGTTTTCTTGCTCTTCATAAATGGACAAGATTAATAAACTCTTGACCTTACTTGAGGTCACATTGGGATACACAATCAATATGGACATTGCTGAAATGGTTAAAGAAGGCCTCAAGTGTATTCGATTCATGGATCGACATATAAGCACACATTCAGGAAAAAAAAAAAACTGTCCAAAACCCAATAACTCATACCTATGTTAAATTGTTTATTCCTAGACCAGAAAAAGACAACAACAAAAAACCTAGGTTTATTAAGACACTCCAAATTTTGTTTTTATGTACGCTGCTTGACCAATAAAAAGCTCAAAAAACCTTTCCAATAAACCTAATAACAAAAAATAAATAAATAAAAATTCACTAACTCCTCTTATAAGATTGAAATGATATATTGCGAATATTATATATAATAAAATGATATAAATGACGATGACTGATCTATGTAAATATAATATTGTCTTAGTAAATTCTTAAAGAGATTATGAAAATAAATAAATAAATAAAATAGACAAACTGCACTTTTCCCCTTATCTATTGGGTGAAGTTCATTTTTCATAATTTATAAAACCAAACAATGTCTTCAACCCCCTATCTATGGATGAAAAATAGATTGTATACCAAATTAATTTATTACTACATCTCTAGATAGATAGAAATATGCTAGTATTTTTGTGAAGTCTACAATATAACCTCACCCCCTTATCTATTAATTGGATGAAAAATAGATTGTACACAAAAAGTTGTAACTACATCTCTAGATAGATAGAAATATGCTAGTATTTTAGTGAAGTCTACAATGAGAAATAGGTTGAACACCAAAATTATTACATTTCTAGATACATATATAGAAATAAGCTAGTAGTATTTTAGTGAAGTCAACAAACATTTGATATTCCTCAATAAGGAGATAAGAGTATAGCAATTCTGAATTCTCAAACTAATTTTCATGACCCTGGACTGAAACTAAGCTTTGCACATCTATAATCTATAATTTATAATCTATAATCTATAATCTATAATATAAATTAAAACCTGAATCAAAGAGAAAGTGTTAACCCTCTTTCAAACACTGCCACATCAGACTCCCTGCACCCATAGCAGTCTAATTATTTCGCTGTCCACTCTCTCTGTTTCACGTTTTTCTCTCTGCTTCACGTCTGTCTCTCTCCCTCGCCCCCTCATCTTCAGCCGTTAACCCCTTCTTCTATTTAATTATTTCTCACCCACGTTCTCCACTCTCTCTGCTTTACGTCTCTTTCTCTCCCTCTGTTTCAGGTGCGCCTCTCTCTCTCTCCCTTGCAGGTATTTACAATACTGTCGGCTGAATGCCACCCACGTTTATCAGAATCTGCGTCCACATTGCTACAAAATAATTACGTCAAAATTAGACAGGTATTTATGCAGTTCTAACTCATCTTAGAAAGAGCACTCAGTTCATATTAGTCCATTAGTTCCAAGATAGTGCTAGAAGAAATATTTGATGCAAGAAACATGGGAATAGCTATTTGATCGCTCTGTTCCTGAATTCCTCAAGTGGGTCCAGTATCCAAATTGATTTAATTATTGTGATGTTTCCTGTAGGACATGAGGCTCAAAAGCTCAAGAGATTGAGAGGTCAGAGAGCAGAGGCGTTGTCTGAGGTTAAGATTCTGTCACTGTGTATGATTGGCAATTTCACATCGGCTTTTCATTTATGTTTTGCTTCGTTTCCAGAATTTTCAATAAGATTGTTTCTTTTGTAAATTTTTTTTTTTTTTTAATTTGTGAATCCACATGATGCTTTCCTGAGTGCTATTTGATGTTCAGTTGTAATGTGCTTAGATGTGGAGTTTGTGTTGGGTGTAATTTTTTGGTGGATTCATGTAGCAATGCTTTCGTTTCATTCTCATTTTGGAATATGCACACCGTGTGTTTGACAAAATGTCTCGCTCATTGCTACATTATTTTTAAGTGCACTTCATGGTTTATTTGATAATTCATGGATTGTTTTTTGAAGTGAGTTGAAAATTATTATACCTCTTTTACCCTTTGGTAGATTAAGTATGTTTCACAGCAGTTGGGGAGTTCCTCTCTTGAATCCTTCTACCGTGCCATCCTTATCATATATGTCAGACAAGGATAAAAAACAAGGATAAAAAATAATGCATGCTTATGTAAGAAAATATTTGTCTTATTATTGAAAGATGCCAATGCTACTGCACTTTTGTAGATTCCTATTAACTCCTCAGGATTGGACATTCAATGTGATATATTCATATATAAGGGCTCTCCAAAGTTGGAAATCATGGCATGCTTATAATAAGTTGCCTTATGCAGTCATGTTTAGAGAAACTGTGTTTCCTTATGAAAAAGGTTTCTTGGTCTCTTATAGACATTATTTTGTAGGAGGTGAATTGGAATTTAGAACTGTAGATGGTTAAGATATTAGCCCCTTCACAGAATAGAAAGAAATTAAGAAGATGATAACCAATGAATGTTTGAGTTTTCATTAGAGCCTCAGACTCAATAAAAGGGTGCAAAATCAAAAAGGGTCATTGACAGATGTTCTCTTTAACAGCACATTCAATCATCAAGCAGGCTGCATTATCTATGAACTAAGGTTTTTATTATTATTGGAAAGTTACACACACATCCAGTGGGTCTTGAACCACAACCTCACCCTCTACCTAGCACTTGCAAGGGGAGGAGGTGCCAGTTGAGCTAGAGCTCATGAACTAAGTCACTATTAATCTTCAACATTGGTGCTCGAGTTCACCAAAAACAATTGTGCATCAAGTAAATAACACCATTTGTCTTAATACAATTTTCTGAATTTTTTTTCAATGATGCCTGATCTTTCTAGATTACGACTAAAGGATGCACTACTTTTATCAAGTGGCAAATAAATAAACTTACAGAACTGTTTGTAAATATCTGAGACTTTGTCTTCTGCAAGGAGGAACTCTTCTCTGTGAAGTCACAAAGGTAAACTCATCAGCTGGACAAAGCAAGCAATGCAGCAACTTCAATAATACATTATTAAAATAAGTGATCACAAGGACAAATATAAGTTCACCTTCATCAATGTCATCCTTTTCCCAGCATACATCCAAGTAGCGCAAAGCTTTACGATACTTTCTAAGAGCCGTTTTATAGTCTTGCTTCTGTACCGTGAAGAAGTCAGGGAACATCATGTTAACAGCAGAAAAATAACCATTTTAAGATTGTTTATTTTCTAATTTTTTTTAATTTGTGAATCCGCATGATGCTTTCCTGAGTGCTATTTGATGTTCAGTTGTAATGTGGTTAGATGTGGAGTTTGTCTTGGGTGTAATTTTTTGGTGGATTCATTTAGCAATGCTTTCGTTTCATTCTCATTTTGGAATATGCACACCGTGTGTTTGACAAAATGTCTCGCTCATTGTTGCATTATTTTTAAGTGCACTTCATGGTTTATTTGATGATTCATAGATTGTTTTTTGAAGTGAGTTGAAAGATCTTGCTATTTTTTTAACTCCCTTAGCATTGTCAGCATATTGATGAGGTTCTCTTAACACATTGTTGATCATCTTCTTGATTGCGACGTTCTAATTGGTTTCCCAATTGATTGCAACATTACAAAGTCAAGATTATCTTCGCAGTACAGTACATTGATCACTCAATATGATAGTAGATTTACACTCAAGAATTATATACTTCCTTTTTAAAATTATTATACCTCTTTTACCCTTTGGTAGATTAAGTATGTTTCACAGCAGTTGGAGAGTTCCTCTCTTGAATCCTTCTACCGTGCCATCCTTATCATATATGTCAGACAAGGATAAAAAATAATGCATGCTTATGTAAGAAAATATTTGTCTTATAATTGATTTTTTGATATTATATCTTACATTATTTATTGAAAGATGCCAATGGTACTGCACTGGCACAAGCTGACAAGATAACACTTCTGTAGATTCCTGTTAACTCCTCAGGATTGGACATTCAATGTGATATATTCATATATAAGAGCTCTCCAAAGTTGGAAATCATGGCATGCTTATAATAAGTTGCCTTATGCAGTCATGTCTTAGAGAAATTATGTTTCCTTATGAAAAAGGTTTATTGGATTTAATTGTGTATACACTTTTTGTGTCTCTTATAGACATTATTTTGAAGGAGGTGAATTGGAATTAAGAATACTCTTTTCTTTCCTTTAGAGAAAAGAATTTAGATAACTTTAGACGTGTCATGAACATCTTTGCATTCCCATATTATCAAAGGGAATGCAACAACATTTTAGGACAGTATATATAAAGATTTTGAACTATAAAAGGGGAAGAATATTTTCCCTCCATAGAGACATGTGCATGTATGTGTAATCTAATATGAACTTAGCAATACAATTAAACAAATTCTTGAAGAGATTGGTTCTTTGTCAACATACAATAAGAAACATTACAAAAGTTCCAAAAAAAAAAAAAAGATTTATCAACAAAGTAGATCTATAATTTGCAAATAATGAAGCAATGCTGTTGTGGAAACTATTTTGTGATCTTTCACATTTCAAGTCATGCACATTGCACCCTGCATTTTAAGTGAGCATCTACTTTTGTTTAAAGAATGTCAAGCACATTGCACCCTGCATTTTGAAAGAAAGGCGCAAAGCCAACTCATTATGCTATAGCATTTCTGTGTTGGTTTTAGATTTTAGCCTTTGCAAATATCAATGTAGGGGGAAACTTGAAATTTCTCACTTTTCTCCATTCTGTTTCTCTTTTGTTTGCCAAAGAATCCACCTGATTGTTATTAATATTATTACTATGCCACTGTGGAGGCATTTCTTTTTTTGGTTTGGATTCATTTTACTTATGATGTTTGGGAACACACTTTGCTGCCAGTTACTTTTGATGAGCAATATTGGGTGATTTGAGTTACTTCTTTTGTTATCATACAGATAAAAGCTAGGACCTTAATGTTATATGTGTGATATACATGTTCTTAGTTATCTGGAATTGTTTTGACCATTGGATCTTTTTGGTTACAGGCCAAGTTAATTGCCACGTCCACTTTATAGAAAATACTATCCATATTTGGTGTAAATAAATTGTGAGATAGGTAGGAAAAAAAAAATTTAGTTATTTCAAATATTCAACTCCCCCAAAAAACCAAAAGTAATGAGAGATAGTGTCAATGTTGGATTTATGTGACAATTGCGTTTTACCAATCACAATTTTTCGCTTTTTAAAGTTTTGAGAAATGGTATACTAGCATTGCATAAAAAAAATATAGTGTTAATATTATTTATGATTTAAAACTCAGATAAAAAACACCCAAAATTAAAACAAATTACATTAATTCATTTACAATTAGAATCAATTAACACAGAGTAAATCAAGGTTTGGGTTCAACTCTCTTACCCTCTAAAGTTGCTTAACACAAATACTTAATTACAAAAATACTCAAAGATGCTTAACATTTAAACAAAAATATTAAATCTGATCCATAACCAAATAAAAACCAATTACAAATCAACAATTATGTATATTAACTACATATGTTAGAGGGAAATATAACCACTACATTCTTGAACAACCATTAATACAGCCACAGCAATAACTCCACCACATCCATGTCCAAAACATACCAACAATTGTGACTAGAATTGTAACTGCTTCCAGAAAATAAAGGTCCTATGATGAAACAATTAGATGAGTCAGAATATTTGTTTACCTTACTGTTTAAACAAAACTAGCTATTACTTTTTTTAAGGGACAGCATGAGGTGAAGGACAAGGATGTTCCATACCAAGTTGTAAATATCATATATCATAGATTTAACATACTATAATAACATTAAAGAAGCTGGGTAGTAACAAATGTAAAGTTCACGTGATATGAAATGTTAAACAAATAATTTAACAATCATGTAACAACCTTACAGGGTGAGACATGTACTTAATGCACAGAACGTACTTTGTGCAGTCTCTTATTAAGCTCAAACCTGAAGGCAATCCTCATGGTACATGGCTCACATAAGAGTGTTACACCATTATAATCTTTTGAAATAAATTCCTATCATTATAATAGCATTTACAAAAGAACCCATGATAGAAAACAATAAAACCTTAAAAACCACAATGTCAATACTTAAATATACATTAAATAATTATTCAGTAAAATTTTAACTACAATGAGGAAAAAGGAAAAAAAAAACCTTTCAACTACCACTAGATAGTTTACCATCAAATCTATAAATACAAAACAAGTCAATAATACAAAATACTACTATATGCAAAAAAGTAAATAAATAACAATACTTCATCAAATCATGCAAAGCACAAAAGAACTACCAGAAGAAATCCTACTATAGATTTTTGCCAATCTTGGGAGAGAATCGCCAAATACTTGGGCAACATCAAGAAAAGGTATCTTAAGTCAATCTCTACTCCTATTTCTCAAAATAAAGGTTCTATACAATAAAAGAAAGTCCATCGCTTCTATTAGCATTACAACACTGCATGTTAACATACTATTACTAAACACAAAAACTGTATTCTTTGTTACTTTACGTTGGAGTTTGTTACATCTACATGAATAACTCTTTCAAGGAATACCAAATACAGGAGTCTCTTCTATTCAAACACATGTGTTCTCAATATGCCGAGCATATAGTATGAGCTGCTTTATTGCCTTCTTTGCCAACATGTGCTACTTTCCCACGTCTGAATGTGTAAAGTCTCCTCTTTGTATCATCTATATATATATACTCTACATAAGTTTGGTTCAATAGCCTAAATTGCGTGTGATACAAATTGGTTCAACTACGTACTCATTTCAAAACAATTGATCATGTATTCTTTGTTATTATTCCTTCTATAATAAACTAATTGCATTACTTTTGCAATCATTATGATAGAATTTACATTGTTTTATGTATTGTATTATATTTAACAATATATTTTAATTGTAATGTTTTTTATTTAATTGAACCATATAATGTATTTTATTTAACTCTATTATTTATACATCAATGTAATATTATTTAAATTTATGGAAAAAATTTGCAGCTGCAAAAACTACAATAGACTTACAAACAAGGAATTTGTACTTAAAAATGTAAATTTGGACAGACTAATGCAACACCCAGTATTCCTCCGAAATGATGAACTTACACTCCTTCATGACTGTTTCTTTGCTGGAAACACACAAGCAAAATTTGTGCTTGGTGCATACAATTACTTCTTACTAGAACAAACAACTGTGGGAAAGCAAATGCTCCTTGAAGCAACCAAAGAAGGCGACACAAACGCACAATATGGATTAGCAATTGCATTAATATGCGAATTTGACAACAATGGCAAAGATATACTATTATCCATACTTTAAAAAAAAAAATGGAAAACATATACTACAAAGTTGTCGGAAAATCCTTTGTCATACAACTTTAGGCACAAAAAAATTTTGTCTCTCCAACAAACAAGAATGCAATAAGAATGGTGTTGGACATTGGGACTGTGAATTTACATACCCTTATGGAAATGGGGAAATACATGTCACATGCAAGAGGTAGGAATTGTTCCAATTATCAACTTCAATGTAAACTTCTACTCTATCTTACATTAGAAATTGGAAAATAATCATTTCTGCATTAAAATAAAATTTATGCACTATTGTTTAAATAATCCAATATGTTAAGAATAGCATTTTTAATTGTCAATACAATCCCTTCGCATTGTTGTTCTATGCATGTACCTGGCCGAAAAATTACTAACAAGAATAAGCATAGGCAATCAACATTGAAATTGCAATTGCAATTGTTTTGAATTAGAACAAACAAATATGCTTACACACTCTTAATTTATTTCTTTTAATAGTTTCAACACTGTAAAATAAAATTAAAAAAAATAATAATAATAATAGCCTTTACTAAATGTCCAAAAAGTACTGCAAAAAGGCAAAATAACGTTCTCTTATATATGATATATGAAAAGAAAATAAATTATGTTACACTACAATTTAAAATTAAAATACTATTTCAAATAAATGTGGCTTTTCTAAATTACAAATTCTATAATATACCATTTCAATTATGCTACATTTAAAATAAAAACATCAAAATATCTGCACAGTGCGTGGGTCTACAACTAGTATCTATTAAAAGTTGAAGTTGAGAGAAAATTTTTAGACTTCTCCAAATACCGCCACGTCAGATTTGCTACTCACACACACTTCCACCTTCCCCTTCCCTTTATTTAATTCTCTCTCACACTTTTATTCAAAAATAAATTATCTCTTTCATGGCTGTTCTTCTACCTCACCTCTTCATCTACCTCTCACCTCTTGAACTCCCTGACCTTTTCATCTCCTCAATTAATTACCTCACATTTTCATCTACCTCCCTCTCACTCTCACCTCTTGAACCCCCTGACCTCTTCATCTTCCCAATTAATTGCACCCCCAATTTCCTATTTAAATCATATGCTGAGATTTTTTTTTAGTCTCCATGTAATCCCTATAATTCTATTGTTGTTTGAGTCTCAAAGGTGCGTTCTTTCTTCTTTGGTTTCTGATTAACTTTGCTAGGTTTCATACTTTTATTTATTTATTTATTTGGTTTTTCTGTTCTGCTTAATATTTTTATTTTTTGGCTTTTGGTGTTCTTTGTTCTGTTGGTTTTATAATTTTGTAGTTCCTAAGCTTTTCTCAAGCAATGTTCTAATTGTTGTCTTTACTTCTTTCATTTTTCTATTTATATTGATGTTGTACAACATTAGATTAATTAGATTAGATATATTTCTCGTGCATCGCATTGCGATTAGTAATATATAACTTGTAATGAAAATTGAACTCCTATAATGTTAAGATTCTTGATTTCATGTGTATTAATAGAGCCACAAGATCCATATTCACGCATGACCCATATATCAATTAAATCTTTTCTTTATCCCTTCCACAACATGAACAATAACAGCAATGGAACTATCTAATACATCAGAACTCGTCTTAGTCATCACATCCCAAAGATTGCCCAGATTAGGCAAAGCCATCCACCATAACACCTCATGGCTCATGACAAAGGCTAGGATGAACTTATAAGTCAACCAATGATTAGTTCCATTCAAGTACATCTCAGAACAAGGGCATGGAGTAGGTTCTAAAACGATGTCAATTTTCTTCCGAGAATTAGTGTTTGGCTATTTCTCAGAACAAGGGCATGGATAGTTTGGGCCATCATTCCTCTCAAAAGTACACCATCCTAACAACCTTGTAGTCCTTAGTTTTGTCATCGTAACCAAATCCAAGACCCTCAACCTCATGGTCCAAATAGCTATAGGGTGGACAATCAATTGGACATGAGGGAATGTTAGGAGCTGATTTGTACAGAGAATTAACTCAAGTTCTCAACCTGACTTGGTTGAGTGATTTGCTTAGTATTTATATTGATTTGAGTACATGAGTTTTAGTATAATATAGTCACAGCTATTGACTAGAACTTAAACATATAGAAACAGTTATTGACTAGAACTTAAACTCATTAACAACCAAATCCTATCTAATCTTCTTGTTGTCCTGAGTTGTAGGATTTGAAACACCCTTGGAACCTCCAAAATGACCAAAACCTCTTAGAATTTTTTTATTTTTTTATTATTTTTTTTATTTTTTTTATTTTTTTCGAGTTTGGGCTTTTTGTTTATTTTTCCTTGCTTTTTTTTTTTTATTTTATATTTTTTTTTTTCGTGTTTGGGCTTTTTTTTTTTATTATTATTTTTTGGGTTTGGGCTTTTTGTTGATGCCCAATAAGCAACCCAATTAAAGCCCAATTAAACTCAACTTAATTGGGCCTAATTAGGCTAGCACCCATTTGCTCATTTATTAAATAAGTGGGTTTTGTTGGACAATTAGTAGGTGGGTTTGGGTGGGCTAATGGGTTTGGGTTTTTTTTGCCACCCCTACACAACAGCAGTAGTGAAAACTGAAATCTACAGCAGGCTCAATTTAATTAAGAAAAAAAAAAAAGGAATTTCAAGTTTTCAAGGTAGTGGTCAACAATAACAACTATGCTAATATATAATAACTCCATTATCAACTTGGAATTGAAAATTAACTATTGTAATTAAAGAGAATTTGATACATCGATTATCAATTTAATTCTTGTTTTTCACTATATATATGGATTCATACATTAGGCCTATCTGTTAGGGTGAGAGTGATATCTTTGAAAGTAACCTTCCATCAAAATCATATGACTTATATAATCCTATCAAACCTAATTGCTTAATTGGTAAGTTACTATTTGAACCGTATCTGAGCAGATCAGCAAATATATACTATAAAGCTTCAATCGTGATTGGCCTTTCATCCTATATTCCATTATATTTTTCTTTTCTTTTTTGGTTTGGAAAAATTTCAATGAAAAATCTGATTTGGACCCCAACATTTTAGTTAGCGGATTAATTATAACTTAATTCAGAATAACAATTAAATATTGATAAATGCTAGGGAATTAAGGATTGTGAATTCGCTAAGGAAGGGATGTGAATTGTGAATTCGCCAACAGATTGCTAACGAATTGGCTTTTTCTGGTGTTTCCTATCTCCATGGGGCCACATTATTGAAGATTTTCGGCCCTAGCCAAGTGTTTTCTCTTCCTTTCGAGTGTTTTCTTTTCCATGAATATTGCTTTCTGTTCAACTTAGATATGACGCCATTGATGAGAAGTGGGGAAAAAGAAGAAGAAGAAGAAGAAAGTAACTATACGTGTCCTTTGATAATTTAAAATAATAATAACAAATTTATTTTACAGAACTTTGTTTTGATTTTTAAAATGAATTTACATATAATACTTCAAGAATCTCCATAAAACAAAACTGGTTATTGATTAGTTATTATACAATTATTATGACGAGTTTTTTTTTTTTTTTTTTTTTTGAGAAGAAAGCTGTTACAAGACTTAAGGAATAGTTATTACAAACCTTTTAATAAAGAATAACTATTCCTCATTTTATAGTTATTATTAAAGAATAGCTATTCCCTGTAATGAAAGTGCAATCAAACAATCGAATAGTTATTCCTTAGAAATAGCTATTCCATTATAAGACCTATTATAGTGTACTAAATCTAAACGTGCTCTAAGTAGAAAATCGTTTTTAAGAAGTAAATGGAAAACTCTTACCATTGACGGTAAGCAACCCCCAAATAAAATTTCACTAAAAAAATAATAATTATAAGTCTATATTCACAAAACCTTTGTATTCCTAGACTCTATATGTAATTTCAACAAATGATTTTTTTCACCGCCCACCGCAATGGTCCCAAAACTAATTCTGTTACACAAACCTCCTTCACGGATCACGAATGAACTTGTCCACAAGGAGTGAAACTCTAATAGTCCAAAGAACTTTTCAATGAAAAAACACCAATTAACTCACTAGACGGATTTTTTGTTTAGGCTCAATAGAGAAGGCACTCATAGATGTTCTTGGTATAAAAAGTTAAAAACCTCCTTTTCTTGGAAGTCGTGTTGCTATGAGTATATATAAATAGGCAAAAGGCTAGGTTAAATTGTCTTTGTGTAAACCTCTTTGTGTATCCTGCTGAACCGAGAGTCAAATCTTGTTTTCAATGAGTATTTTGCTCATCCGTTTTTGTTCTTCAATTTCTCAGCTCTTTGACAGACTTTTACTTAACTTGGTTACACTTACAACAACCCTAGCTCATTGACACATGTTTTGGCACATGGAATATGCCAACTTAAATCCCAATACTTCTCTTTTTTTGGTTCTTTTTCTTATGATTGAGTTTAAGGATAGGGTCTAAATCCAAATCCATAGAAAAGGATGGGGAATTTGTATTCAACTGCCAGATTATTAGGAAAGTATAATATCAGTAAGATTGTGAAGTTTAAAATTCTAATATGGTGTTTGGGAACTGGAAGCAAAAATTGAAAAAAGGCAACACGGAAACAAAATTGAAATTAGGCAATAATAAGATACATGAATGATGAAACATTAAATTAAATCACATTTCTTCTATATTTTATTCAGCAAAAAAAAAAAAGTTTATTTTGGTGGACTAGTTTACTTGAGACCCCATTTAGAAAGTGGCCCACCAATAAAATTGTGTGCCGGAAAGAGCTGACTCGCCTCACCAACCAGTAGCAATTGATGGTAGAATTAAACAACTGAAATAAATAATTGATGGATCTCGAAGCAAATGGTAGCAATTTACATTATAATTGATAATAGAATTATTCCTAATATCCTTATCAAAAAAGAATTATTCTTAGTATCACTATTAATCATTAATTCATGATGATGAATAGATGGTGCTATATAATGTAATTAAAAAAAACACGGATAGTTTCTTGTATTAATTTCTTTATAAACATTCTATGCAACTAAAAACAGTGACCACGATTGAGATTGATGGTTATTGTAGGTTTCTTGAAGGAAAAACAAGTAATAAAAAAGTTTAGGAGAAATTATATAAAATGGCAAACAGTTTATACATATCTAGTTTTAGATCAGGTCCCAAGGATTTTTTTTTTTTTTGTCAATTAAAGTCTTAAACTTAGGAAAGCGCTTCAATTGAAACCATCATCTATCTCTGCAATAAGCGGAACAAAGAAAAACGGAAAATCTTTGATAAAATTTTGCGTCTCACCTAGATAATCAGCTTCAATTTTCTGGTATAGAATATTCATTTTCACTTTCTCACTCTAAGCAAAAGCTTTCTCTCTCTTTCTCTACATTCTCTATTCATGGTTGTCAAATTGTTTTATAAACAAGTCTAGGTTAAATGTAAAGTTTTATCAACATTTTCCCATTATTCTCTACTCTATTACTACACAAAGAATAACAAAGGTAAATGGTGAAGATGAACATATATTTCGATTTAAACGATTTCATAAGTTTAGAACTTTAGTTAGTGAAATTAAAAAGCTAGGACTTAATATGAAACACACTATCAACTCTAGGCATTTTTATGTAATTTTCCCAAAAACTTATGATCATCAAATGAATTAAAATCATCTTATGTTATGCTATTTTACGAAATATTTTAGAATCAATGGAATAATTAACGATATTTACACACATTTTTTAGAATCAAAATCCTGTATAATCTCTCACTCCAAGAGATAGCATAATTGGTTGGTAACCATGCATGCCTTATAACATTTCTTTGTTCAACAAGTGGCAGTTGGTGATTAATTTTTTCTGAGCTTTTGTCCTATTAATTTGCCGTCTAATTACATCTTAGTTAATTATATTTACTTAATTAGCATAGCACATACTTAATCTATGTGTAAGAACAAAAAAAAGACATATAACCGACATATAAGAACCGCTCCAAGACAGTAACATGAGCATCATCAACGCCATCAACTAAAACTTCATGTTCACACCTATTAATACTCAAAGCTGGACTATTCAATGCTATCAAATGATTGGCAGGCATTAATAGTAAATCAGTTTATGCTTTAACCATTATCCATTTTGAAGAGAAAAATGCTTAATTTTATTTGGATATGAATAATACCATGCAGATTTTGAATTAATATAAGACAGTCATGAGTAGGGATGGAGAATGGGAAAATGATCTTATAAGACTGATTTATGAAGCGCCCTTCTCACAACATGTGGATTCAGTGTGTGGGGCTTACCAAATGTGAGAAAGACATTCCATAAGATGGTCTCATGAAATACTTTCCACTTTTATAAATGTGAGACTTGAAAATGCATGTCTTAATTACCATCAATTTTAGAAAGAAAGAAAAAAAGTTATATTATTCCCTAAACTCTACTTATATTACAAATTCAAGTAACAATATTGGTAGGATGATTGCAAACAACACTGGTGGAAGCAAATTTGCTAAATTCCTTCAAGTTTGAAAAATAAGAGAGAAGGTGCATCAACATTTAATTTGGAAATCCTAACTTAGCTATTGTTAAAGCTGAGGTTCACCTATATGGGTGATACATATATAATAGATTACAAGTGTTTCATATGTGTTAGGAATTTAGGGGAATGCAAAGAAGAACCAAGGCTTTGAGGCACGATAAATCGCTGTCTTTAAGACTAGATTTGCCCCCTCCTCAGAGATTGCTAAGGGTTCAAGCAAATAGTCTCCAGGATACAACAAAGCCAAGAATGAAATGATAGCACTTCAATTTCACTCTTTAGAACTTCTTAGAACAATTAAGTTTTTTGCATATAATAACTGAACTTGAAATTCCTTTTAATTGCAAGTGTATAACAATCAAAAGTCACCATGAAAAGGCACCATTTCAACCTTTAATGGTCATTAACTACCTCTAATTGCCGTGATCTAGTCCCCTGAATTAGTGGTCCAGGCGATTGAGTCAGGCAGAAACTCCCAGGCACGACATCCAGTCGACTGGACCACCAATCCAGGTGACTGAATCAGCCAAGTACATGTCATCCAGTCGACTGGATTGGTGATCCAGTAGACTGGATTGGGCAGAAACTCCAGACTTTCAAATCTGTCAAATCCAGTTTACTGGATACAAATCCAGTCTACTGGATCTCAATATTACAACCTATTGTTATTAAATATCTAACAATATGTACAATTGTATTAGCCCAATTTTTTAAGCCCACATTGTTGGGGTTTAAATTAACTTCTTTTTTTTTTTTTGGGTTAAATAAATGGAGGGGAAATAATTCGTAAGTAGTTAAATCCGGACCGGGTCGGAGATTGTAGACATAGGCAACCTGCCAAGCTTTGGATGGGCCCAATTTTGATGCGTAAGCCCACATTGTTGGGGTTTAAATCTAACTTCTTCGGCTCTTATCATTCTATGGCAAGTCTTGGGTTCAAGAAATATTAGAAAATCGTCTGAGATTATCAATTAAGTTACAGGATTGATATAACATTCGTTTAAATGGTATTCTCAAAGAACAATATCATACACAAAGTTTTTCACAACTTATTAAGGTGGTAAGTTGTTATTAAGTGTCAACCAAACGTGTGTGAGGTAAAATTAGAGTGTACTTTGTGAGGGAAACAAACATTGTAACTCTATGGGATTGTAAGCCTTGTAGGCTGAATAGTCCAAGGCAGGTTTTGTGTGAGATAAAATTCTTAGTTTTCTTTAGTACTTCGAGGCAAAATAATAGAGGTTGGGAGTTATTCCCGTAATATGTGTGCGCTTGATGTGCATGCTATCTTCGTGTTATGCACTCTTGATTCACTCAAACTCAAAATTGATTTACTTGTTAGTTTTTAAATTGTTGGCTGAGACTAAGTAGAGCATAGGGTATATCTAGTACATGGGAAAAAGGAAAGAAAAGAAAGTTGATGAAATGTACTAATTTTTAATATGTTCCAGACATCTTCTCTTCTCTTTTCCTCTCCTCTTTTATCTCTTCTTTCAAACATATGATAAATTCTATTTTCTTGCTCTTACATCTTTAAATAAAGGGCAAATTGCACTTTTTCATCTTTAACTATTGAGTAATTTCAATTCTCCCATTTATCTATAAAACCGAGCGATGTCTCCTCTTATATATTGAAAATATGCAAATCGCCCCCATCATCTAATTTTATGTTAAATCCAAGCCAAAATAATGGAATATTTTTATAGTATACTAATATATAATGATAGATTTTGAGTATTATGACTAGAAATTGACAAAATACATAAAAACATTTCATTAATTTTATTGGAATTTAACATAAAATCAGACAATGGGGGCTATTTGTATATTTTTAATACATAAAAAAGGACATTGTTCGGTTTTATAGATAAAGAGAGGAATTGAAATGGACGCAATAGTTAAAGAGGGGAGAGTGCAATTTCCCCTTAAATAAATAAATAAAATGAACAAAAAAATTTAACCTTGATTAGATATTCAAGCACAAAAATTGAAGTTTTATATTCGGTATGAGTTTTTAACCTTGTGGCCATAACAACTGAACATTTCACTACAAATAAATATTTTGGTAACGCTGTTTATGTAGAATCAACTATTCTCGCCGTAACAACAAGGCTAAAAGGTAAACTTAACTTTAGTGGTAAAATCGAAATACTGATATGTGAACGAGGGCACACTTGTACTTTGCACTCAAACCAGTGACAACCTCAACAGCCCCTAGTCTCAAACTCTTATCTTTCTGATTCAAATGACAACAATAAAAATCCATTATTTGACAATGTTTTTTTTGGTTTTGTTTTGTTGGGTTATAAATTTATAATAAGCTTTTGAGAGAAAATGAAATTAGTGTTAGCAATATCATCATGCAAATGCAATAATTCATCTTGGCCTCTCCAATTCCAATCTCATCATGCGATCAGTCTTTTGGGTCGCCGCCACCTCTGCTTCGACGGCATGTCGTCTATTGTCTGCTCTTCTCACTCCCACAATGACTCCCCCAACGACGCCGTTCCTTCCCAACCACCACCAATTTCCACTCAAAGGTTTGCACTTTGTCATTAAAATATCAATATTCGTATTTTAGATGTTTATTTACAATTGTATAGTACTATATGTGAGGGTTATAATGCTTACCTGTCCAAATTTTTATAATTAAATATGTCTATAAAGTATAAACATTATCTTTTTACTATAATTGACATCACTGTGACTCTAATTGTGAATGATTGACAAGGTCTCAAATTGTGAATGGTAGGATAATAAAATGATGTAAATAATAGGTCCAGATTATAACTAATCAAAATCTGTCAATTTCAGTATTATTATGAAATTGTTGTACTGTAAGCATTACTCGTCTTTTTAGTTTTTATGTTTAAGTGATTAAATTCACTTTCTTTTTTGTTTTAGTTTAAGCTTTTGGAATAAGTGGTACTCTAACATGGTGTTCGAGTATGTAGTCATGAGTTTGCTTGTTGGGTACATTTATTACTGGGAGTGTTAGAATAATGGTTATATGATTAAATTTGCCGTTTTTCTTTTGGCTTAAGTTCATTGAAGTTGTTGCATTACAATATTAATGTTGATTGAGATAACTTGTTTCGAGGATTTTGATATATTTTTTTTTTTTATGGTTTTTAGGAGTGTTAGTAGTCATTCAAAGAATTTGGAAAGAGTAGTATGCAGCAATATTCCGGTGACAACTCGGCGGATGATGTTTGCAAGTTTATTTGTGTATTCCTGTTATCATCCTTCAAGGTACTACTTATCAGGTCCGCACGGTTCGGCTTTGTGATCACTGTTAGACTAGCAATTTGTTCAAGGCCTCTAAAATTGTATGATTTAATTGTGTTTGTCATTAATTTTATTCAACTAGTAAGTTTTTGAATGGAACCTGTATACTATGTGCTCTAATTAGTCTGTTCTCATTCATAACCGACCCCAAAATTTTGTTGTTGTAGTAGATTGTTTCGTACGGAAATTTGATTCAATCAGTTCATGAACGATTGAGGGCAAAAATTTACAGACTTGATGGTTTGCAAATTCATGTTTGGATATGATTGCCGCTTGCCAGAATGTAGTTGGGTGAAACATTAGACATTTCATGCAGCTATATGGTTAAGTATTTAAACAGGCATAATGCTTTGTGAAGCCTTATCAAGTCAATATTGGTCAATGAATCAACAATACAATAAGGAAATTTCATTTTCTAGGAATTTCAAGGAGACATCAAATGTATGGTATAGCTCACCAACTACATAAATTGTACATTGAGATTGTGGAAGGAAAAACCAGCGAAAATTTTATTAGGAGAGAACTCTAGCATAACTGAGGGTGCTCCTTCCGTTAGAACTAATCTGAAGTTTGATATCATAACACTTCTATTTCTCCCTTTGTTAGATAAGGGGTCTGCTTGAATATAAGATCATCTTCTTGGACCAGTGAAGTATTTGGTTTTTATTTTTTACTTTTTGTATGTGGCAACTTTCTTTTGATAATGTGAGTAACTGTGGATATACAGCACAAACTTTAGGGGATCCATCTGTGACAATTGAAGAAGTAACTCCTCCCGTTTTTCCATCTGGCTCACTCTTCCCTGTTAAGGTTTATCATTAACTACTCTTTGTTCTTATTCTTGGTTTTTAAGGGATTCATTTATCACCAAGTCCACAAAAAAGTGATTTATTTTTCTAAGTTACATTCTCTTTTGTACTGATGTTCATGGTAGGTAAATTGATGTGTCTAATTTGCAGGAAAGAATTGTCCAACTCTTTGAGAAGAACACATACTCTGTTGTCAACATTTTTGATGTGACATTGCGTCCTCAACTTAATGCAACTGGTGTGGTTGAGGTATATAAGGCTATAAGCAGTTAAATTAAGAATGACTTCATTTACCAACCCAAGAAAAAGAAGAAAATAGAATGGCTTTATATCAGAATTCTTGTATCTAGAACAAACTTATAAAAAAAATAGATAGCTTCTCAAGAACTTTTCTGAGAAATTAAGTGTATAATTCTCTGAGTAATATAACATCTTCTCATCCTTACAAGCATAAAATAGGGTGGCAGTGCGTATAATTCGTATTGTCCATATTGACAGGTTCCTGAAGGAAATGGTTCTGGCGTAGTTTGGGATGGACAAGGGCACATAGTAACAAATTATCATGGTAAGAGCTAGTAATTGAATTCCCAAGCACAAAACAATAGATGAATTCATTTTTCATAATCCTTTCCATTGAATGATGTTATCCATATCCATGCAGCTTTCCATTGCAGTGGGGAGCTCATACTTGATTTAAGCAGAACACCACATTGCATTAATTTGTAAATTTTTATTTATGTGCGCTTAATAGAATTCATCCCTGTGTGATATCTATTTTCTTTTACTCTTTCCATATTGTTAAATCTTATAATTGATCAAGAAACTCCTGACATGTTCTTCTTGAGCTACATAATACATCCTTCAGTATGTTTGCCATTTCAAGCACTTTTTAAAAAATTAGATTTTAATCTCTGAAGGGTTGGATTTGGGAATATAATGTGCTTTTATATACTATTATGTGGATGGTATGCAGATATTAATCGAAATCCAATCTGCTAGATAATCATATTAAGTTCATAAACTCACTGTGAAATCCCCAGTTAACCATTATGTTCTTCTATTACCTCAGTAATTGGAAATGCTCTTTCTAAAAATCCAAGCCCTGGCCAGGTTGTTGCACGAGTTAATATTCTAGCATCTGAAGGGTGAGACTTCCGAAACCCTTTAGTATATTCCACTAAGTTGAATTATGTTATCTCTGCATCAATATTTATCATTTTTCTATAATTTCTCAAAGGGTAATAAAGAATTTTGAGGGTAAATTGATTGGAGCTGACCGTGCGAAGGATCTTGCTGTCTTGAAGGTAGGTTTTCTTTTGAAACTTCTTGTTTCATAATATCCTTTTTCATAAACTCAGCATATGTCATATCCCTTTTGCATAGCAGGTCCTAGGCCCAGACAAAGGAGGGTTATGATATGTTGACAGCTAGTGTAAAATATTTGTCACATCTCATGAGCCTACACACGTACCAGTGTCTAAAAGGAAAAACTTACCAGTCTGAAAGAGTTAAAGAGTAATTACATTAATGAGGAAAGAGCAAAAGGGACGCCAAAAATGATTTGGACAGAAGTTATATGGAAAGACTTGGTATATTCAGAGGTAAATGGGGACATGGCCTTTGATAGGGCTGAGTGATATAAAAGTATCCATGCGGTGGACCCCAATTAGTTGGGATTTAAGTCTTAGTTGAGTTAAGTTTGGTTGCACACTTTCAGGTTTCATAGTCCGCTTCAAAAGTTAATGCGTATCTTCATTCACTCAATTAAGATCTGCATGATTTTATCTTTGCAGTTTATGCATCGTTTTGGTTTCATCAATCTAACTTAAAACATGCAACCTGAAAAATGATAAAATTGAATATAAACCCGTATGGGTAGATGATGCCTGTCAAGATAATGTTCCTCCTCTGGTTACTTGTTTCATCCATTTACCACTGTCTATGAGTGTTAAAGTCCCAAGGTAGCTGATGCGGGAGCAGAATATTTATTTTATTTTTATCTTTAATTTCAAAGTTGATTGTATGTTTATTTTAGGTCTTAGTATCTAATCAAGTTTATTAGTATTTTAATTCCAATAATTGGGCCGAGCCCATTAGAATTAGGGTTTCTTATGTTAAAGCTTAGTAACCTATTTAAGCAAAGCTTGTACTCATTTTCAAGGAACTTGATGATTAATGAAAATTTCTTTGACCTAAGATGCGTCTCTTTTCTTCGTTTGGTGGTGATACCAAACACCCCTAAGGTGGTGATGCCTAGGGTTTTGCTGGCAGATTCTAGGTGGTGATTCCTAGGGTTTGTTCTGTTTGTTTCTATCCTTTTTCCCATTTATCCTATTTCCCCATTGTTGTCCTGCATCAGTAGCCTAGTGAAGAGATATGATTTAGTGTTCATCACGTTGGAACACGACAGTGTTGTCCTTCTGTCTTCAATATTTAGGTGATATGAGCAACGTTGAACCTCCATGAATGAGTATACTTGTGTAGCAACTAGCATTGCAATTATACTATACAAAATACAAGTAGTGGAGGTATTGATATCTTTAACATGCTAGGTGGAAGCCTCTGAAGATCTGATAAGGCCAATTAAGGTGGGGCAGTCATCTTCTCTGAGAGTGGGGCAGCAGTGTTTAGCAATTGGGAATCCATTCGGTTTTGATCATACCCTTACTGTTGGAGTTATTAGTGGACTGAATCGAGACATTTTTAGTCAAACTGGTGTCACAATTGGTGGTGGAGTACAAACAGATGCAGCCATTAATCCAGGGAACAGGTCAGTCAGGGACCATTCTAATCTAATCTCTCCATTAAAAAGATCAATTCTTCTTTCTTCTGCTTCAAGGAGTATCTCATTGGATGCATTTCTCTCCTCTTGGGATTTCAGAGGTGTGAGAACTAGTGAAGGAAATATTTTCTTTGCATCAGCAAGAAATACATATTCATCGTACTTTTTCTTGTGACTGGCAGTGGAGGTCCTCTACTGGATTCCAAAGGAAAATTGATTGGGATTAATACTGCAATATTTACTCAGACAGGTATGTTTTTTCATTTTTTATTTGTTTGTTGCACCAATTTTATTACAGTCTGAAAATAAAGAGTGTTAAGTGCTAGAAATCCGAAAATCTTTTGAGATTTGATAATTAAGAAAACTCTTTGGAACTCTGCTTATTGAATCAAAATATTTGAATGTTGCATTCCACTTTGTTAACTTCTAGGTGTATGTAAGTTATCTTTGAGTCACTGTGTAACCTATATTTGGTGCTAGTGAACTCCATCTATACATGGCATAAGAAGGAACTGCTTCCTGTATTATTGAGTTGTGTACTTCTGTTCTCTATGGCAGGCACATCAGCTGGTGTAGGGTTTGCCATCCCTTCCTCAACTGTAACAAAGATTGTACCTCAGTTGATCCAATTTGGCAAAGTAAGTGGTCTTGCTAAATATTTGGTCAGGTTAAATTCTCATTATTTTATGTTTTGCAAAAAAATATCTGAGCCCAAGACCTAACCCAACCTCCCCCTATATGAAATTTCATTGAAATATAATCTTCTTGTTAATTCTTATCTTATATCCTTAGTGGTTTTCTGCATTTTGACAGTGCCATTGCTTTTGTGAACAAAGGATCACAATTAATATGGCAACAGTGAAGCTGTTGGTTTCTTTTTCACCAAAAATGCTCTAAAAGCTAAAGACCTTTTTCCTATCTCATTCTTTCTCCATCTTAGGTTGCTCGAGCTGGTTTGAATGTGGAGATTGCTCCAGACCTGGTTGCAAATCAACTTAACGTTCGGAATGGAGCTCTCATTCTGCTGGTATTCTTTCAGAGTTTTGCATATTGACAGATTTTCCTTGTGTGCTGTACTGTTATCTCATTATCAACATTTCTCATCTGATAGTTTCTTTTCGGATGATTTTCCTAATTTTCCCAAGTTAATCCTATGGTGCTGTAGGTCCCTGGAAACAGTCTTGCAGCAAAGGCTGGGCTACAACCAACTACAAGGGGTTTTGCTGGTAATATAATACTTGGTGATATCATTGTTGCAGTTGACAACAAATCTGTGAGCTCTCTCTTGCGGGAACTGTTCCCTTTTCTATTTATGCATTCTAATATGCTGCTTGTTAATATAAGATGCAAGATTAAGTATTATAAATCATTAAAGTTAAGCTATCCTTCAATATTTTTTTATATATGTGGTGCTATTGTAGAAAAGTCTGGGCCAGGAATCAATTTATGACCAGTGTAGAGTTCACAATTTTTTACTTGATCCTTTGCACTCTGATTTTATGTTATTATTTTTAAATTTCATTTTTCTTGGGTGTGATGTATCTTTGAATTATTCTTATTCATACTATCTTCAGGTAAAAAACAAAGCAGAGCTGTACAAAGTGTGGGATGACTATAATGTGGGGGATAAAGTAGTGTTGAAGATTCTGAGAGGCAGTGAATATGTGGAGCTGCCTATGGTATTGGAGGAAAAGAGTTTGTGACAGGGTATATTATATTGATTTTTACAAGATATCATCATTTTATCTTGTTCTGTGTACTAGGAAAAGAACTGCCGTAGTTGTTTAACTTAAACGAGAAACTGCTGTATACTATTATTTTTTTTGTGGAAATTGGCTGATTGTGGATGTCTTGAAAATTTTCAATTATCAGGCAAGAGCTGAGCAATTAAAGGTTTTTGTTTTTTGGTTAACTTTGGTTTAGGGTATTTTATATGACAAAAGACATGTTCATTGATCCCAAGGAAATGAAATGATTCTAATACTCTATTGTGCTCTTATCAAAAAAAATAAATAAATAAAAATACATTGTGCTTTGGTTAGCATCTATATTAATGAGAACTTGCTTCCCATGACATAGGAATTCAGTTTTAGGGCACACACTAGAATCAACTCTTAGGATCTTTACATGATCCATCATTAGGAACAGAAATTTAAATCATTCGAGAAACTTGGATAGGTTTAGTGTAAGTTCTAGCATAATAGCTAAGCTTGAGCTTGTGCAGGAGCCTGACCAGTTTGTTCACTACAACTCATTGCTCTATGATTTAGTAGCCTCTATCATGTTGGTTTTAAGGTAAGTTTCTCAATAAGTTGTGCTAAAACAGCCATATGATGCCTCGTTATCCTTAGAATGGTCTTATTAATGAACTTATCGTGATGTAACTTTAGAAAATCATCAAAAGTTCAAACGAATTATGTGTTTGTTAGCATAAAATTGTTATAAAAAGGGTGTTTATTAGCATAAAATTGTTATAAAAAGTGTGTATCACCCAAAAACATGCTGCATCTTCTGAGAACTACATCAAACAAATTTAATGGCCCTCTTTCACATTGTTACTTCACATTAGACACAACCACTAGTAACCCAAGATGAGAAATAAATTGAACACCAAACTTATTACATCTCTAGATATATAGAATTGCTACTAGTATCTTAGTGAAGTCTGCAATGAGAAATAGATTGAACACCAAAATTTTTACATTACATATAGACAGAAATATGCTAGTATTTTAGTGGAGTCTGCAAACATTTGATATGACTCAATAAGGAGATAGAGTATAGCAATTCTGAATTCTCAAACTAATTTTTACGCTGGACTGAAACTAAGCTTGGTACATAATTTATAACCTGTAATGAAAGTGGAACCCCTCTAATGTTAAGATTCTTGATTTCATGTGTATTAGAGTCACAAGAGACTACTTTTCCTTTGTGATCCACCAAAAGAAGGTTATCATTGTTCCCAAATCCTAATGGCCTGTCAACTCCTGAAATAGGTCCAATTTTAAATTGTTTGGTCCAAGACTCCTCGACACCATATTCACACATGACCCATATATCAAAGCTTTTCTCTACCCCATCCACAACATGAACAATGACAGCTATGCAACTATCTAATACATTGAAACTCTTCTTAGTCCTCACATCCCTAAGATTGCCCAGAGGCAAAGCCATCCACCGAAACACCTCATGGCTCATGTCAAAGGCTAGGATGGACTTACAAGCCAACCAATGATAAGTTCCATTCAAGTACATCTCAGAACCAAGACCATGGCATAGCTTCTAAAACTGTATCAATTTTCTTCCAAGCATTACTGTTTAGGCTATATACCTGTATAAGTTGAGGATAGTCTGGGCCATGAACCTCCCAAAAGTACACCATCCTAACAACCTTGTAATCCTTAGTTTTGGCATCGTAACCAAATCCAAGACCCTCAAAAGAATAGTCTGCATAGGGTGGATAATCGATAGGACATGAGGGAACAACCTTAAACTCTCTCATAGCAGGGTTCCATAAGACAATATCTGTGTTGCAAACACCACCATATAGACAAACTATGCCGTTTATGCAAGCACTCTTTACTTGCAAACTCTGCATGTCCTCGTTGAAAAATGGCAAACCCAAGTTGACAGACATGTCAAGCTCTCCATGATGATGATTACAATCATTTGGGATCAAGGAAAGCATGTTCTTCTTGGTGATATAGTCCTGGTGCTTGACAAGAAGACATGCATTGTTGCTTTGACTTGAAGGATGATGGTGTTGGGCAATGAAAGTAGGGCTTTGAATAAGAGCACACCATGATTTGTTCAAGCACTTAAATCGTTTTAATGATTTCACTGGAAGTCTAGAGAGAATGTCTTCCACCACCTCCTGTGGTAGATGGGAGCTTGCCATTTCATAAGTGATGATATATGTTGTTCAAATGCACTCTTTGGTATATGAAGGAAATTGTTATATGCGTCACTCCATTGACTTTCATGGAGTGACATGTAGATGAAATTTTGTGACATTTCAAAAATTCATATATGTATAATTAGGTGAAAATCTATAAATTATAAAAACCTTTTTTGGTCAATTAAAACATATGATTTATTATTCCCCATCAATTAAACAAATAAATCATTTGGCTCTACCAATTCTCACTAAATTAGAAGATATCTATGTTCATCATTTATACATTTAGTTGAAATTAAAGGTTTTGATCACCAATTTATGAAATAATTTGTGATATATATATTCCTACCTACACACATATGTAAAAAATGGCGATTTCCCATCATATTGATGAAATGAAACTGGATTATATTTTATCCTTATTTATACATATATATAATTATTTGAATTATCATTTTATTTTACACGGTTGTTGTTTGACCTAATTCAAATTGTTGAACATGCTAAAACCGTTCTTGGTCAGCATTGATGGTGTACTTGTATTTAGGTAGCGCTACATGTATTATTATTGTTAGTAATTACACATGCAACTGGTGGGTCTTGAACCCACGAGCTCACTCTTCACCTTGCTTTTATAAGGGTGGAGGACCGGAGGTCCCATTTGAGCAAGAAATCATTGGCAGTAGTTCGTTTATCCTAATTCAGTAGGATTAAAAACTAAAAAAAGAGTATGTGATCAAGGCAACGAGATATCATCCACAAATTATCTTTGGCAATTCTTTTTTCACTCCATATTGTCAAATGTCAAACACTATGTTGTAGATACTAAATTTGACCCAGTAGTTCTGCACGATTTTTCATAGGCCAAAGTTGATCTACTTAAAAATCTATTGATCTTACCTTTTTAATGTCTGTTCTTTTCTTGGTATGGCTCAATTCATACTTAAAAAATGTACATGTTCTTGTCTATGTGTAGTTGTTTCTTTATTATAATATTGTATTCTTCTTTTTGCCGAATTATCATACTGTATTCTTCTTTTCCTTAGGTGGGCGATTATATATCTTGCACAGTCCCAATTCTAAGTGAAGGGGAATGAAGTTTTTGTGTGGAATACCATAGTACATTATCAGTAAACAAACAATATGGATTATGGATTGGTTAGCAGAGTATCTGATTTTGGTTTCATGGATCATTCAGTATGTTCTTGTGTATGTAATTCTTGTTGGAATAGTAACCTTGAGTTGGTTTTGCATTGTTGGTCAACATTACATGCAATAAAATTATTGTATTTATCCTTCTTTCACTTCAAAAGTCATTCTATCTGAGTGAAAGCATAAAAATATGCAATTTGGATGAAATAAGTGATGATAAGAGTTTTTCTTGTTTTTAATTGTATGAAGGCTATTATGTATAAAGAGATCATCCCATTATCCATTATCTAAGTGTCAGTCTTCTATGAAATTAGTTCTGATGTTACAAATCAAACTATAAAGCAAAATGCATTTCTCAAGAAGAAAATATGAAAAAAGATGGTATAATTTGAGGGAGACATAGGAAAGAGAAGGGAGATACAGACAAGGTCACAAGATGACAAGAAGACGTTAAGAATATGAAAATGCATAAAATGGATGTATTCCACCTTTCTTGGGCACTCTCATTGGCTGGTGATCTAAGTTTGTTTGTTTGTTTGTTTTTCCTTTACAATAGATGGGAGGAGGGATTTGAGCCCAGTTCTCATTCATGATAAGAATTAGACAATATCACTAAGTTACAAGATTCCTTGTTGGTGATATGTTACTAAATTTCATAACTCATTAGTGTACTGCCTTAGGTCCAAGTTTTGTGTTATGAGCTTGATTGAATCTTAATGAATTCATCTTTTTTGGGTTATTGGTTGAGGTGAGCTTTATTATCACAAATTTAGAAACTAAAAAAATTGTTCGTATATATTACCCGTACCCAATCCAATCCAATCCAACCTAATTATTTAAGAGAAAACCCACCTAATTATTTAAGAGAAAACCCAACTTGCCCAATTCTTTATGTACATATAATTATATATCATCACAATACCCTAAAACTTAAAAATTATTAAAATACACCCAGAACTACATATCACACATTTTTCAGTTGCCATCTTAAGATGATATATGTTCATTTATTTTTTGAATTGAAAATTACTTTTTATTAACAAGAGCAAGTTTGATTGTTAGGTTTACACATATATAACTTCCATGCATTTGATCTTGGCCAGCAAAGAATTTAGACTTCAGGTCTTTTGTATTCATTACTTTCCTTTTTTATTTTATTTTAATCGTTTACTCATTAAATTTGTTAGTGTTATTATTGAGGGCAAAACTTACATTCAGTTGATTAGCTTCGATACATCCAGTTCTATTGCTAAAATGTAGACATGTGGCTAGTTAACGCCATCAACAAAACGGACGTTAATCAAGCTCTTTTTTTTCTTTTTTCACCCGTGAGGAAGAGACTTTTATTCTTTCCTCTCTCTCTCTCTCTCCCTCTCACATCCTCTTGGTCTCTCTCTCTCTCTTCAATCTCTCTCCCTTACTCTGCCATGGCCGAGGTCCTCAAGCTCATTGTTAATCTACGCTCGCAGCCACCAACTCCGACGGTGGCTTCCCTCTCTACTTTTTGTTTTTCTCACCACAAGCTCTCTCTCTCTCTCTCTCTCTCTCTCTCTCTCCTCTCCTCAATTTAGCCATGGCCGATTCTAGCTTCTTGCTCTCTACCATTTCTCTTGCTCAGATGGAGCCAACAGGGTCTAAGGGTGGCACGTGGAAGGCAATGGGTGGTAGATCCGTGAGGTGGAGGCTAAGGGTGGAGGCCATGAGAAAGAGAAGAGAGAGGGGCTAGGCTACACTGGTCGAAATTCCCATTTCAATAGTGAAAATTTGTTTCATTTTGGGTGGTTGGCTTTAAGTAGCGGTGGTTTATGGTTGATATGGGTATCGACACTCACTTATTCGTTTAGCGATGGTGGGTTTAGTTGTCGGTACAGGTTGGATTGTGGCTATGTTCTTTTTTTGTTGTTGTTGTTGATTTTGTTTGGGTGTTGACGTCGATGGTTGGTTTGGGCTTTGCTAATGACGATGTGGGTGGTGTAGTGAGTAATTTCGGTGGATGGGCTTTGACAATTTGGGTGTTTGGGGGTGGTTCTTGATGGGGGGATGCTTGGTTTGTAAATTGTGGCTGGGCTTTGAAGGAAATTTGGTTTTTTACTTTTTGCCTTTTGACTCGGTGGTGTGGCTTTTGATGGGAGCTTGTGATTCTGTAAAAAGTGGTTATAGTGGGTTTAGGTTTGAGTTTGGAAATTGGTTGTGGAGTGGTTTTGATGGTGGTCTCAAAGTGGTTATGGGTGTCTTCTTGTGTTTAGAGAGAAGGTTGTGGGTGTGTGATTGGGGGGAGGTTTGTTTCTTTCCCTCTCTCCAGCCATGGCAGCCTTGGTCTGATCCGAGGAAGGGAGAGAGTTCGAAGAGAGAGAGAGAGAAGCTGAGATGAGAGAGAGAGAGAGGAGAGAATGAAAGTCTATCTCAATCCTTGTCTCTCTTTCTCGCGGGTAAAAAAAGAAAAAAGAAAAGCTTGATTTTAACGTCCATTTTGTTGATGGCGTTAACTAGCCACATGTCTACATTTTAGCCGTAGAACCGTATGTACCGAAGCTAATCAATTGTATATAAGTTTTGCCCTATTATTGAATCTTGTGAATAACTCGTATAAGTATATTTCTTCAAGTCAAGCATCAAGCATATGGCCTTTGCAACCTCCACGATTGCTTATGAGGATTACAGATGTTTGGAATTCGAAAAGTGGTAAGGACTGATATTCATGTCATGTTATATATATATATATATATATATATATATATATATATATATATATATATATATATATATATATATATATTAGTGAAGACTTAAATTTCACGTTGTGAAATACAGGTTACAAATCATAAAGGAAAATACATACAAACACAACTTTTTTTATACATAGAAGCTCATCAAACAATATAGTTCTCAATTGAAAAACAAGTACTTCTTTGACTAAATTTCACTGCTTTCTCCAACTGTATAAGCTCCTTGGTTCTTCAATTGCCATAGTGAAACTGCATGTAAGGGGTTCATTATTGGCTTATTGTGAGAGAGAAATTCTTGGGACACCCATTTCATTGTTGGCCTAGATTTCGGTTTAGTGTGTAAGCATGCAAATGCAACTGTAGCCACAAAGAAAACATCTTGCGCAACTCGACGGTTTGGAGGTGGGAGACGGTGGTCTAATATTTCATTTAGCATCACATTTTGAGATGATGATGGTGATGATAATGAACTCAAAAGTTCACCAGGATGTTTTCCCATTAATATTTCTAGTGCCACCACTCCAAAACTATAAACATCACATTTCTCAGTCACCACCATAGTATAAGCCAATTCTGCATATATAGAGGAGAAAAAAATGAAAAGTATTAAAAAAATGTATTCTCTTTCATTTTTCATTAATTTTTTTTTTCTTCTTTTTGTATACTATTTTTTTATGAAGAGATTGGTCAAAACTTTTCAGCTTATAAAACGTCAAAGTGATTGTTTGCTACCATGCCTACATGGTTCTATTCATATAACAAACAATAAAATAAAGCTAAGTAGAATGCTTATGTAGAAATCCCAGATTTGACTATTCTTTTAAACTAATAAGTATGACATGCAATAAAGTATGATTAAATAAAAAGAATATATAATTCACCTGGAGCAATATAACCATAAGTCCCAGCAACAATAGTTTGATTGGAGGAATTCGGATCAAGAAGTCTAGCAGTGCCAAAATCAGAGACAAACGCCTTCAACTCAGAGTTCAATAGAATATTGTTACTGGTTATATCTCGATGAACAATTACTGGGACACGTTCATGATGCATGTAAGATAAGGCATGTGCTGTGCTTTTGATGACGTTCATCCTTCTTGTCCAATCCAATTCCACAGCTTCAACATCGTTTCTTAGGACACAAAATAGGCTTCCTCTTTCCATATACTCATAGACCAAAAACATGCATCGTTTATGCAAACAATAGCCATGAAGTTTAACAATGTTTCGATGTCGAATTTCTGTTAACATTTTCACCTCGTTTTTGAAACTCTTGTCAAAATTCGGGTCCTCAGCCTCTAAACGATGAAGTTTCTTTAAGGCAATAGTTTTACCACTAGGCAATTGTGCTTTGTAAACACTACCATAACCACCTATTCCAATACAATATCTAATGTCAAAGTCCTCTGTGGCTTCAATGATGTCTTCATATGCAATTTTTCCATCGTAATTCCATATTGAGAACAAATCCCCATTTTTTGTTCCCCTTGACTCGGACTGTGTTTTCTTAACCCGACATCGAGAGAGGAAAAAACACCCCACAAGTAAAAGTACAATAAAAGAGCTTAAGGGAACAACAAATTTTATTTGGTGGACAATGGATCTACTATTTCTTGGGGAAGATGGAAAGCAATGAGGGAAGCCTTTGATGCCACCACATAAATCTTGGTTGCCGATGAATGCAGAAGGTTTATAATTTAAGTAGCCATTTGGGATCCGACCATGGAAAGAATTGAATGAAAAGTTGACGTCTTTTATTGATATTGAAAGATCGGGAATGTTTCCGGAAAGATTATTGCAGCTGAGATCCAAATGCTTTAAAGATTGTGAATGCCTTAGTTCAAAAGGAATTTCTCCACTGATAGTGTTATGACTTAGGTCAAGAGTATTTAGAAGCTGAAGGTCACCAATCTGAGAGGGAATGCTTCCAATTAAAAAGTTATGGCTTAATGACAATTTGCTCAACCGCTTGAAATCGGTAATTTCTTCGGGGATGGAGCCAATGATTTGATTCCAACTGAGGGACAATGTTTCCAACACAATTAATTGACCTATAATCGAAGGGACTTGACCAACAATTTTGTTATTCCTAAGGTTCAAGTATTGCAAATTCACCATATTGCCTATTATATGAGGAAAGGAACCATTGAGGTTATTGTAGCTAAGATCTAAATATTCTAAATTCCTCATAAGTGGTATTCCTCCACTGATAGAGTTATGACTGAGGTCAATCCAACGTAAAATATAAAGGTCACTTATCTGAATGGGAATGTTCCCCGTTAAGTGGTTGTGGCTTAATGTTAAATTGTACAACGAAGAGCAATTAGCTATTTCCACGGGGATGGAACCACTAATTTGGTTCCAATCAAGGGACAAAGTTGTCAAGTTAGTTAGATGACCTAAAAACAAAGGGATTTGACCAACAATGTCGTTATTATTGAGATACAGTTCTCTTAAATTCGTCATGTTTCCTATTTCCGCGGAAACAGAACCATTGATTTCATTAAAAGACAAATCCAAACGGGAAAGATTGGTTAAAAGGCCCAGAGCTGAAGGAATTGATGCTGTGAGTTTGTTATAACTCAGGTCTAAGAAAGAAAGATTGGTTAAAAGGCCCAGATCTGAAGGAATTGATCCTGTGAGTTTGTTATGACTCAGCCCTAAGATAGTAAGATTCTTTAATTTTCCCAATTCGTCGGGGATGGGACCACTGAGTAGATTATCGTGAATGTAAAACTCCTCTAATTGAGTGAGGTTTGTAATTGAAGGAGACAATTCACCTGTAAGATTATTCCAGGAAAGAGAAAAGAATTTGAGTTTCGAAAGAGTACCTATCTCTTGTGGGATGCTTCCCCGGAGTCCAGTTTCATAAAGACTAAGACCGACTAAATTTGGGAAGAAAGAGAAGTTGAATTTTCTGACCTTATCTCCCAGATAGACCCCATCCATGTTAATCTCTATGACGCTTCCGTCATCATTGCAGTGGATTGATTTAAGCTCCCCGCAATAACTGAAGGAGGTATGATTGAAGGAGTAGGGACTCCACCACCCACTCTCCATGAGAGCCTTGGCTTCTTGTTCTAGTGCGGATGATTGAGCTGCAATAACCATGGTTGTGGCATGCATGAAGATACAACGAGCCCATGCCACTACCAGAATGGAAATGAAGACAGAGGGAGCCATGTTAATGTGTATATGATCAGGGGCGGATGTAGTGTATGATTGCCCACCCTCAAATTTGAAAAAAAAAAAAAAATTAGTAGGTATGTATAAATTCAAAAAATATAGGTTTGTTAAAATGCCCACCCTCAATTTTGTTTCAAATCCTTATCTACATTTAAAAAAAATATATATATACATTAAAGAAGATAAATCTATGAACAATTATACCAAATACCCTAAACAATCCAAAATTATAACATTTACAACAAATAACACAGAAAAAGGCCAATAATATCTTAAAAGCCCAAAAATAAAATTACAACAACAACAACAACAGATTAGCCCAATTAAAAACAAATCAGCCCAAATGAAAACAAATCAGCCCAACAACACAGACACACAGACTTGATTTTAATTTTAGTTCTATTATTATTATTATTATTATTTTTTAAACAAATCAGCCCAACAAATCAGCCCAAAACACATACTCAGATTGAAAAATTGCCATTCGAGAGAGAGAGAGAGAGCGAACGGAAGTAGATCGGCCCCCTCCGTCTCCACGGCCACCGATCGGCTGATTAGGCTCCTGTTGAAGCAGATCAGCGCCTGTTGAAGCAGATTCAGCTCCCGTTGAAGCAAATCGGCGCCTGGACCCGAGCTCGAGCCTCAACGCCTCACGCCTGGACCGGAGCTTGACGCCTCACACCTGGAGCCCTGGACCGGAGCTCGACGCCTCACGCGGCCTGGACCCGAGCCGAGGAGGCGAGCTTGCGACTTTGCGAGGACTGGACCGACTGCCACTGCCCACTGGTATGCTCTCTCTCTCTCTCTCTCTCTCTCTCCTTCTCTGTCCATGACTCTTTTAATTTTGAAGACTTGAAGTTATTGGCTTTTTGGCTTGGGTTAATATTTATTTTGTTTGCCTGCTTTGATGTGCTTTCTGCTTAGTGCTAGCCATGTGGTGTCTTGGTGTTGGTGAGTGGTCCGAGTGGACCATGTGAAGTGGTCCCCGGACTCAAGTAGTCAGTGACTTTTTTTTTTTTTTTTTTTTTTCTGAATCAGACTGGTTAGTGCATGTGTTTGTGAATATTTTTTGTTAGTTGTTACTGTGTAATATAGTGGAAACTGGTGTAGCTTTTGTCGGCTAATGTAACTTTTGTCGTTTGTGATTTGTGAATTGTAATTGTTTGTGATTTGTGAATTATATTTGTGGTTGTGGCATGTAAAAAATTTTAAAAATGTTAAATTTATAATTTATGATGGGTTAGTTTTATTTTATGAACATTGTTTTTCTTTTAATATTTTTGAAACAGTAATGGAGAAATATTTTAAAAGAAAGTCAGAATTAGAATTACCACCTCCACCTCCACCTCCTACAAAAAGAGTTGATAACTCTTCTTCTTCTACAAAAAGAGTTGATAACTCTTCTTCAAAACAAGATCGAGTAGAAATTAATTTGGCAGATCTTCCATCTGATCCGGGCTTACGACCTCGAATTACGGATTATCATCCTAATGATCGAGATCAAGTCCGTAGAGCATATGTACAAAGGAAAGCTCGCCAACCTAAGGAACATAATTTTCCATACAAAGCATATGGTGCTAATAACCGACGGTTCAACAAAAGTTGGTTTACTCGATTCGATTGGCTAGAGTATAGCATAGCAAAAGATGCTGCATTTTGTCTATATTGCTATCTCTTCAAACGTGATGTTGGAGAACAAGCTGGTGGTGATACATTTGTTACTGAAGGCTTCTCAAATTGGAAGTGTCCAGAAAAGCTCAGAATTCATGAAGGAGGAATCAATAGTTCTCACAACCAAGCTAGGAGAATGTTTGAAGATCTATTAAAGCCAAATCAAAGTATTCAGTCATTTCATTTTAAGCAGACAGACCAAGCTCGAATTGAGTACCGGACTCGCTTAAATGCATCAGTTGACTGCATTCGATTTCTTTTGAGACAAGGGCTTGCATTCCGTGGTCATGATGAATCAGAGGATTCAAGTAATCAAGGAAACTTTCTTGAGCTTTTGAAGATTTCTTGCAGACCACAATGAAGATATCAAAGCCGTTACATTAAGAAATGCTCCTGAAAATAATATGATGATTTCTCCTGCAATTCAGAAGGACATTGTAAGTGCAGCAGCAGTTGAGACTTCTAATGCTATTATTATGGAGCTTGGAGATGCATTTTTTTCTGTTCTTATTGATGAATCTCGTGACATATCAACAAAGGAGCAGATGGCAGTTGCATTGCGGTATGTTGATAAGAAAGGCCATGTCGTTGAGCGCTTTTTAGGCATTGAGCATGTTACTGATACTACTGCTCTCTCACTCAAGGCAGCAGTTGAAGATTTATTTTGTAGGCATGGATTAAGCTTGTCTAGATTGCGTGGGCAAGGTTATGATGGAGCTAGTAATATGCAAGGTCAGTTCAATGGTCTTAAAACTCTTATAATGAAGGAGAATGAAAGTGCATATTATGTGCATTGTTTTGCTCATCAATTGCAATTGGCTCTTGTAGCTGTGGCAAAAAATAATAATAAAATTGCCACATTTTTTAACTTTGTTGCAAATGTGGTGAATATTGCTGGAGGTTCATGCAAACGTCTAGATCTTCTTAAGGAGAAGCAAGCAACTAGAGTAGTTGAATCAGTCCATAATGGGGAGCTTCCGAGTGGGCAAGGCCTAAATCAAGAAACAAGTCTTAAACGCTCATGTGATACTCGTTGGAGTTCACATTATAATACCATGATTAGCTTGATTGATATGTTCCCATCCATAGTTGATGTGCTAGATGCTGTTGCAGAGGATGGTTCAACCTCAGAGCTGAGAGGACAAGCAGAACATCTCTCACACTTTATCCAATCTTTTGGATTTGTGTTTAATCTTCACTTGATGAGATATATTTTGGGAGTTTCAAACGAATTATCACAAGCATTGCAAAGAAAAGATCAAGATATTGTGAATGCTATGAAGCTAGTTCGAATATCTAAGGAACGACTCCAAATAATGAGAGAAAATGGGTGGAGTTCTTTGCTTGATGAAGTTTCCACTTTTTGTGGAATAAACAAGATATTAGTTCCAGATATGGATGATATATATGTAGCTCGAGGGCGATCAAGGCGTTACACTGATGGTATGACAAACTTACATTTTTATCGTGTCGAGCTATTTTATGCTATTATAGATATGCAACTTCAAGAGCTAAATAATCGTTTTACGGAGTCGAACACTGAATTGCTTCTTTGTGTGTCATGCTTGAGTCCATCTGATTTTTTTGCTACTTTTGACAAGCAAAAACTTATTCGCCTTGCCCAATTTTATCCAGAAGATTTTTCTTCATCGGAGCTCATGATACTTTCTGATCAGCTTGATAATTATATTTTTGATGTACGCTCTAGCATTGAGTTTTCAAAACTTGAAGGGATTTGTGATCTTGCTCAGAAAATGGTTGAGACTAAAAAAAATGTGGTCTATCCATTAGTTTACTTGTTGGTGACTTTGGCATTAACTTTACCAGTTGCGACTGCCACTGTGGAAAGAGCATTTTCTGCTATGAAGATTGTGAAGAATCGATTGCGTAGTCGAATGAGTGATCAATGGATGAATGATAGCTTAATTGTCTACATAGAGAAAGACATTTTTCATAGCATTGATAATGAAGCTATCATGCAACGGTTTCAGAATATGAAGACACGTAGAAATCAATTGTAAAAGGTTATGATAAGTCTCTTGTTTGTTACTTTTTGTTTATACAAACAATATATTTCGGCTTTTGCCCTTTTTTTGTATTATATATATTAAAGTTTGAAATCAAAATACAAAAGCCGCCCACCCTGAGCGGAATTCCTGGATCCGCCCCTGTATATGATTGATGAGTGTTGGGGCAAATACGATTGGTTCTTATATAGTTTTTTTGCTAAAATTGGTTCTTATATAGTTATATTAATGACTCAAACACACTTTAATAATTGAAATCCAGACCTGACCCAATACTGAAAGTCACGTTCATATATACTTTTTCCTCGAAATGTATCTTCTTGGTAATGCAATCAAAAGTGAACAACTCTAGCGGAGTTGCTGCGAAGCTTGCAGTTTGACTAAGGAGTAAGGAGTAAGGACTGGTTGCGAAGAATCTGATTAGTTCAATCAGTAAATGGTGTAATGACCATGACTTATTTCTAACTCTTTATTATATGGCCCACCACAGACCCACACGGTGTTTTAATTAGTCTTATCGTTCCCATATAGTATGGTCCACCACAGACCCACACGGTACATTTCACTTCAACAATCAACTCTTTGATTATGTAAAGATGCACATATCTGATTTCATTGTGGATGAAAATTTCATATAAAAATTTACCATCAAAACGAAAATAATTGTATATTTATCAATTACTATATGGGTTGGATTCATGTTAGCCAAATTGATGCTCAAATGTAAATTGAAATAAGGTGGATTGTTTCATGGATGTTGATTGGTGACTTTAGGTGAGTGACATGAAATCACAACCATTAGAAGGTCACTCAATAGATTCTTATAACCAACCCTGAGCTTAAGCCGTTCCATTCTGTATTCATCAGGAAATATGACTTGAGGACCTTCTTGCTTCACCAAAAGGTAAAGCTCATGAACCTATTTTGATGACATTGAAATCATCCTTTTGATCTCTTTGATCTTGGCCAGCGAAGAATGTAAGACTCGAGGTCATTTTTCATCATTACTTTCTTTTTCTTTTCTTTTTTTTGAATTATTTACTCATTAAATTTGTCTGTATTATTATTGAATCTTTTGAAATAACTCGTACAGGTATATTTGTTCAAGTCAAGATCAAGCATATGGCCTGTGCAACTTCCACGATTGTGGACAATAATAATTGAAAACCTGACTCAAGAGTGAAAGTCACGTTAATGATTTTTGAAATTTCTCTTCGAATATTCCTCATAATGCAATTGAAGTGAAAATTTCCACATTCCGGCATTCTACTATGGTTGGATGAATATTAGTACTCCAACTTTATGCTGACACCAAAATTGTAGTTGAAATAATTAGCATTTACTAATGCAAGCTCTCACTATTTACTAACGAGATTGTATCATGCATCCACAGTTGCATGCTAGGAAATAACCAAAAGTAGTCCTATCATGAAAACGCGTGAAGACGACTAAATTCACCAATTGTAGTGGCCAGCCGGTTAATTGCGAGGCTAGTCACGTTAGAGGACTAGAAAATTAAAATAATGATGGTGATTGATCAGTACATTGAATTGGTGGAATAAAAAAAAAAAAAACACTTTGATTGTTACAAGTCAAGGTCCTTGGTCCTAGCCCCAAGCATGGGATTATAGAGCTTAAAGTCCTTTGATTTTTCTGTGGAGACAAATGTTGAGTTGACTTGAATTGCATGTGAGTGCAACACATGGGATCATAACCAATGATGAAGTAGCGGAATAAATTCCTAAATTGTAATGTCTTTCCTTTTATATATATTTATATATATATATATACTATTTTTATGAAAACGTGAGTCAAAACTGTCAGTTAATATAATGCCAATGATTGAGGTATATAAATATGATTTGCATACAAAAGATTTAAATCACAAATACTTATAAATTCTTAAATCAATGTTTGTATTCTTAGATAAAATTAGGCGTTTCATCTATTTAAGCTATTACATATTAATTATGATGATTTGCTTTTTTTATCATGAAAGTGATAACTTCTAATTATTATGTTGGTGTATTTGGAATACAATGAACTAGATAATTATTCTACAAACTGCTATTACTAAATTAATTAACTCACAAATTATTTAAGACATTAACTCTAAATCCTAAGAAAATACACTCAAATATGAAGTGTAGATTATTAGATTGGTTTTGACGTATAAAAGGGTGCGATCATATATAGTTAAACAAATCCCTATACGTTGGGTGATCACATGTAGGATTATGGGAACACTATTTTTCAAGAATGAATCCAGAATCTCTCTATAGAGACATGAATCATCCACTTGAGATAAATTTAATGAAAATTGATTATTCAGAAATATGGCCATCTCTTTTAGTAAAGAGTTGCTAAAATTATATTGTAAGAAATTTGATTCCATACAATTTAATAATATATAAGGACATATTGTAACAAATTATATTGTAAGATATATGGCCATCTCTTTTAGTAAAGAGTTGCTAAAATTATATTGTAAGAAATTGTTGTAAACCCCATAACTAAGACACCATAATTCACAACACTACCAAGCAAAAAGACTCATGCTTTGACAAATATATACTGAAAATCACCCATATCCACACGTCACAACAATACCCCATCTTTTCTGGTACTTATGTCTATCCATGATCCATAAAGCACAAAACTACATAAAACAAAACCATAAGTGAATTATAGCAAAGAAATATAAAAGTACAAGAGGAGGGTTTAAGTGTTAGAATAATGGTCAAAAGATTATATTCACACTTTCTTAATAACTTAAGTTTTTGTGACAAATGATAATTTATTATGATAAAAGAGCAAGTGGTCATAAGTTTTTTCCAAATATGTATCATCTCTCTTTCTTACTTAAAGAGTCAAAAATCTCTTTCTAATTATTAAGGGGAGTCTGGGTCGAAGTGTTAATGTCAGAATAATGATTAAACGATTAAATTCACAGTTTTCGAAACGGCTTACGCTCTTAGGACAAGTGGTAATATATAAAGCTTACAAGACCAGTCATAGGCAAGTTGTAGATGCTTGGACGAGAAAATGAAAGTATTACATCCTCTTTCCACAGAAGTTGTCATGACCTTTTTGCTTTGTGTTCAAATCCACACCCTCTTCGATTTCTGGTACGACCTAGAAGAGGAATGAGAAGCACACATTGCAAAACAACAACTTTGGCCTAATTGGGTTGTCTTATAATAACTATTTGCATTCACTGAATGATGCTTGACCCAAGAATTTGATCTACAAAGGTTCCATTTATTTGCCAATATTATTCAAGTTTAATCAAAAGTACTTGGAACTCTAAACAAAAACCCAAAAAGGAAGTGGGAAACTTGAAATTATAACCAGATATGGGATTTTCATGCAGCTTGACCCAGTTACCATTGTTGTTTAATGGTGAGGTGTTGTTTTTTTTTTTTTTTTTGCGTGTATATGGACCGGATCAGTGTAATTGTTCAAAATTAAATAAATAAAAGGAAAAATGTATTTAGATGTGTTTTGTTTGACGAATTTGCAAGGTTTCCAAATTGTTGAAATTGAACAAACTGACAAATGCGAATTTTCAACATTCGGATAATTTAGTAATCTACTGTGGGTTGTGGTGCCTAATATGGTTTAGTCAAGAATGATTAGATGATTTCACTGCTGAGATTATGCTGAATTAAATGGTGGAAGAAATGAAGAATATGTCAAAATGCACGAAAGTTTTTATGTCCAATAATCAAGTATCATCCATATTTGTTCAATTGGATTTTAAAGGTGTTTTCTTGCTCTTCATAAATGAACAAGATTAGTGAACTCTTGACCTTACTTGAGGTCACTTTGTGATACACAATCAATATGGACATTGCTCTCATGTGTATTCGATTCATGAATGGACATATAAGCACCCATTCAAAAAAACAAAAAAACAAACTGACCAAAACCCAATAACTCATACCTATGTTAAATTGTTTATTCCTACACCAGAAAAGGACAACAACAAAAAAACCTAGGTTTATTAAGACACTCCAAATTTTGTTTTTATGTACGCTGCTTGACCTATAAAAACCTAAAAAAAAAACCTTACCAATAAACCTAACAACAACAACAACAACAAATAAAAAAATGATCACAACTCTTTTTATAAAGGCTAAAGTGATATATTGTGAATATTGTGTAACAAAATGGTATCAGTGAATGACAGACAAAGGCGGATCCAGAATTTTTGTCTAAGTGGAGGTAATTAAGAATTCATTGCTACTCATTCGACCTTAATTGTTGTTGTGGGCTCTCTCTATTTTTTTCAAAGTGATCCCATAATCTTTTATATAAACAACATTGTGGAGTCAAATACAAAAAATTTAGTGGGATAAATGTAAAATATCTTAAAATTTTGAATTAATTTATAGGGTTTTAATTTTTAAGTGGGGGCAGGTGCCCCCAACCCATTGCTCCCACCTTAAATCCGCCCATGGTGACAGATCTATGTAAATATAACATTGCCTTAATAAATTATGAAAAAAAAAAAGAAGGACAAATAGACAAATTGCAGTTTCTCCCTTATCTATTGGGTGAAGTTCATTTCTCATGATCATCTATAAAAGTGAGCAATGTCTCCACCCCCTTATCTAAGGGATGGAAAATAGACTGTATACCAAAAATATTACTAGAGATAGATAGAAATATGCTAGTGTTTTAGTGAAGTCTACAATAACCCCACCCCCTTATCTATTGGATGAAAAATAGATTGTACACCAAAATTATTACTACATCTCTAGATAAATATAAATATTCTAGTATTTTAGTGAAGTCTGCAATGAGAAATAGGTTGAACACCAAAATTATTACATTTCTAGATACATAGAAATATGCTAGTAGTATTTTAGTGAAGTCTGCAAACATTTGATACCACTCGATAAGGAAATAGAGTATAGCAATTCTGAATTCTCAAACTAATTTTCACCCTGGACTGAAACTAACCTTTGTACATAATTTATAACCTGTAATGAAAATGGAACCCCTCTAATATTAAGATTCTTGATTTCATGTGTATTAGAGTCACAAGAGACTACCTCTCCATTGTGATCTACCAAAAGAAGGTTACCATTGTTCCCAAATCCTACTGGCCTGTCAACTCCTAAAAGGGGTCCAATTTTAATTTGTTTGGTCCAAGACTCCTCGACACCATATTCACGCATGACCCATATATCAAAGCTTTTCTCTATCCCTTCCACAACATGATCAACTATAATAGCAATGCGAGTATCTAAAACATTGAAACTCTTCTTAGTACTCGCATCCCTAATATTGCCCAGATCAGGCAAAGCCATCCACAGAAACACCTCGTGACTCATGTCAAAGGCTAGGATGGACTTCCAAGCCAACCAATGATAAGTTCCATTCAAGTACATCTCAGAACCATTATATGGCATAGTGTTGTAACATTTTAATATTAATTTAAATTGAAAAAATTAAATGTGAAGATATGGGAGTTTCATGTGGTTAATGAGTTTAAAGTGAGGAGTTAGTGTTTTGAAAAAAAACCGAATCCCACATTGATAAGGGGAGAGAAAAATTATATATTTATAAGTTCATGTAACTATTGTGTTAATGTGTCCAAATACATTCTGAAAAAAATTCTCCTAGCCATTAGTGAGTTAATAGTCACGTTTTTGTTAAGGAAAAAATCTGTCATTGACCATTAGTAAGTTGTCATATTTATACACGTATTTAAGGAAATAATATTCAGACATTGACTCACTAAATGGGCTAGCTGTTGGACTCATTAACTCTCCCTATAACTCCTCATCAGACTCATTAACACATATAACTCCAGCCCATCTAATTAAAAGGCCAACTAATAATAATTTGAATTTCAAATAATGGTCTTAGTAACTGACCCAACATCAAATTAATTGGGGATTAATTTCGAGCCACATCAGATTATTTGGAATTAAATTCGGGAGGCCCAATGAGCCTATAAATAGACTCCATCACCATCAGTCAAATACACACAACACAATACACAAAAAATATTGGAGCACATATTGGAGCTTTGGGCTCACCCACTTGTGCAGAGTTGGGTCTGAGCCAAACAACTACTGTTGGGGATATCCGCGCCTCAGTCCAATTTGTATTGAATTAATTTTTTAATTCCTTGCATTTTATTATAATTTTTGTATTACTCACCAACACATAGCTTCTAAACTGTATCAATTTTCCTCCAAGCATTAGTGTTTAGGCTAAATACCTCTATAAGATGAGGATAGAGCGGGCCATTAACCTCCCAAATGTACACCGTCCTGACCACCTTGTAGTCCTTAGTTTTGGCATCGTAACCAAATCCAAGACCCTCAACAGAATAGTCTGCATAGTATGGACAATCAATAGGACATGCGGGAACAACCTTAAACTCTCTCATGGCAGGGTTCCATAAGACAATATCCTTGTTGCCAAATTGAGCACCACCATATAGACAAACTATGCCGTTTATGCAAGCACCCTTGACTTTCAAACTCTGCGTGTCCTCGTTGAAAAATGGCAAACCCAAGTTGACAGACATGTCAAGCTCTCCATGATGATGATCATAATCATTTGGGATCAAGGAAAGCATGTTCTTCTTGATGGTATTGTCCTGGTGCTTGACAAGAAGACATGCATTGTTGCTTTGACTTGAATGATGGAGGTGTTGGGCAATGAAAGTAGGGCTTTGAATAAGAGCACACCATGATTAGTTCAAGCACTTAAATCGTTTTAGAGATTTCACTGGAAGCTTAGAGAAAATGTCTTCCACCACGTCTTGTGGTAGATGGGAGCTTGCCATTTCATAGGTGACGATATATGTTCAAATGCACTCTTTGGTTTATAAAGGAAATTGTTATATGCGTCACTCCATTGACTTTCATAGAGAGTTTCAATAATTTTGTAACCGAATTTTATAACTTATAATTAGGTGAAAGTTTATAGATTAAGAAAACATTTTTTGGTCAATTAAAACATATGATTTATTATTCCCCATCAATTAAACAAATAAATCATTTGGCTCTACCAATTCAAACTAAATTTGAAGATATCTATGTTCATCATTTATAGATTTACTTGAAATTAAAAACCAATTTATGAAATAATTTGTGATATATATATATATATTCACCTACACCCATATGTAAAAAACTGTTGATTTTCCATCAAATTGATGAAATGACACTGGATTTGTAATTTATCCTTATTCATACATAGATAAGTATTTTATTTGAATCATTTTATTTGACACGGTTGTTGTTTGGCCGAATTCAATTTGTTGAACATGCTAAAACCGTTCTTGGTAAGCATTGAAGCATTGAAGGGCGTAGACTTTTCTCTTTTTCGGGTCAAAACTCAGAAGAGATAGACGTAGTCACGTAGAAATAAATTAATAGCTAGTAGTGTTATGGTTTTTCTAATTTTGTTTGCTTCATTCCATTGTTGTTTAATGGTGAAGGGTTCTTTTTTTCTTTTTCTTTTTGCGTGTATATGGACCGGATCAGTGTAATTGTTTTCCGTCTTTATACAAGGTGTATAAATAAAAGAAAAAATTGTCGTATATAGATGTGTTTTGTATGACATATTTGCACGGTTTTCAAAATGCTGAAATTGGACAAACCGACAGTTGCTAATTTGCAAGATTAGGATAATTAAGTAATCTACTGTGGGTTGTGGTGACTATTAATATGGTTTAGTCAAGAATGATTGGATGATTTCACTGCTGAGATTATGTTTAATTGAATGGTGGAAGAACATGTCAAAATGCACCAAAAGTTTTTATGTCCAATAATAAAGTATCATCCATACTTGTTCAATTGGATTTTAAAGGTGTTTTCTTGCTCTTCATAAATGGACAAGATTAGTAAACTCTTGACCTTACTTGAGGTCACTTTGGGATGCACAATCAATATGGATATTGCTGAAATGGTTAAAGAAGGCCTCAAGTGTATTTGATTCATGGATGGACATATAAGCACCCATTCAGGAAAACAAAAAAACTGTCCAAAACCCAATAACTCATACCTATGTTAAATTGTTTATTCCTAGACTAGAAAAAGACAATAACAAAAAACCTAGGTTTATTAAGACACTCCAAGTTTTGTTTTTATGTAAGTTGCTTAACCAATAAAAAGCTCAAAAAACCTTTCCAATAAACGAATCAAGATCCTCTAGAGTTCCTAAGGAACTCTATCATATAGAGTTCCCTTAATCTTAATCTTTTATTTAAAATAAATGTTTCAGATTAATATCAACTCATCGATCCACTAACTAAACCCTAAGTCCTGACAAAGGCTAGGATGAACTTATAAGTCAACTAATGAAAAGTTTCTTACTTCCATTCAAGTACATCTCAGAACAAGGGCATGGATGAACTTATAAGTCAACTAATGATAAGTTTCTTACTTCCATTCAAGTACACTAATTTGTCAATTGAGAGAAAATGAAATTAGTGTTAGCAATATCATCATGCAAATGCAATAATTCATCTTGGCCTCTCCAATTCCAATCTCATCATGCAATCAGTCTTTTGGGTTGCCGCCACCTCTGCTTCAACGGCATGTCGTCTATTGTCTGCTCTTCTCACTCCCACAATGACTCCCCCAACGACGCCATTCCTTCCCAACAACCACCAATATCCACTCAAAGGTTTGCACTTTGTCATTAAAATATCAATATTCGTATTTTAGATGTTTATTTACAATTGTATAGTACTAGTAAATAATAAAATGATATAAATAGTAAGTCCAGATTGTAACTAACAAAAATCTGCCTATTGTTGTGCTGGAGCATTACTCGTCTTTTTATGTTTTAAGTGATTAAATTCACTTTCTTTTTGGTTTTAGTTTAAGCTTTTGGAATAAGTGGTAGTCTAACATGGTGTTCAAGTATGTAGTCATGAGTTTGCGAGTTGGATACATTTATTATTGGGAGTGTTAGAATAATGGTTATATGATTAAATTTTCCGTTTTTCTATTGGCTTAAGTTCATTGAAGTTGTTGCATTACAATATTAATGTTGATTGAGATAACTAGTTTCGAGGATTTTGATTTTTTTTTTTTATGGTTTTAGGAGTGTTAGTAGTCATTCAAAGAATTTGGAAAGAGTAGTATGCAGCAATATTCCGGTGACAACTCGGCGGATGATGTTTGCAAGTTTATTTGTGTATTCCTGTTATTCAAGGTACTACTTATCAGGTCCGCACAGTTCGGCTTTGTGATCACTGTTAGACTAGCAATTTGTTCAAGGCCTCTAAAATTGTATGATTTAATTGTGTTTGTCATTAATTTTATTCAACTAGTAAGTTTTTGAATGGAACTGTATACTATGTGCTCTAATTAGTCTGTTCTCATTCATAACCGACCCCAAAATTTTGTTGTTGTAGTAGATTGTTTGTACGAAATTTGATTCAATCAGTTCATGAACGATTGAGGGCAAAAATTTACAGACTTGATGGTTTGCAAATTCATGTCTGGATATGATTGCCGCTTGCCAGAATGTAGTTGGGTGAAACATTAGACATTTCATGCAGCTATATGGTTAAGTATTTAAACAGGCATAATGCTTTGTGAAGCCTTACCAAGTCAATATTGGTCAATGAATCAACAATACAATAAGGAAATTTAATTTTCTAGGAATTTCAAGGAGACACCAAATGTATGGTATAGCTCACCAACTACATAAATTGTACATTGAGATTGTGGAAGGAAAAACCAGCAAAAATTTTATTAGGAGAGAACTCTAGCATAACTGAGGGTGCTCCTTCCGTTAGAACTAATCTGAAGTTTGATACCATAACACTTCTATTTCTCCCTTTGTTAGATAACTGGTCTGCTTGAATATAAGATCATCCTTCATTACAATGGTCAATGGATCAGTGAAGTATTTGGTTTTTATTTTTTACTTTTTGTATGTAGCAACTCTCTTTTGATAATGTGAGTAACTGTGGATAAACAGCACAAGCTTTAGGGGATCCATCTGTGACAATTGAAGAAGTAACTCCTCCCGTTTTTCCATCTGGCTCACTCTTCCCTGTTGAGGTTTATCATTAACTACTCTTTGTTCTTATTCTTGGTTTTTAAGGGATTCATTTATCACCAAGTCCAAAAAAAAAGTGATTTATTTTTCTAAGTTACATTCTCTTTTGTACTGATGTTCATGGTAGGTAAATTGATGTGTCTAATTTGCAGGAAAGAATTGTCCAACTCTTTGAGAAGAACACATACTCTGTTGTCAACATTTTTGATGTGACATTGCGTCCTCAACTTAATGCAACTGGTGTGGTTGAGGTATATAAGGCTATAAGCAGTTAAATTAAGAATGACTTCATTTACTAACCCAAGAAAAAGAAGAAAAAAGAATGGCTTTATATCAGAATTCTTGTATCTAGAACAAACTTATAAAAAAAATAGATAGCTTTTCAAGAACTTTTCTGAGAAATTAAGTGTATAATTCTCTGAGTAATATAACATCTTCTTCTCATCCTTATAAGCATAAAATAGGGTGGCGGTGCATATAATTCGTATTGTCCATATTGATAGGTTCCTGAAGGAAATGGTTCTGGCGTAGTTTGGGATGGACAAGGGCACATAGTAACAAATTATCATGGTAAGAGCTAGTAATTGAATTCCCAAGCACAAAACAATAGATGAATTCATTTTTCATAATCCTTTCCATTGAATGATGTTATCCATATCCATGCAGCTTTCCATTGCAGTGGGGAGCTCATACTTGATTTAAGCAGAACACCACATTGCATTAATTTGTAAATTTTTATTTATGTGCGCTTAATAGAATTCATCCCAGTGTGATATCTATTTTCTTTTACTCTTTCCATATTGTTAAATCTTATAATTGATCAAGAAACTCCTGACATGTTCTTCTTGAGCTATATAATACATCCTTCAGTATGTTTGCCATTTCAAGCACTTTTTAAAAAATTAGATTTTAATCTCTGAAGGGTTGGATTTGGGAATATAATGTGCTTTTATGTACTATTATGTGAATGGTATGCAGATATTAATCAAAATCCAATCTGCTAGATAATCATATTAAGTTCATAAACTCACTGTGAAATCCCAAGTTAACCATTATGTTCTTCTATTACCTCAGTAATTGGAAATGCCCTTTCTAAAAATCCAAGCCCTGGCCAGGTTGTTGCACGAGTTAATATTCTAGCGTCTGAAGGGTGAGACTTCCGAATAAGTTGAATTATGTTATCTCTGCATCAATATTTATCATTTTTCTATAATTTCTCAAAGGGTAATAAAGAATTTTGAGGGTAAATTGATTGGAGCTGACCGTGCGAAGGATCTTGCTGTCTTGAAGGTAGGTTTTCTTTTGAAACTTCTTGTTTCATAATATCCTTTTTCATAAACTCAGCATATGTCATATCCCTTTTGCATAGCAGGTCCTAGGCCCAGACAAAGGAGGGTTATGATATGTTGACAGCTAGTGTAAAATATTTGTCACGTCTCATGAGCCTACACACGTACCAGTGTCTAAAAAGAAAAACTTACCAGTCTGAAAGAGTTAAAGAGTAATTACATTAATGAGGAAAGAGCAAAAGGGATGCCAAAAATGATTTGGATAGAAGTTATATGGAAAGACATGGTATATTCAGAGGTAAATGAGGATATGGCCTTTGATAGGGCTGAGTGATATAAAAGTATCCATGTGGTGGACCCCAATTAGTTGGGATTTAAGTCTTAGTTGAGTTAAGTTTGGTTGCACACTTTCAGGTTTCATAGTCCGCTTCAAAAGTTAATGCGTATCTTCATTCACTCAATTAAGATCTGCATGATTTTATCTTCGCAGTTTATGCATCGTTTTGCTTTCATCAATCTAACTTAAAACATGCAACCTGAAAAATGATAAAATTGAATATGAACCCGTATAGGTAGATGATGCCTGTCAAGATAATGTTCCTCTGGTTACTTGTTTCATCCATTTACCAATGTCTATGAGTGTTAAAGTCCCAAGGTAGCTGATGCGCGAACAGAAATATTTATTTTATTTTTATCTTTAATTTCAAAATTGATTTTATGTTTATTTTAGGTTTTAATATCTAATCAAGTTTATTAGTATTTTAATTCCAATAATTGGGCCGAGCCCATTAGAATTAGGATTTCTCATGTTAAGGCTTAGTAGCCTATTTAAGCAAAACTTATACTCATTTTCAAGGGACTTGATGATTAATGAAAATTTCTTTAACTTGAGATGCGTCTCTTTTCTTCGTTTGGTGGTGATGCCATACACCCCTAAGGTGGTGATGCCTAGGGTTTTGTAGGCAGATTCTAGGTGGTGATTCATAGGGTTTGTTCTGTTTGATTTTATCTGTTTTCCATTTATCCTATTTCCCAAGTCCTACGTCAACTTGGTATCAGAGCAAACTTCGATCCCCACACTGTTACTCTAACCCAAATCAGAAACTACATCTCGACCATGAACTCACCTTCCTCCTCTGCCATCTCACTACCATCACAAAACCAAACACACAATGCTAGGCCAACACAATCATAGTCTTAACCCATACGTGAAAGTGAAAAAGAAAAAAAAAAAAAAAAAAAAAAAAAAAAAACTGTTTTGTCTCCATTAACCAGTAACCAAAACTCAGCCACCATTGTATTTCTACCCACCAGAAACCCACAAATCACCCCAAAATTCTGTGAACCCACCACCACCATCAATCAAAACCACCACTCAAAGCCAAACTTCCCAACATATTCAGCAAACTCATAACCCACCAAACCCAGAAAATTTCCAGCACCCAAACCCATTTTGAATCAACCCAAGCCACCACAGCTCCCACTTCTCGACATCGCACCACCATCTCCAACCCAAAACTCAGATTTGCCTCGATCCTAACCCAAGAAAGCTTCAGCCCCCAGCTCCTCCTCCCGACGCCCCGCCGTCATCGCCTCACTGGCCTTGTGCTGCACAGCCGCGTCACCACAAGCAACCCACGATCTAGCACAGCGCCGCCAAACACCCCCTGGCCTTTCTGCGAAGGTAACCTCCGTAACTCAACTCTTTATTTTGAATACCACAACCCAACCCATCTGAAATAATCACAGAACCTTTAACAATTTAACCAGAAAGACCCGACCCCTTTTTTTACGTAACCATTATCTTTACCCGATCCAACTCCAAAAAAATAAAACAAAAGGCCCACTTTCTTTTACTCATCCTCACACGGCCCTCAAATACAACCCACGCATTCAAAGTTCAAACCATACAACCCACGCACTCAAAGTTTAAACCACAAATACTGCAATACATATATATACAACCCACCCCATTATTCCCTGCCCCACAAATACGTCCATCACGCCCGTATAACATCTTCAGTACAGAGCACATGAGTCAGGCAGCAACAGTTCAGGTTCTTTTTAAAATTCTTTGTTGAGATACTATTTTCCTGAATCATGACACTCTTTGAGGTACCTGATTTTGATGGTCGTAGAGATGAAAGCCCGTGGGTTTTTGTCAAGTGGTTAAATGAGATTGAATAATTCTTTGATCGAAGAAATTTCTCATATGCCACTAGAGTTAGATTTGCAAAAAGGAAATTAATAGGGAGAGCCCAAGATTTTTGGGAGAATCTTGAATATATGCGCTTTGTTAGACAAGAACCGGCTAATACTGAATGGGAAGAAATGAAAGCAAAGCTTCAAGATGAATATTTACCACAATATTTTCGAGCAAAATATCTACCTCAATCTTCTTGTGGTCATTCTCAAGATCGAAAAGACAACTTGAGGCATCGGAATAGCCAACCAATTGTGCAATTTGAAGAGAATAAAGTGACTGTTCATTCAATTTCTAGTCCTACACTTAGTTCAGCTTGGTGGTCTCGCTTGGAACAACACGTAGAAAACTTGAGAAAAATTATCCAAGACGAAATTAAGGCGTCTTTTGCCAATAACTCTGAAGTGTCACACACAAGAGACAATAATGTTGAGCCGCCAATCCTTAGTGCTACAATCGAGGTTCAGGACTTACAAGTGCAAGAAAAAGAGTTTATTGTAGAGCCTAAGCAACAAGTGTTTGAAGATACACAACTTGATGAAGTTGACAAGGTGGTTTCATTTTTTCACCGATTCCACACATTGAATTTATAATTCCTAACAAGTTTAATGATGTGATGGAATCCAAGGTTCTTTTGTTCTCCATCCTCTCAACTGTTGTTTCAGAGTTGAAGCAAGTGTTCCGTGTCAAACTTTTGCTCCTTCAACATTATAAAACTCGAGGTCGAGTTTTCTCCAACCAAAGGAGTATGATGCGGGAGCAGAATATTTATTTTATTTTTATCTTTAATTTCAAAGTTGATTGTATGTTTATTTTAGGTCTTAGTATCTAATTAAGTTTATTAGTATTTTAATTCCAATAATTGGGTCGAGCCCATTAGAATTAGGGTTTCTTATGTTAAGGCTTAGTAGCCTATTTAAGCAAAGCTTGTACTCATTTTCAAGGGACTTGATGATTAATGAAAATTTCTTTGACTTGAGATGCGTCTCTTTTCTTCGTTTGGTGGTGATGCCAGACACCCCTAAGGTGGTGATGCCTAGGGTTTTGCAAGCAGATTCTAGGTAGTGATTCCTAGAGTTTGTTTTGTTTGTTTCTATCCTTTTTCCCATTTATCCTATTTCCCCATTGTTGTCTTGCATCAGTAGCCTAGTGAAGAGATATGATTTAGTGTTCATCACGTTGGAACACGACAGTGTTTTCCTTCTGTCTTCAATATTTAGGTGATATGAGCAACGTTGAACCTCCATGAATGAGTATACTTGTGTAGCATCTAGCATTGCAATTATACTATACAAAATACAAGTAGTGGAGGTATTGATATCTTTAACATGCTAGGTGGAAGCCTCTGAAGATCTGATAAGGCCAATTAAGGTGGGGCAGTCATCTTCTCTGAGAGTGGGGCAGCAGTGTTTAGCAATTGGGAATCCATTCGGTTTTGATCATACCCTTACTGTTGGAGTTATTAGTGGACTGAATCGAGACATTTTTAGTCAAACTGGTGTCACAATTGGTGGTGGAGTACAAACAGATGCAGCCATTAATCCAGGGAACAGGTCAGTCAGGGACCATTCTAATCTAATCTCTCCATTAAAAAGATCAATTCTTCTTTCTTCTGCTTCAAGGAGTATCTCAATGGATGCATTTCTCCCCTCTTGGGATTTCAGAGGTGTGAGAACTAGTGAAGGAAATATTTTCTTTGCATCAGCAAGAAATACATATTCATCGTACTTTTTCTTGTGACTGGCAGTGGAGGTCCTCTACTGGATTCCAAAGGAAAATTGATTGGGATTAATACTGCAATATTTACTCAGACAGGTATGTTTTTTCATTTTTTATTTGTTGCACCAATTTTATTACAGTCTGAAAATAAAGAGTGTTAAGTGCTAGAAATCCGAAAATCTTTTGAGATTTGATAATTAAGAAAACTCTTTGGAACTCTGCTTATTGAATCAAAGTATTTGAATGGTGCATTCCACTTTGTTAACTTCTAGGTGCATGTAAGTTATCTTTGAGTCACTGTGTAACCTATATTTGGTGCTAGTGAACTCCATCTATACATGGCATAAGAAGGAACTGCTTCCTGTATTATTGAGTTGTGTACTTCTGTTCTCTATGGCAGGCACATCAGCTGGTGTAGGGTTTGCCATCCCTTCCTCAACTGTAACAAAGATTGTACCTCAGTTGATCCAATTTGGCAAAGTAAGTGGTCTTGCTAAATATTTGGTCAGGTTAAATTCTCATTATTTTATGTTTTGCAAAAAAATATCTGAGCCCAAGACCTAACCCAACCTCCCCCTATATGAAATTTCATTGAAATATAATCTTCTTGTTAATTCTTATCTTATATCCTTAGTGGTTTTCTGCATTTTGACAGTGCCATTGCTTTTGTGAACAAAGGATCGCAATTAATATGGCAACAGTGAAGCTGTTGGTTTCTGTTTCACCAAAAATGCTCTAAAAGCTAAAGACCTTTTTCCTATCTCATTCTTTCTCCATCTTAGGTTGCTCGAGCTGGTTTGAATGTGGAGATTGCTCCAGACCTGGTTGCAAATCAACTTAATGTTCGGAATGGAGCTCTCATTCTGCTGGTATTCTTTCAGAGTTTTGCATATTGACAGATTTTCCTTGTGTGCTGTACTGTTATCTCATTGTCAACATTTCTCATCTGATAGTTTCTTTTCGGATGATTTTCTAATTTTCCTAAGTTAATCCTTTGGTGCTGTAGGTCCCTGGAAACAGTCTTGCAGCAAAGGCTGGGCTACAACCAACTACAAGGGGTTTTGCTGGTAATATAATACTTGGTGATATCATTGTTGCAGTTGACAACAAGTCTGTGAGCTCCCTCTTGCGGGAACTGTTCCCTTTTCTATTTATGCATTCTAATATGCTGCTTGTTAATATAAGATGCAAGATTAAGTATTATAAATCATTAAAGTTAAGCTATCCTTCAATATTTTTTTATACATGTGGTGCTATTGTAGAAAAGTCTGGGCCAGGAATCAATTTATGACCAGTGTAGAGTTCACAATTTTTTACTTGATCCTTTGCACTCTGATTTTATGTTATTATTTTTAAATTTCATTTTTCTTGGGTGTGATGTATCTTTGAATTATTCTTATTCATACTATCTTCAGGTAAAAAACAAAGCAGAGCTGTACAAAGTGTGGGATGACTATAATGTGGGGGATAAAGTAGTGTTGAAGATTCTGAGAGGCAGTGAATATGTGGAGCTGCCTATAGTATTGGAGGAAAAGAGTTTGTGACAGGGTATGTTGATATTGATTTTTACAAGATATCATCATTTTATGTTGTTCTGTGTACTAGGAAAAGAACTGCCGTAGTTGTTTAACTTAAACGAGAAACTGTTGTATACTACTATTCTTTTTGTGGAAATTGGCTGATTGTGGATGTCTTGAAAATTTTCAATTATCAAGCAAGAGCTGAGCAATTCAAGGTTTTTGTTTTTTGGTTAACTTTGGTTTAGGGTTTTTTATATGACAAAAGACATGTTTATTGATCCCAAGGAAATGAAATGATTCTAATACTCTATTGTGCTCTTATCAAAAAAAAAAATACTCTACTGTGCTTTGGTTAGCATCTATATTAATGAGAACTTGCATCCCATGACATAGGAATTCAGTTTTAGGGCACACACTAGAATCAACTCTTAGGATCTTTACATGATCCATCATTAGGAACAGAAATTTAAATCATTCGAGAAACTTGGATAGGTTTAGTGTAAGTCCTAGCATAATAGCTAAGCTTGAGCTTGTGCAGGAGCCTGACCAGTTTGTTCACTACAACTTATTGCTCTATGATTTAGGAGCCTCTATCATGTTGGTTTTAAGGTAAGTTTCTCAATAAGTTGTGCTAAAACAGCCATATGATGCCTCGTTATCCTTAGAATGGTTTGCACTTATTAATGAACTTATCGTGATGTAACTTTAGAAAATCATCAAAAGTTCAAACAAATTATGTGTTTATTAGCATAAAATTGTTATAAAAAGGGTGTTTATTAGCATAAAATTGTTATAAAAAGTGTGTATCACCCAAAAACATGCTGCATCTTCTGAGAACTACATCGAACAAATTTAATGGCCCTCTTTCACATTGTTACTTCACATTAGACACAACCACAAGTAACACAAGATGAGAAATAAATTGAACACCAAACTTATTACATCTCTAGATATATAGAATTGCTACTAATATCTTAGTGTAGTCTGCAATGAGAACTAGATTGAACACCAAAATTTTTACATTACATTAGACAGAACTAGTATTTTAGTGGACCAAAATTTTTACATTACATATAGACAGAAATATGCTAGTATTTTAGTGGAGTCTGCAAACATTTGATATGACTCAATAAGGAGATAGAGTATAGCAATTCTGAATTCTCAAACTAATTTTTACGCTGGACTGAAACTAAGCTTTGTACATAATTTATAACCTGTAATGAAAGTGGAACCCCTCTAATGTTAAGATTCTTGATTTCATGTGTATTAGAGTCACAAGAGACTACTTTTCCTTTGTGATCCACCAAAAGAAGGTTACCATTGTTCCCAAATCCTAATGGCCTGTCAACTCCTGAAATAGGTCCAATTTTAAATTGTTTGGTCCAAGACTCCTCGACACCATATTCACGCATGACCCATATATCAAAGCTTTTCTCTACCCCTTCCACAACATGAACAATGACAGCTATGCAACTATCTAATACATTGAAACTCTCCTTAGTACTCGCATCCCTAAGATTGCCCAGATCAGGCAAAGCAATCCACCGAAACACCTCATGACTCATGTCAAAGGCTAGGATGGACTTACAAGCCAACGAATGATAAGTTCCATTCAAGTACATCTCAGAACAAGACCATGGCATAGCTTCTAAAACTGTATCAATTTTCTTCCAAGCATTACTGTTTAGGCTATATACCTGTATAAGTTGGGGATAGTCTGGGCCATGAACCTCCCAAAAGTACACCATCCTAACAACCTCGTAATCCTTAGTTTTGGCATCGTAACCAAATCCAAGACCCTCAACAGAATAGTCTGCATAGGGTGGATAATCAATAGGACATGAGGGAACAACCTTAAACTCTC
>OU015768.1:36771165-36977837 GCA_907173295.1 Fagus sylvatica | reverse complement strand
TGCAAACACCACCATATAGACAAACTATGCCGTTTATGCAAGCACTCTTTACTTGCAAACTCTGCATGTCCTCGTTGAAAAATGGCAAACCCAAGTTGACAGACATGTCAAGCTCTCCATGATGATGATTACAATCATTTGGGATCAAGGAAAGCATGTTCTTCTTGGTGATATAGTCCTGGTGCTTGACAAGAAGACATGCATTGTTGCTTTGACTTGAAGGATGATGGTGTTGGGCAATGAAAGTAGGGCTTTGAATAAGAGCACACCATGATTTGTTCAAGCACTTAAATCGTTTTAATGATTTCACTGGAAGTCTAGAGAGAATGTCTTCCACCACCTCCTGTGGTAGATGGGAGCTTGCCATTTCATAAGTGATGATATATGTTGTTCAAATGCACTCTTTGGTATATGAAGGAAATTGTTATATGCGTCACTCCATTGACTTTCATGGAGTGACATGTAGATGAAATTTTGTGACATTTCAAAAATTCATATATGTATAATTAGGTGAAAATCTATAAATTATAAAAACCTTTTTTGGTCAATTAAAACATATGATTTATTATTCCCCATCAATTAAACAAATAAATCATTTGGCTCTACCAATTCTCACTAAATTAGAAGATATCTATGTTCATCATTTATACATTTAGTTGAAATTAAAGGTTTTGATCACCAATTTATGAAATAATTTGTGATATATATATTCCTACCTACACACATATGTAAAAAATGGCGATTTCCCATCATATTGATGAAATGAAACTGGATTATATTTTATCCTTATTTATACATATATATAATTATTTGAATTATCATTTTATTTTACACGGTTGTTGTTTGACCTAATTCAAATTGTTGAACATGCTAAAACCGTTCTTGGTCAGCATTGATGGTGTACTTGTATTTAGGTAGCCCTACATGTATTATTATTGTTAGTAATTACACATGCAACTGGTGGGTCTTGAACCCACGAGCTCGCTCTTCACCTTGCTTTTATAAGGGTGGAGGACCGGAGGTCCCATTTGAGCAAGAAATCATTGGCAGCAGTTCGTTTATCCTAATTCAGTAGGATTAAAAACTAAAAAAAGGGTATGTGATCAAGGCAACGAGATATCATCCACAGATTATCTTTGGCAATTCTTTTTTCACTCCATATTGTCAAATGTCAAACACTATGTTGTAGATACTAAATTTGACCCAGTAGTTCTGCACGATTTTTCATAGGCCAAAGTTGCTCTACTTAAAAATCTATTGATCTTACCTTTTTTATCTGTTCTTTTCTTGGTATGGCTCAATTCATACTTAAAAAATGTACATGTTCTTGTCTATGTGTAGTTGTTTCTTTATTATCATACTGTATTCTTCTTTTTGCCGAATTATCATACTGTATTCTTCTTTTCCTTAGGTGGGTGATTATATACCTTGCACAGATGAAACCGCTTATAGTCCCAATTTTGAGTGAAGGGGAATGAAGTTTCTGTGTGGAATACCATAGTACATTATCAGTAAACAAACGATATGGATTATGGATTGGTTAGCAGAGTATCTGATTTTGGTTTCATGGATCATTCAGTATGTTCTTGTGTATGTAATTCTTGTTGGAATAGTAACCTTGAGTTGGTTTTGCATTGTTGGTCAACATTACATGCAATAAAATTATTGTATTTATCCTTCTTTCACTTCAAAAGTCATTCTATCTGAGTGAAAGCATAAAAATATGCAGTTTGGATGAAATAAGTGATGATAAGAGTTTTTCTTGTTTTTAATTGTATGAAGGCTATTATGTATAAAGAGATCATCCCATTATCCATTATCTAAGTGTCAGTCTTCTTTGAAATTAGTTGCTGATGTTACAAATCAAACTATAAAGCAAAATGCATTTCTTAAGAAGAAAATATGAAAAAAGATGGTATAATTTGAGGGAGACATAGGAAAGAGAAGGGAGATACAGACAAGGTCACAAGATGACAAGAAGACGTTAAGAATATGAAAATGCATAAAATGGATGTATTCCACCTTTCTTGGGCACTCTCATTGGCTGGTGATCTAAGTTTGTTTGTTTGTTTTTCCTTTACAATAGATGGGAGGAGGGATTTGAGCCCAGTTCTCATTCATGATAGAATTAGACAATATCACTAAGTTACAAGATTCCTTGTTGGTGATATGTTACTAAATTTCATAACTCATTAGTGTACTGCCTTAGGTCCAAGTTTTGTGTTATGAGCTTGATTGAATCTTAATGAATTCATCTTTTTTAGGTTATTGGTTGAGGTGAGCTTAATTATCACAAATTTAGAAACTAAAAAAATTGTTCGTATATATTACCCGTACCCAATCCAATCCAACCTAATTATTTAAGAGAAAACTCAACTTACCTAATTATTTAAGAGAAAACTCAACTTACCCAATTCTTTATGTACATATAATTATATATCATCACAATACCCTAAAACTTAAAAATTATTAAAATACACCCAGAACTACATATCACACATTTTTCAGTTGCCATCTTAAGATGATATATGTTCATTTATTTTTTGAATTGAAAATTACTTTTTATTAACAGGAGCAAGTTTGATTGTTAGGTTTACACATATATAACTTCCATGCATTTGATCTTGGCCAACAAAGAATTTAGACTTCAAGTCTTTTGTATTCATTTCTTTCCTTTTTTATTTTATTTTAATCGTTTACTCATTAAATTTGTCAGTGTTATTATTGAGGGCAAAACTTATATTCAGTTGATTAGCTTCGGTACATCCAGTTCTACCACTAAAATGTAGACATGTGGCTAGTTAATGCCATTAACAAAACAGACGTTAATCAAGCTCTTCTTTTTCTTTTTTCACCCATGAGGAAGAGACTTTTATTCTTTCCTCTCTCTCTCTCTCTCTCTCTCTCTCTCTCTCTCTCTCTCTCTCTCTCTCTCTCTCATCTCTTGGTCTCTTCTCTCTCTTCGATCTCTCTCCCTTACTCTGCCATGGCCGAGGTCCTCAAGCTCATTGTTAATCTACGCTCGCAGCCACCAACTCCTCAAGCTCATTGTTAATCTACGCTCGCCGCCACCAACTCCGACGGTGGCTCCCCTCTCTATTTTTTGTTTTTCTCACCACAAGCTCTCTCTCTCTCTCTCTCTCCTCTCCTCAATTTAGCCATGGCCGATTCTAGCTTCTTGCTCTCTACCATTTCTCTTGCTCAGATGGAGCCAACAGGGTCTAAGGGTGGCACGTGGAAGGCAATGGGTGGTAGATCCGTGAGGTGGAGGCTGTGGGTGGAGGCCATGAGAAAGAGAAGAGAGAGGGGCTAGGCTACAATGGTCAAAATTCCCATTTCAATAGTGAAAATTTGTTTCATTTTGGGTGGTTGACTTTAAGTAGCGGTGGTTTATGGTTGATATGGGTAAATTATGGCTATGTTCTTTTTTTGTTATTGTTGTTGATTTTGTTTGGGTGTTGACGTCGATGGTTGGTTTGGGCTTTGCTAATGACGGTGTGGGTGGTGTAGTGAGTAATTTCGATGGCTGGGCTTTGACAATTTGGGTGTTTGGGGGTGGTTCTTGATGGGAGGATGCTTGGTTTGTAAATTGTGGCTGGGCTTTGAAGGAAATTTGGTTTTTTACTTTTTGCCTTTTGACTCGGTGGTGTGGGTTTTGATGGGAGCTTGTGATTCTGTAAAAAGTGGTTATGGTGGGTTTGGGTTTGAGTTTGGGTCTGGGGCTTTTGTATTTGAGGTTGTTTGTAGGTGTGATTAGGAGGAAATTGGTTGTGGAGTGGTGTTGATGGTGGTCTCAAAGTGGTTATGGGTGTCTTTTTGTGTTCAGAGAGAAGGTTGTGGGTGTGTGATTGGGGGGAGGTTTGTTTCTTTCCCTCTCTCCAGCCATGGCAGCCTTGGTCTGATCCGAGCAAGGGAGAGAGTTTGAAGAGAGAGAGAGAAGCTGAGATGAGAGAGAGAGGAGAGAATGAAAGTCTATCTCATCCTTGTCTCTCTTTCTCGCGGAGTAAAAAAAGAAAAAAGAAAAGCTTGATTTTAACGTCCATTTTGTTGATGGCGTTAACTAGCCACATGTCTACATTTTAGCCGTAGAACCGTATGTACCGAAGCTAATCAATTGTATATAAGTTTTGCCCTATTATTGAATCTTGTGAATAACTCGTATAAGTATATTTCTTCAAGTCAAGCATCAAGCATATGGCCTTTGCAACCTCCACGATTGCTTATGAGGATTACAGATGTTTGGAATTCGAAAAGTGGTAAGGACTGATATTTCATGTTGCATTATATATATCAGTGAAGACTTAAATTTCATGTTGTGAAATACAGGTTACAAATCATAAAGGAAAATACATACAAACACAACTTTTTTTATACATAGAAGCTCATCAAACAATATAGTTCTCAATTGAAAAACAAGTACTTCTTGACTAAATTTCACTGCTTTCTCCAACTGTATAAGTTCCTTGGTTCTTCAATTGCCATAGTGAAACTGCATGTAAGGGGTTCATTATTGGCTTATTGTGAGAGAGAAATTCTTGGGACACCCATTTCATTGTTGGCCTAGATTTCGGTTTAGTGTGTAAGCATGCAAATGCAACTGTAGCCACAAAGAAAACATCTTGCGCAACTCGACGGTTTGGAGGTGGGAGACGGTTGGTCTAATATTTCATTTAGCATCACATTTTGAGATGATGATGGTGATGATAATGAACTCAAAAGTTCACCAGGATGTTTTCCCATTAATATTTCTAGTGCCACCACTCCAAAACTATAAACATCACATTTCTCAGTCACCACCATAGTATAAGCCAATTCTGCATATATAGAGGAGAAAAAAATGAAAAGTATTAAAAAAATGTATTCTCTTTCATTTTTCATTAATTTTTTTTCCTTCTTCTTTTTGTATACTATTTTTTTATGAAGAGATTGGTCAAAACTTTTCAGCTTATAAAACGTCAAAGTGATAGTTTGCTACCATGCCTAAATGGTTCTATTCATATAACAAACAATAAAATAAAGCGAAGTAGAATGCTTATGTAGAATATATGATTTGACTACCTTTTAAAATAATAAGTATGACATGCAATAAAGTATGATTAAATAAAAAGAATATATAATTCACCTGGAGCAATATAACCATAAGTCCCAGCAACAATAGTTTGATTGGAGGAATTCGGATCAAGAAGTCTAGCAGTGCCAAAATCAGAGACAAACGCCTTCAACTCAAAGTTCAATAGAATATTGTTACTGGTTATATCTCGATGAACAATTACTGGGACACGTTCATGATGCATGTAAGATAAGGCATGTGCTGTGCTTTTGATGACGTTCATCCTTCTTGTCCAATCCAATTCCACAGCTTCAACATCGTTTCTTAGGACACAAAATAGGCTTCCTCTTTCCATATACTCATAGACCAAAAACATGCATCGTTTATGCAAACAATAGCCATGAAGTTTAACAATGTTTCGATGTCGAATTTCTGTTAACATTTTCATTTTTCACCTCATTTTTGAAACTCTTGTCAAAATTCGGGTCCTCGGCCTCTAAACGATGAAGTTTCTTTAAGGCAATAGTTTTACCACTAGGCAATTGTGCTTTGTAAACACTACCATAACCACCTGTTCCAATACAATATCTAATGTCAAAGTCCTCTGTGGCTTCAATGATGTCTTCATATGCAATTTTTCCATCATAATTCCATATTCGAGAACAAATCCCCATTTTTTGTTCCCCTTGACTCGGACTGTGTTTTCTTAACCCGACATCGAGAGTGAAAGAAATACCCAAGAAGCAAAAGCGCGAAGAAAATTGTGATGGGAAGCAAAAATTTTACTAGGTGCATGGATTGAGAAGATGGAGAGCAATGAGGGAAGCCTTTGATGCCACCACATAAATCTTTGTTGCCGATGAATGCGGAAGGTTCATTATAGTTATTTGGGATCTGACCATGGAAAGAATTGTATGAAAAGTTGACTTCATATGAAACTAAAAAATCGGGAATGCTTCCGCTAAGATTATTGCAGCTGAGATCCAAGTGGTTTAAAGGTTGTGAATGCCCAAGTGTTGTAGGAATTTCTCCACCGAAAGTGTTATGACTTAGGTCAAGAGTATTTAGAAACTGAAGGTCACCAATCTCAGAGGGAATGCTTCCGCTAAGATTATTATAGCTGAGATCCAAAAGCCATAAAGATTGCGAATCCCATAGTGTAATAGGAATTTTGCCACTGATATTGTTATGACTTAGGTCAAGAGTAATTAGATACTGAAGGTCACCAATATGAGAGGGAATGCTTCCAATTAAAAAGTTATGGCTTAATGACAAGTTGCTCAACCACTTGCAATCAATTATTTCTTTGGGGATGGAGCCACCGATTTGATTCCAACTGAGGGATAACGTTTCCAACACAATTAATTGACCCAGAGCTGAAGGAATTGATCCTGTGAGTTTGTTATAACTCAGATCTAAGAAAGAAAGATTGGTTAAAAGGCCCAGATCTGAAGGAATTGATCCTGTGAGTTTGTTATAACTCAGATCTAACAAAGAAAGATTGGTTAAAAGGCCCAAAGCTGAAGGAATTGATCTTGTGAGTTTGTTATAACTCAGATCTAATTCAAGAAGATTCTTTAATTTTCCCAATTCGTCGGGGATGGGACCAGTGAGCTTGTTTTGTTGTAGGTCCAATGTCGACAGATTCTTTAGTTGCCCAATTTCTGACACTATAGGACCATTGATTTCATTAAAAGACAAATCCAAATGGGAAAGATTGGTTAAAAGGCCCAGAGCTGAAGGAATTGATCCTGTGAGTTTGTTATAACTCAGATTTAAGAAAGAAAGATTGGTTAAAAGGCCCAGATCTGAAGGAATTGATCCTGTGAGTTTGTTATAACTCAGATCTAACAAAGAAAGATTGGTTAAAAGGTCCAGATCTGAAGGAATTGATCCTGTGAGTTTGTTATAACTCAGATCTAATTCAAGAAGATTCTTTAATTTTCCCAATTCGTCGGGGATGGGACCAGTGAGCTTGTTTTGTTGTAGGTCCAATGTCGACAGATTCTTTAGTTGCCCAATTTCTGACACTATAGAACCATTGATTTCATTAAAAGACAAATCCAAATGGGAAAGATTGGTTAAAAGGCCCAGAGCTGAAGGAATTGATCCAGTGAGTTTGTTAGAACTCAGATCTAAGAAATAAAGATTCTTTAAATTTCTCAATTCGTCGGGGATGGGACCACTGATTAGATTATAGGAAATGTGAAACTCCTCTAATTGAGTGAGGTTTGTAATTAAAGGAGACAATTCACCTCTAAGATTATTCCAGGAAAGTTGAAGGTAGGTGAGTTTCGAAAGAGTACCTATCTCTTGTGGGATGCTTCCCCGGAGTGCAGTACTCCCAATACTAAGACGGACTAAATTTGGGAAAGAAGAGAAGTTGAATTTTCTCACCTTATCTCCCAGATAGGCCCCATCCATGTTAATCCCTATGACGCTTCGGCCATCATTGCAGTGGATTGATTCATGCCCCTCGCAATAACTGAAGGAGGTATAATTGAAGGAGTAGTGACTCCACCACCCACTCTCCATCAGAGCCTTGGCTTCTTGTTCTAGTGCGGATGATTGAGCTGCAATAACCATGGTTGTGGCATGCATGAAGATACAACGAGCCCATGCCACTACCAGAATGGAAATGAAGACAGAGGGAGCCATGTTAATGTGTATATGATTGATGAGTGTTGGGGCAAATACGATTGGTTCTTATATAGTTATATTAATGACTCAAACACACTTAAATTATTGAAATACAGACCTGACCCAATACTGAAAGTCACGTTAATACTTTTTCTCTGAAATTACTTAGATTTCCTCGAAATGAATCTTCCTGGTAATGCAATCAAAAGTGAACAACTCTAGCGGAGTTGCTGCGAAGCTTGCAGTTTGACTAAGGAGTAAGGAGTAAGGACTGGTTGCGAAGAATCTGATTAGTTCAATCAGTAAATGGTGTAATGACCATGACTTATTTCTAACTCTTTATTATATGGCCCACCACAGACCCACACGGTGTTTTAATTAATCTTATCGTTCCCATAATGTATGGTCCACCACAGACCCACACGGTACATTTCACTTCAACAATCAACTCTTTGATTATGTAAAGATGCACAAATCTGATTTCATTGTGGATGAAAATTTCACATAAAAATTTACCATCAAAACGAAAATAATTGTATATTTATCAATTACTATATGGATGTTAGCCAAATTGATGCTCAACTGTTAATTGAAATAAGGTGGATTGTTTCATGGATGTTGATTGGTGACTTTAGGTGAGTGACATGAAATCACACCCATTAGAAGGTCACTCAATAGATTCTTATAACCAACCCTGAGCTTAAGCCGTTCCATTCTGTATTCATCAGGAAATATGACTTGAGGACCTTCTTGCTTCACCAAAAGGTAAAGCTCATGAACCTATTTTGATGACATTGAAATCATCCTTTTCATCTCTTTGATCTTGGCCAGCGAAGAATGTAAGACTCGAGGTCATTTTTCATCCATCGTTACTTTCTTTTTCTTTTCTTTTTTTGAATTATTTACTCATTAAATTTGTCTGTATTATTATTGAATCTTTTGAAATAACTCGTACAGGTATATTTGTTCAAGTCAAGATCAAGCATATGGCCTGTGCAACTTCCACGATTGTGGACAATAATAATTGAAAACCTGACTCAAGAGTGAAAGTCACGTTAATGATTTTTGAAATTTCTCTTCGAATATTCCTCATAATGCAATTGAAGTGAAAATTTCCACATTCCGGCATTCTACTATGGTTGGATGAATATTAGTACTCCAACTTTATGCTGACACCAAAATTGCAGTTGAAATAATTAGCATTTACTAATGCAAGCTCTCACTATTTACTAACGACATTGTATCATGCATCCACAGTTGCATGCTAGGAAATAACCAAAAGTAGTCCTATCATGAAAACGCGTGAAGATGACTAAATTCACTAATCATGTTAGAGGACTAGAAAATTGCTAGGCTAGTCATGTTAGAGGACTAGAAAATTAAAATAATGATGGTGATTGATCAGTACATTGAATTTTTTTTTTTGATAAAGGATCAGTACATTGAATTGGTGGAATAAAAAAAAAACACTTTGATTGTTACAAGTCAAGGTCCTTGGTCCTAGCCCCAAGCATGGGATTATAGAGCTTAAAGTCCTTTGATTTTTCTATGGAGACAAATGTTGAGTTGACTTGAATTGCATGTGAGTGCAACACATGGGATCATAACCAATGATAAAGTAGCGGAATAAATTCCTAAATTGTAATGTCTTTCCTTTTTCTTTTTTTTCCTTTTTTTTTTAATACTATTTTTATGAAAACGTGAGTCAAAACTGTCAGTTAATATAATGCCAGTGATTGAGGTATATAAATATGATTTGCATACAAAAGATTTAAATCACAAATACTTATAAATTCTTAAATCAATGTTTGTATTCTTAGATAAAATTAGGCGTTTCATCTATTTAAGCTATTACATATTAATTATGATGATTTGCTTTTTTTATCATGAAAGTGATAACTTCTAATTATTATGTTGGTGTATTTGGAATACAATGAACTAGATAATTATTCTACAAACTGCTATTACTAAATTAATTAACTCACAAATTATTTAAGACATTAACTCTAAATCCTAAGAAAATACACTCAAATATGAAGTGTAGATTATTAGATTGGTTTTGACGTATAAAAGGGTGCGATCATATATAGTTAAACAAATCCCTATACGTTGGGTGATCACATGTAGGATTATGGGAACACTATTTTTCAAGAATGAATCCAGAATCTCTTTATAGAGACATGAATCATCCACTTGAGATAAATTTAATGAAAATTGATTATTCAGAAATATGGCCATCTCTTTTAGTAAAGAGTTGCTAAAATTATATTGTAAGAAATTTGATTCCATACAATTTAATAATATATAAGGACATATTGTAAGAAATATTGTAAAAAATTATATTGTAAGATATATGGCCATCTCTTTTAGTAAAGAGTTGCTAAACTCATATTGTAAGAAATTGTTGTAAACCCCATAACCAAATTTACAAACTAAGACACCATAATTCACAACACTACCAAGCAAAAAGACTCATGCTTTGACAAATATATACTGAAAATCACCCATATCCACACGTCACAACAATACCCCATCTTTTCTGGTACTTATGTCTATCCATGATCCATAAAGCACAAAACTACATAAAACAAAACCATAAGTGAATTATAGCAAAGAAATATAAAAGTACAAGAGGAGGGTTTAAGTGTTAGAATAATGGTCAAAAGATTATATTCACACTTTCTTAATAACTTAAGTTTTTGTGACAAATGATAATTTATTATGATAAAAGAGCAAGTGGTCATAAGTTTTTTCCAAATATGTATCATCTCTCTTTCTCACTTAAAGAGTCAAAAATCTCTTTCTAATTATTAAGGGGAGGATCTGGGTCGAAGTGTTAATGTCAGAATAATGATTAAACGATTAAATTCACAGTTTTCGAAACGGCTTACGCTCTTAGGACAAGTGGTAATATATAAAGCTTACAAGACCAGTCATGGGCAAGTTGTAGATGCTTGGACGAGAAAACGAAAGTATTCCATCCTCTTTCCACAGAAGCTGTCATGACCTCTTTGCTTTGTGTTCAAATCCACACCCTCTTCAATTTCTGGTACGACCTAGAAGAGGAATGAGAAGCACACATTGCAAAACAACAACTTTGGCCTAATTGGGTTGTCTTATAATAATTGTTTGCATTCACTGAATGATGCTTGACCTAAGAATTTGATCTACAAAGGTTCCATTTATCTGCCAATATTATTCAAGTTTAATCAAAAGTACTTGGAACTCTAAACAAAAACCAAAAAAGGAAGTGGGAAACTTGAAATTATAACCAGATATGGGATTTTCATGCAGCTTGACCCAGTTACCATTGTTGTTTAATGGTGAGGTGTTTTTTTTTTTTTTTTTTTGCGTGTATATGGACCGGATCAGTGTAATTGTTCAAAATTAAATAAATAAAAGGAAAAATGTATTTAGATGTGTTTTGTTTGACGAATTTGCAAGGTTTCCAAATTGTTGAAATTGAACAAACTGACAAATGCGAATTTTCAACATTCGGATAATTTAGTAATCTACTGTGGGTTGTGGTGCCTAATATGGTTTAGTCAAGAATGATTAGATGATTTCACTGCTGAGATTATGCTGAATTAAATGGTGGAAGAAATGAAGAATATGTCAAAACGCACAAAAGTTTTTATGTCCAATAATTCAAGTATCATCCATATTTGTTCAACTGGATTTTAAAGGTGTTTTCTTGCTCTTCATAAATGGACAAGATTAGTGAACTCTTGACCTTACTTGAGGTCACTTTGTGATACACAATCAATATGGACATTGCTCTCAAGTGTACGTATTCGATTCATGGATGGACATATAAGCACCCATTCAGAAAAACAAAAAAACAAACTGACCAAAACCCAATAACTCATACCTATGTTAAATTGTTTATTCCCACACCAGAAAAGGACAACAACAAAAAAACCCTAGGTTTATTAAGACACTCTAGCCACTTGGGTATTCGGCCCAGTGGTAATCTCCTTTCCCAAAAAGCCCCACTCATCTATGAGGGTGTGGGTTCAATCCCCGGGGTCTTCAAATATATGTGTGTGTGAGTTTAGATTAGAATTTCTATCATATATAAAAAAAAAAAAAAAAAAAATTTTTTTTTTTTTTTTTGTACGCTGCTTGACCAATAAAAACCTCAAAAAAAAAACCTTACCAATAAACCTAACAACAACAACAACAACAACATCAACAAATAAAAAAATGATCACAACTCTTTTTATAAAGGCTGAAGTGATATATTGTGAATATTGTGTAACAAAATGGTATCAGTGAATGACAGACAAAGGCGGATCCAGAATTTTTGTCTAAGTGGAGGTAATTAAGAATTCATTGCTACTCATTCGACCTTAATTGTTGTTGTGGGCTCTCTCTATTTTTTTCAAAGTGATCCCATAATCTTTTATATAAACAACATTGTGGAGTCAAATACAAAAAATTTAGTGGGATAAATGTAAAATATCTTAAAATTTTGAATTAATTTATAGGGTTTTAATTTTTAAGTGGGGGCAGGTGCCCCCAACCCATTGCTCCCACCTTAAATCCGCCCATGGTGACAGATCTATGTAAATATAACATTGCCTTAATAAATTATGAAAAAAAAAAAGAAGGACAAATAGACAAATTGCAGTTTCTCCCTTATCTATTGGGTGAAGTTCATTTCTCATGATCATCTATAAAAGTGAGCAATGTCTCCACCCCCTTATCTAAGGGATGGAAAATAGACTGTATACCAAAAATATTACTAGAGATAGATAGAAATATGCTAGTGTTTTAGTGAAGTCTACAATAACCCCACCCCCTTATCTATTGGATGAAAAATAGATTGTACACCAAAATTATTACTACATCTCTAGATAAATATAAATATGCTCTAGTATCTTAGTGAAGTCTGCAATGAGAAATAGGTTGAACACCAAAATTATTACATTTCTAGATACATAGAAATATGCTAGTAGTATTTTAGTGGAAGTCTGCAAACATTTGATACCACTCAATAAGGAGATAGAGTATAGCAATTCTGAATTCTCAAACTAATTTTTCACGCTGGACTGAAACTAAGCTTTGTACATAATTTATAACCTGTAATGAAAATGGAACCCCTCTAATATTAAGATTCTTGATTTCATGTGTATTAGAGTCACAAGAGACTACCTCTCCATTGTCATCTACCAAAAGAAGGTTACCATTGTTCCCAAATCCTAATGGCCTGTCAACTCCTGAAATAGGGGTCCAATTTTAATTTGTTTGGTCCAAGACTCCTCGACACCATATTCACGCATGACCCATATATCAAAGCTTTTCTCTATCACTTCCACAACATGATCAACTATAATAGCAATGCGACTATCTAAAACATTGAAACTCTTCTTAGTACTCGCATCCCTAAAATTGCCCAGATCAGGCAAAGCCATCCACCGAAACACCTCATGGCTCATGTCAAAGGCTAGGATGGACTTCCAAGCCAACTAATGATAAGTTCCATTCAAGTACATCTCAGAACCATTATATGGCATAGCTTCTAAAACTGTATCAATTTTCCTCCAAGTATTAGTGTTTAGGCTATATACCTCTATAAGACGAGGATAGAGTGGGCCATTAACCTCCCAAATGTACACCGTCCTGACCACCTTGTAAGTCCTTAGTTTTGGCATCGTAACCAAATCCAAGACCCTCAACAGAATAGTCTACATAGTATGGACTATCAATAGGACATGCGGGAACAACCTTAAACTCTCTCATGGCAGGGTTCCATAAGACAATATCCTTGTTGCCAAATTGAGCACCACCATATAGACAAACTATGCCGTTTATGCAAGCACCCTTGACTTTCAAACTCTGCGTGTCCTCGTTGAAAAATGGCAAACCCAAGTTGACAGACATGTCAAGCTCTCCATGACGATGATCATAATCATTTGGGATCAAGGAAAGCATGTTCTTCTTGGTGGTATTGTCCTGGTGCTTGACAAGAAGACATGCATTGTTGCTTTGACTTGAATGATGGAGGTGTTGAGCAATGAAAGTAGGGCTTTGAATAAGAGCACACCATGATTTGTTCAAGCACTTAAATCGTTTTAGAGATTTCACTGGAAGCTTAGAGAAAATGTCTTCCACCACGTCTTGTGGTAGATGGGAGCTTGCCATTTCATAGGTGATGATATATGTTGTTCAAATGCACTCTTTGGTATATAAAGGAAATTGTTATATGCGTCACTTCATTGACTTTCATAGAGAGTTTCAATAATTTTGTAACAGAATTTTATAACTTATAATTAGGTGAAAATTTATAGATTAAGAAAACCTTTTTTGGTCAATTAAAACATATGATTTAGTATTCCCCATCAATTAAACAAATAAATCATTTGGCTCTACCAATTCACACTAAATTAGAAGATATCTATGTTCATCATTTATACATTTAGTTGAAGATTTACTTGAAAATGAAGGTTTTGATCACCAATTTATGAAATAATTTGTGATATATATATATCCTACATACATATATGTATATATATATATATATATATATATATAAATAATATATATATATATATATATTCCACACATACATATATGTAAAAAATGGTGATTCTCCATCAAATTGATGAACACTGGATTTATTATTTTTCCTTATTTATACATAGATATGTATTTTATTTGACACGGTTGTTGCAATTTGTTGAACATGCTAAAACCGTTCTTGGTCACGGTTGTTGCAATTTGTTGAACATGCTAAAACCGTTCTTGGTCAGCATTGAAGGGCGTAAAATTTTCTTTTTCGGGTCAGAACTCAGAAGAGATAGACTTAGTCACGTAGAAATAAATTAATAGCTAGTAGCCTAGTAGTGTTGTGGTTTTTCTAATTTTGTTTACTTCATTCCATTGTTGTTTAATGGTGAGGGGTTCTTTTTTTTCTTTTTCTTTTTGCGTGTATATGGACCGCATCAGTGTAATTGTTTTCCGTCTTTATACAAGGTGTATAAATAAAAGAAAAAATTGTCGTATATAGATGTGTTTTGTATGACATATTTGCACGGTTTTCAAAATGCTGAAATTGGACAAACCGACAGTTGCTAATTTGCAAGATTAGGATAATTAAGTAATCTACTGTGGGTTGTGGTGACTAGTAATATGGTTTAGTCAAGAATGATTGGATGATTTCACTGCTGAGATTGTGTTGAATTAAATGGTGGAAGAATATGTCAAAATGCACCAAATTTTTTATGTCCAATAATCAAGTATCATCCACACTTGTTCAAAATGATTTTAAAGGTGTTTTTTTGCTCTTCATAAATGGACAATATTAGTAAACGCTGGACCTTACTTGAGGTCACATTGGGATACACAATCAATATAGACATTGCTGAAATGATTAAAGAAGGCCTCAAGTGTATTCGATTCATGGATGGGGACATATAAGCACCCATTCAGGAAAACAAAAAAAAAAACTGTCCAAAACCCAATAACTCATACCTATGTTAAATTTTTTATTCCTAGACCAGAAAAAGACAACAACAAAAAACCTAGGTTTATTAAGACACTCCAAATTTTGTTTTTATGTACCTGCTTGACCAATAAAAAGCTCAAAAAACCTTTCCAATAAACCTAATAACAAAAAAAGATAAAAATAAAAATAAAATTCACTAACTCCTCTAAGGCTGAATAAGGATATATTGCGAGAAATGATATATAATGCGAATATTGTATATAATAAAATGATATAAATGACGATGACAAATCTATGTAAATATAATATTGCCTTGGTAAATTCTTAAAGAGATTATGAAAATAAATAAATAAATAAAATAGACAAACTGCACTTTCCCCCTTATCTATTGAGTGAAGTTCATTTATAATAATTTATAAAACCGAGCAATGTCTTTAACCCCTTATCTAATGGATGAAAAAATAGATTGTATACCAAAATTAGATAGATAAAAATATGCTAGTATTTTTGTGAAGTCTACAATAACCTCACCCCCTTAAGTCTATTACAATAACCATAGATTCACCCCCTTAATTATCTATTAATTGGATGAAAAATAGATTGTACACACAAAAAAATTATTACTACATCTCTAGATTAGATAGAAATTTGCTAGTATTTTAGTGAAGTCTACAATGAGAAATAGGTTGAACACCAAAATTATTACATTTCTAGTTACATATATAGAAATAAGCTAGTCGTATTTTAGTGAAGTCTACAAACATTTGATATTGCTCAATAAGGAGATAAGAGTATAGCAATTCTGAATTCTCAAACTAATTTTCATGACCCTAGAATGAAACTAAGCTTTGCACATAATATATAACTTGTAATGAAAATGGAACTCCTATAATGTTAAGATTCTTGATTTCATGTGTATTAATAGAGTCACAAGACCCATATTCACGCATGACCCATATATCAAAGCTTTTCTTTATCCCTTCCACAACATGAACAATAACAGCAATGGACCTATCTAATACATTATACATCAGAACTCTTCTTAGTCATCACATCCCAAAGATTGCCCAGATTAGGCAAAGCCATCCACCATAACACCTCATGGCTCATGACAAAGGCTAGGATGAACTTATAAGTCAACCAAGGATAAGTTCCATTCAAGTACATCTCAGAATAAGGGCATGGAGTAGGTTCTAAAACGATGTCAATTTTCTTCCAAGAATTAGTGTTTGGCTCTATCTCAGAACAAGGGCATGGATAGTTTGGGCCATCATTCCTCTCAAAAGTACACCATCCTAACAACCATGTAGTCCTTAGTTTTGTCATCGTAACCAAATCCAAGACGCTCAACCTCATAGTCCAAATAGCTATAGGCTGCACAATCAATTGGACATGAGGGAACAACCTTAATCCCTCTCATAGCAATGTTCCATAAGACAATATCGTTGTCTCCAAAGTAATAATTACCACATAGACAATCTATGCCGTTTATGCATGATGCAATTAAGCACCCTTTACTTCCAAAATCTGCGTGTCCTCGTTGAAAAATGGAAAACCCAAGTAGACACACATGTCAAGCTCTCCATGATGATCATAACCATCATCATCTGGAATCTAAGAAAGCATATTCTTCTTGGTGATATGGTCCTGGCGCTTGACAAGAAGACATGCATTTGCGAGGTTTCCAAAATGCTGAAATTGGACAAACCGACACTTGCTAATTTGCAACATTAGGATAATTCAATAATCTACTGTGGGTTGTGGTGCCTAATATGGTTTAGTCAAGAATGATTAGATGATTTCACTGCTGAGATTATGTTGAATTAAATGTTGGAATTATATGTCAAAATGCACCAAAGTTTTTATATCCAATAATCAATGTATCATCCATACTTGTTCAATTGGATTTTAAAGGTGTTTTCTTGCTCTTCATAAATGGACAAGATTAGTAAACCCTTCCTTTCTTGAGGTCACTTTGGGATACACAACCTTTATCGACATTGCTGAAATGGTTAAAGAAGGCCTCAAGTGTATTCGATTCAAGGATGGACATATAAGCACCCATTCAGGAAAACAAAAAACTGACCAAAACCCAATAACTCATACCTATGTTAAATTGTTTATTCCAAGACAAGAAAAGGACAACAACAAAAATCCTAATTGTTTTTATATACGCTACTTGACTAATAAACAGCTCAAAATACCTTTCCAATAAACCTAATAACCAAAAAAAAAAAATCTCAATTCTTTTTATAAAGACTGAAGTGATATATTGCCATTATTGTATAATGGTATAAGTGACAATGATCTATATAAATATAATATTTCCTTAATAAATTTTGAAAAAGATTATGAAAAAATAAATAAATAAATTACACTTTCCGCCTTATCTATTAGTGAAGTTCAATCTCTTAATCTATAAAACTGAATAATTAATGTTTCCACCCATTTATTAAAATTATGTAAATAATTCTTGCCTAATATATTTTAACGTAAGATTTTTTTTTTTTTCTTAACATATGCAAATATATAAAAACAGATCAAGTAAAACGATATATATGCATTATGAAAATAAATTAATTAATTAAATTAAATAATAATAAAAATAAAAACATTCCCACTCCACATTTGTCTCTGAGTCAGTCCTTGGAGTGCCCAAATCAGTTTTTATTAAATAAATAAAATAAAAAAAGCTGGTCACTTTAAACTGAGGGCCCCACACAACACACAGAGAGAATGTAATGTAACATAGAAGAAAAGTAGAAGTGTACTTCCTTTAACTTCCATCGATTATATAATCAGTTAAATAGCACCAAACCAAACCAAAGCTACACCATTCTCTCTTTCTGGGGTCTCTCTAAAACATGAACTTTCCTGAGAAATTTTAAGATTCCTCACTTTCTTTTTCTTTTTATTCTTCCTCTTGAAAACTTGGGTCGTTGTAGGAAAAGGAAAAGACAAAAATGGTGGCAAAGAAGGGAAATGATTCGAAGGTCTTGAAGAGGACCGAAGAGAAGGATTCTGATCACATTGATAGTGAGCTTGTTCTATCTATTGAAAAGTTGCAGGAGATTCAAGATGAGCTCGACCAGGTTCTATTTTTCAACAAATTTTATTCATGCATGCGTATTGTATGGATTTATATCATTGTTGTGGTCATGATAACCTTCATTGTTGATTTGCATGGTGTTAATGCAGCTATTTGTTTGTTGGGTTTGTTTGGTTGAGTTTAAATTGGCGTGTTGAAAGTGGGTTTTGTTTTTGTTAATTATTGCAATGACTACTACACAGTTGTATGTATATGTGTTTGCATGTGTATTTGTATCATTGTTGTGCTCATGGTAACCTTCATTGTTGATATCAATGGTCTTAATGTGTCTATTTGTTTGTTGGATTTGTTTTAAATTAGGATTTAGAGAGTGGGCTATTACAAGCTCGCAATAAAAATATGAGTGAATAATTAATCTAAGGGGTAATTTAACTAGAAAACTTTAGCGACTATTGCGGTACACGTGACTAGTAGGGTGTTAAGTGTCTATTTAAAATTAGTCGAAGTGCGTGCAAGCTAACCTGACACCAATCATAAAAATAAATAAATAAAAATAAAATTTGTAGGAACAAAATGTGTGTTGTAAACTTGTATGTTCTTTTCCTTATTCTCAAAAATGCCCTCAAAATTGTGAGTTGTTAGGAATTCATTCCAATTACTTAATTAGATTCATCAAGTTTTCATTAAATTATGTCATAATCTTTTTTCCCACTTTTTCCATTCTTTCAAAATTTTAATTAACATCACCTTTTAATTACAACCTTAATTACCATCAACGCTTTATAATGACTTGTTATTTAATTAAAGTTGATTCCCTAAATATTATAACACATAATAATTATTATAAATGTGTTATAAGATAATTATTTACAAAATATTTCAAAACACACCTTTAATTACACATGATATCGTAATTGTGTTACCAATTTTGAAAAATGTCACATCTTCACGACTTTAAGCCCAAAAATCGTGTTTGAATAAACACAAACTGCATACTCTCTAATCATAAATCTGGTGCATTCATGTCATACTTTATTTGCATTTTGTAAGAAAACTTTTAACAATTGAACTAGCCCGGTTACTCCATGGTATGTTTTAAATTGTTTTGGAGTAATTTATTATAATTGGGAAGTTTTGAGTGGATTATGGTTATGATCCAACAGATTGATGAAGAGGCCAGCGATCAGGTGTTGGAATTTGAGCAGAAATTTAATGAGATACGCAGATTGGTCTACAACACACGGACTGAGATCATCAAAACTATTCCTGACTTCTGGTTAACTTCTGTGAGTGACTGATACAACCTCAAAACCCCTTTATTTGTATTTGACTAAATAAAATTTCAGACTTTCCGATATGTAAGATATGTAACAATGCTTGTGAATCCTTACTAAATTTACATCTATATGACTTGTGCCTTATTGTTCTATGCAGTTCCTGAGCCAACCTGAACTTCGTGATCTTATGAACGAGGAAGACCGGAAGGTTTGGTGCATGATTTCAAAATTAGTTAGTTAACTATTTATACATAGATATTTTTTAATTTTCCTTTCATTTATAGCTTACAATAAAACATAGTTTTGTTTGTTTAAATCACTGGAGACTAACATTCAATTGTAAGAGAGGTTTTCTTAATTCTTTTAGCAGAGTTGAAATTAATGCTTTGTGCAAGTTCACAAATTTTCTTTCTTTTATTCATGGCATAGATCTTCAAGTACTTAGATTGTCTAGATGTGGAGGATTTTGAAGAATTGGGGTCAGGTTTCTCCATTACATTTGTAAGCTGCTTCATCCATTCTTGCTTAGTTGATCTTGTGCATACGCGTTTGTTTTTTATTTCCTTGAGGTGCTAGGTTATTGCATGTTTGTTATTTATTCTTATGCTAATTTTATATTTTATATATATATATAGTCTAATAGTGTCTTTTTGGGATTCACTAATTTATGTATATATGTTTTTTTTCATTCTAATTTTCAGAATTTCAATGAGAATCCATATTTTGAAGACACAAAGCTGACTAAAAGCTTCACATTTTTTATGGAGGGAACAATTGAGATAACTGGTACAACCATCAAGTGGAAGGAAGGCATGGTGATGGTTACACCTTTTATACCTTTTGAAATTTTATTTTATTTTTCCCCCGGCTCTTTCTTTCTCTTCTTGCGTAACATTTGATAATGAATTATAACTTCTGAAGGGTGCTTCTAATGGAGTTAATTATAACAAGAAAGGAAAGAAACGGCAGCGTACTGATGAGAGGTGGTTTATTCTGACTAATCTTTGCGTTCTAAATATATGTAGAACCATAACTATATTAAGAATTCAAGCAATGGGTTTGATATTTTTTTATAGCATCCACAAATAATAGAATATGAACTTCATAAGATAGTTTATATCTCCACACACACATATTTATAAGTAAAGAGGCACAGCCATATTACATGGGAAGTATATGAGAGAACCATTAAAAGAGAAAATGACATGCATATATATATATATATATATATATATAGTATACACCCTAGTAATTCATATCTATCGCTTTATAAATATATTTAGACTTCTTATCTTAAACTGATCTTTTTAAATTTGTTTCTGAAGAATTTCAAATGAGCTATACTTTCATTTTTGGGATGTTGGACCTGCCTGTGGTATGTAGGAGGTTCAATTAGGTTCAAACCTGTTGGGCCGGGATTGGGTTCATGAGGAGTGTTAATGGATTCATGCTCAATCTAATTGTGCCCATTTAAGAATGCTAGCAAATGCTGACCTATACGTAAACCACCAGAACCTACCTTTCTCTTTTTTTAAGTCGTTTACTTGTTGTAACTAAAATGAAATATTTTCATGCATCATTGCTATATAGAAGATGCTATTTATTTTGTGATAGAATCAAAGCAAAGTATTTGAGTATATTGATCTAATTTTTCAAAGGGATCAACCAAAGGGCAACTTTTTAATGACAATCTCGGTCCTAACATGCGTAAGGTTGATAATGCTTTTGGCTGATGAAAATGAATATTTCACCCCTAACAATGATGGTCCAATTCCTACTAGAAACACATACATGAGATTTTAGATGATTGAATTCTTCCTCAAATAACCTCCACCATTGTTTCTTTTTCTTGACCATGTTTTTAGATTTCTTCATATTCCATGTTAAATATAAAAGAGTTTTTTTTTTTTTTTCCATTTCGTTCTTTTTTTTATGTAACATCTTCATATGCATGCTCTCTTACTCACTCATCTATTCTATTGTGAATACAGCTTTTTTAATTGGTTTAGTGAAACTCAATCAACAAATATTGAAGAGTACTGTCGGAATGAGGTAAATTCTGTCATTTTAATTATTAGATTATTGTAGATTTTATTCTCAAGTTACTATTTTTGGTGTCTGACATCAAGTAAATTAATAATGACCATGTGAAGTGTTATTCCATGTTTTTGCTTTTTCTTATTTTATTTTATTTTTTTAAGGTTCACTTACAGTCGCACAGAATGATTGAAATTAAAGTCAGCAGAAACTGCTTTCATTTTCCTTTTTCTCTCTTGCTAAATTACTTGATTTTCCTTGTAAAACAGCAAGTTACAGAGATAATAAAGGAGGATTTATGGCCCAATCCTCTGCGGTATTTTAACAATGTAAGAATTTTTTATCATATATGGCCCTTGTCATTTTTTTTTTTTTTTTTTTTTTTGTAAACTTTTCCCTTTTATCTGAACAGTAAATGAACAAAAAGTTCCTAGATTATTGAGAATAGTTTTTCCCACTGTTTCAGGAGGATGAGGAAGTGTTTTCTGATAGTGATGAAGATGATGAAGAGTATTCTAATGGTGATCTAGATGATGAAGAGGTATTACCTAGTATTATTTCTTTGAATCACTACACACACAAACACAAATGTATGCTATGCAGTTAGCATGCCATGTTATCATAGGGATTTCTGTGCTCTCACTTGCACTTTTCAGTGTTCTTGCTTCTTATGTACCACATAATTAACCTCATTATTATATATATATTTTTGGGTTAGTAATAATAGCTTTCAGGTCATCCTATAGGATTATTTTCTTTAAATATATGGGTGGCCTTATTGATGAAAAGATGAGGGAGAGTCGTTTGAGATAGTTTGATTATATTCAGAGAATATAGATTAATGCACAAACTTAATGGGCTGCTAGCATTATTTTTTTCTCACCTTATCTTTTGAGACTTTTCTGTCATTAAAGTGATACACTTATTTTTATTCCTCTCAATTTAACCTGTTAGCGTTTTGAAATTTGTTATTGCTTTAATTTATATGTAACTATTAATTCTATTCATAGATTCTGACCTCTGAACATTGCCTCTGCAGGAAAATAGTGAAGATGATGAACAAGACGAGATGAAGATGTTACTGAGGGAGAAAAATAAGCCTCAGGAAAATAGTGAAAATGATGAACAAGACGAGGATGAAGATGGTACTGATGGAGAAAAATAAGCTCTTTCCAGCTTTGCTTGTTTTTCGTATAGTTTTTTCTTTCTCTTATGGTTCTTGTCAATGAGTTGCACAATATCTAGTTAGTGCAAACCTTTTCAGGTTACATCAAATGACAATCTGTGTTGTGCATGTCATTTTATTTACTAGTTTTTATATGCTGCCGTATATCCTATCCTCTTATCTCTCCTGTAAATTTTTATTTTCACTAACTCCCTATATGTGAGGAGCTCTCTAATGGTTAACACATGATGATGTGAGAATATAAAAATTAAATGTATTTAGACCAACAAACTGCAATCTTACCATTATGACACAATACCAATACAATTAGCAATACAAAAACTTTGCTACCCGTTTGACACAAAAATAAGAATAATAAAAAAGACTAGTGGCTAGCTGGCTAACTTTAATAAGGTAACCTAACTTTTACAAGTAATTTTAATAAAATAACTTTATTTTTGTTGTGACTACAAAAAGGGTCAACTCAGAATATCACATGCTTATGGCATCCTTCTAGATAAGGTTAAGATTTTTTGAGTAATCTTAAGGGTCGATGAAATATCACATGCTTTGGCTAAATCATAACGTTAAAACTCATGCTACTGGGCAGTCTGGTACTCAACAACCAGGGAGAACAATATTGATAAAAACAAATAATCTTCATACAGCACCCACAAAACTTCGGCATCTATAACAAGCCTGTTGAAGAAAGTAGTGATCCTCAAAAACAAAATTGTTGAATGTAGTACAGACAAATTGTATTGCACAACTGAATTTTACACTGCATTATGACTTCCCAAAAAATTTCAACAGCTACATTTCTCAAAAATTTGAAAGGCCCCTATAATTGACTAGAATATGAATCTTGCATCTACAAAGATCTTACCTAAGAAGAAAATAAGGTTCAAACCCATCCCAGATACAGTCGTCTCTGAATTCAGGGATCAAGTGATCAGGAATACTACCAACATTTTTCTCATGTAATTTAACAACTAACAAATACAGATTATAAATCAATGGGTTCGTAAGGAATGGAGTAATAGTTCTACCAAGTTCAACAACATCAGATAAAAGAGGCATACCATCCCCTGCTTTTTCATTTAGAATGATGTTCGAGAGAGCATAAAAGCCAAGCAAATTTGCATACAGTGGTAGAAAAGCATCCTTGTGGTTGCCCACACCACCTATCCAATCAACTCCTCCCTGTTTCTCCACATGGTCCTTGGCAAATGACACCAACTGATGGCAAAACCTGTGTCTGCAGTTGTGTAAATAATTTCTCATCCCCTCTTTGCCTGAGAGTTTAATAGCCCAAGATTTTGAAACTGGGAGCTTCTCCAAATGGGAACAGCAAATTTGATTGATCAAAAGCTTCTCTTCATGATGATTATCTATTTCCTTGTCAAAGACCCGTCTCACAAGATCTCCTTTGGGTACTACATAATTAGCTGCATTCAGCACCCACTGCGAAAGATAATCCAAGTACTCAATCCAGTGACCAAAGATAGAAGACAGATGGTCAAAACACAATGCTATAACTTTATCCACTTGGTTTGGAACCTTCCCAGAATGAGAGCATCCTCCATATCTCTCCAAAGTAAAACACTTCTGAACATCCATGGCAAGCCTCTCCCTGATCCCATCATCCTCATCCTCTAGCAGTTGGATACAATTGAACCATATCTCCAGTAATTGATGAGCATACATATTGACAGCTTCATTTGGTTCAAAAGGAGAGCGTGAATCCTTACATGGGATTCGGTTATTTAGCACAGAAGAACCAATAAGCACAGCTTGTTCCAACAATCCAGATGCTATCATAGATTCTGCTGCAGCCTTCCGCATGTTTACTGGCTCAGAAGAGGCACTATGTTGTTTGATTAGGCTAGTGTAAAAGAAGATGCAGTCATACAAGTGGGCCAATCTTTCCAATTTATCAGATTGGAAATGTTCAGTGGAGTTCCTCAACCCTACAATGCTCATAAATAAACCAGCAAATTGTTTTACACATACTCCCATGCAGCAGATGAGTGTTTCTCGAGTCTTTGAATGTCTTGTGAGTTTGTACAAGGAAATTAACTTATCCCAAAACTGAAACAAAGAATCACAATCCATCCCACCAATATAAAATGCGTGAGTGCATTTTTCATCACCAAGTTTCTGAAACTGAAGCAAGTTAAAAGCAAAAAGAATCCTGAGAATGTAATATGTGCATCTATTATTCTTTTCCAAGTCTAAGAGTTTCATCATTGTTTCATGAAGGTTAGTTTTGGTCCAATTCTTAATGATCCTAGTCTCACTGCTAGACAGATCATGGACCTCACTACCAGATTCTATTGCTTTCACGAATTTAAGCAGCCACTTCAATGTTGCAAGTCGAACTTCATATGATGTATCTGACAAGGAGCGGATCAGCCTTTCCTGGAGTCCAGCAAAAGCATTCTCCATTTCAGGTATCTTCAACAATTGTGAATCAAGTGTTGGGCATCTCCCCGGCATCTGAAACTCTTCAGCCGCTTCTTTTGACGCTTGAAACACACAACTAAAATAGGAAATAGCTGCTTGCTCACGAAGTTCTGCTATAGTGGGATCATAATACGACAACCCATAAGAAGCTTCAACATCTAAGCAGTCTGTTGATGACTCCAATAGTAGGTTCCTAATGGCATAAAAAAATTTGTTCATACTGAATGTTCTTGCAATACTAAGCATGTGATCCAAAACCCTCAAGAAAGAGGTATTGAGAATGGGGCAAGGGCACCATCTGGGGCTCGCAATCCATGAACGAGTCACAAGAACTTGGATCAAGTCACCGAGAATCTGATCTTTCTTCGAGAAATCGGCAAGATCTCTACAATTCATATCTAGAAGAGAACTTAACTGCAATAGTATTCCATGTATTGAGTTTAAGGAAGCATGCTGAGAACTTAGGGCCATGTGCAATGAAATTGATGAAACAGGGGATTCTGTGAGTTGGTTTTCTACGAAAGGCAACTCAGAAGCTATATTGTGAAGGACAATTGGCAATTTTTCATTAGAAACAAGACCAGTTAAAGCTCTAGATGCAAGAATTCTGACTCGTAGATTGCTTTGGGTTGAACACCTCCTGATGAATGGCATGAACAGGAAAGGGTCAAGGTCATCTCCACTCTCACTTGCAATTGTTGAAGGCTTGAGCCTGGACAGAAGTATCAGTAAAGGGCACAAGCTTGGGTGCACAACATTCGCCAAATCAAATTCTGAATGTCCAGAGGACACATCACCAAGAAACTCAGTTGCAACTTTCAGTTCATTGAATACAAATGTATGCAATGAGGGATACCTTCAAACAAGTAAATTGAATTTATTGTTAAACAAAAGATATTTCTGTATGCTGAAAATCAGCAAGAACTCAGTGCCAGCAAGAAAGTTAAAATTTAAAAATTAAACCCTCAGAATGTAAAACTCAGATGATGATCCATGCTCCTTACAAATAACAGCTCCTAATACCTATTCCCCCAGAGACCGTATTCATAACTCCCTAATCACAAACAGCCCCAGGTGATTTTTTTTTTTTTTTTTTTTTATAAGTAAAGGTGATTAAAATTTCAAGGGTTATCGTTAGACCTTAGACATGCTGGAGAAAATATACATAAGGACTGCTACAGCAAAATATGAAAGGGGGAAAACATTCAAACTCTATTGATCTATGTATGTCAGACATGCAACTATAAAAGTTAAAACTGCAAACTATATTGTCATCACTAGACTCAGGACAAACTACTATAAAAAGAACAGGTGTGTCAATATCAATGAATAACAAGGACCAAGAAAATAAAAAATTGAAAAAAATATTGAGGATTAACTTGGAGTGGGACAGGGGTGTCAATATCTTAGCCTCAAGCATGATATGGAATTGTTGCCCCCCCCCCCCCCCTTCCTCTCCCACTCCAAGATTTTTCCCATATGGTAAGAACAACTCCAATGTGATTATGATTGAGGATTAACTTGTAAGCTCAAACAGTGGATTATCATGCACAAAGGAGCCTTGTAAGAAATAAGTTTTGGAAGAAAAAAAAATTCCAAATTTAAAGGATTTCATTCTCCCTCAAAATCTTTCAATTTCAACCAATCAGGCTTAAATCTTAGCCCTTGTAGCTTTCGTTTTTGAACATTTTTGGTGGATGAAGAAACATTAATTTAAAAATGAGATCTTAGAAAGCATTTTTTCATCCTTGATGCTAGTATCTTTTGGTCCTTCAATCTCTAGTCCCCAAAATCCTACCCAAGTTACATAAACTCCAACAAGTAGAATATAAAGGTCACATTGATTCCAATTTGAGCTTTACATACCCTAAAAAGGGAATCGTTCCAGCATGTGTGTATACAGAATTCTATCTGATGACTCACTTAGATAAGTATATGGAAATGATAAATCCAAATAACAAATGCACCAATAAAAGAAACAAAGATTAAATCAAACTTGATAATCAAGGAACCATACCTATGAAAAAATTCAAGCCCAGATAATGCACGTCGTGCTGAATCTCGTTTTTGAACATTAAGAAATCCAATCATGCGACGTACTAAAGCAGTGTATGCCAGACAAGCACTGTTCCGTACCTCCCAGTACGGTGATGAGAAAGAGCAAATAGAAACAATCATAGCCTCAGCGGAGAACCCTGATGTATCAGTAGCCAGGTTGGTGTCATTGAAAGCAGCTTTAAGGACATTGAATGCATGTACTGTAGGAACTAGACCTTCATGTCGGATTTTTGAGGTCTTTTCACTCTCAATTATCTCAGGTTGCAGTGCAGACATGGTTTCTTGGTTTTGTTTTGTTGACAAAATTATGCATGAGTCACCATTTGTGCCATTGGTTTCAGTCGGATTCAGCAAAGACCCATTAGCTACATCTATTAGCCATCGCAGTGCTCGTGGGAGAAGCTTCTTTGGTGCACCTTCTGGCTCCGAGAGAAATAGAGCAGTAAATGCAGCAGGAATGCCTGCACTTCTCCTTAATAAATCGTCCACAATTTGTCCCTTGGCTACAGTTCTTTCCATAAGTTGCTCCATCCAGGATTCTGTCAACTTACAGAGTCTGAGAAGGGACACACTAGTTTAGAAAAGATATCAAAAATATTTGAATTAAAAAGAGAAATCAACCACCAACAACCTCTGAAGAAATTCAACCCCACCTAACATGGAGTACAAGATTTGACTATGGCACACTTTGAATATCTTTAATAAGTCTCAAAACCCTCCAACACAAGTGCAAAGGCTTGGAAGTAATACTCGGAATAATTGATTCCTATGTGTTACCATTAAGGCTTAGTTGATTCAAGTTTTTTTTTTTTTTATCGAAGTTTATTTGTATTTATTTTCCAATATCCAGAGTCAAAATATATCTATAAGCTTTCCAAAAGAATAATATTTGATGTTTTGGTAATCTAAAATTCCATTATGACTTGGAAATCCAACCAAATAATTTGCCATGATTAGAGTTATGCACTTCCAGGTTCTCATAAAAGAAAAGCTAATGGAACACTGATTAAATACAATCAGAAGGAAACATGTGATTCCATGATTCCATCACAGAACATTGCAATCTGTTTTCTTCACTATTCTCTGTTTATAAATATCCAATTTGGCACCAATGAGCTCTAACTCAACTGGCACCTCCTCCCCTTATAAGTTTTAAGTGGAGGGAGAGGTCATGGGTTCAAGACCCATTGGGTGGATATGTAACTTACCAATAAATAAATAATAAATAAAATATTCAATTGGGCCTCATTTCTCAAAGAACATATTTCAGGATTTGTATTTCATTTAAAATAAAAATAAAAAACAATATAGGGAGTACACACATTACTCATTTCTAAGACAAAGCAAATGAGGAAATGCAGATACAGCTGAACGTATAGCTGCTTAAATACTAGATCAATCCTAAACTGAAAATTATGCAATAAAGTCAACTCAACTTGCCAGTCCAACCATCATTGCTTATCACTAATCCTTTTCATCTCAAAATAAGATGGCCATTAATGCAGGATTCATTCAGCAATGAAGAAAAAGGGATGGGCCAATACCGTATCAGCCAGAATGGAGGAGTTGATTTGCAGTATAATATTTTTGGGCTAAAATACATTTTAGCTCCTAGACATTTAGTGTTACTCTCATTTTGGTCCCTTAAATTTCAAAACATGCAATTAACCCCCTGAACTTTCAAACTGTAGTCCATTTGGTCCTTCTGTTGGGTTTCGTTAACTACTAACCATTAACTACCCCAAAACGAAATCATTTTGATTCAAAACTTAGAAAAAATTAATTCAACTCAAGGGACCAAAATGTCAGCAAGTATAAAGTGCAAGGGGTTAATTGCAAGTTTTGCAACTTGGGGGACAAAATGGCAGCAACACCAAGTTAAAGGGACTAAAATGTACTTTAGCCCATATTTTCAAATTAAAATCGTCATTTCAGTTTCTGCTGTCTTAAAAAAATTATATATACACACACACACACGTTTGTCTGCATGTGTCTTTGGCAGGAGCGAAATGGGTGCAGTTTTGAGGATTCTGAGTGGAATATTGTAGAGCTGAAATTGCTGTTTTTTAGAACTGTATTTGATTGGGTTTCGGTTAGGGCCTTTGTTTCTTGTGTGTCTTTACACCAATTTTTGGATCTATGCCCATTACGAGCTTGATTATTTTGTATTTCTAGTATACCTCTAGTATACTGGGTTTTTGCTATCAATAAAGTTTTTCTTACTTATCAAAAAAAAATATATATATATATATAGGTGTATGCAAGACATGAAATAAAAATATCACGATGCAACTACCAGTTAATAAAACCAAATGGAAACATACCTTGGATCATTTGAACAAAGTAGACGATTGCAAAGAGCTGTAAATCCAGCCCTCGTCTTATCAATTGCACCATTATGCTTCATCTTGAGAAGGACTTCTAAGAAGTGACTCCCAATTTTTTCAAGTTGTTTCACATCAAGCATTGCATCAGATTCTGTCATCAGAGAAAAGTCCGCAGCATCAGAAGGGGGGACCCCAGACTCTAATGCATCCGAAGTACCGCTACTAGGTAAAGGAATCTTTCTTATGATGGTTCCTAAAAGAAGACTCACCTGAAAACAAACATATATTACCATTAAAAAAAGCAGTCTTCAATAATATAACTCTAGAAATCTAACAAGCCTGAACACATATATTGTATGCCCAGGCATTTTGTGGGCATCATTCTATCAATTGTGTCTTAAAATTTTAAATAACTGATTACCACTGGTGAACAAAAACATGCATGCCAGTAGCTCACTTCAATGAGCAAACGCAAAAAGGAAGCAGAAAACCAATAAGTGAAGTACCTCCTTCATAGCGAGCCAGCAACCAACCATAACTATCTGTTCTGATGGCCTAGCATCCTGGAAAACCTTTGAATTTTTGTCTTCATGGTCTGAAGAATGTGTCTGCACATCCACATCATCTGAAACCTCAAACAAGAAATTATCATCGTCAACCATCTCATCCATGTCCTCTGGAAGATACCAAGCATCTGCAGAAACCACACAAAGTGCCAAAGAAGTTATTCTTGTAATGAGCTCCAAGAGATTCTCCAATAAACGTCTCATCTCTAAGACGCTATCCAAGACTACCTCAGAATTCCAATCCAATTCCTCAAAAGTATACCGCAGAGCAAGTAATACACCATGAACAAAGCTGTTCTTGCATGATTCAGAAAGGTCCCTTTCTCCCTCCTCCACAGTAACATTTAACCATTCTATAAGTGATTTCATATATTCTATGACAGGATGCCTAGATTTGCCAGTCTGATCACTTCTGTTTACTAGTTCAGGCTGTGAACGAAAACAGACAAGATTAATTGATGCATTGACAATCCAACCTAGCTCCAAGACATACTTCCTAAATATAAACCGTAAAGTCAGAGCTCCAGCATCACTTTCTCTCACACGTGGACTGTAAACTAATTTCTTAGCCCAAGCAATTACTTTCTGGACCATGTCTTCACTTGAAATTCCAGGAAGTGGGGTAGGAAAATGTAGCAATATACGAAAAGAATTAACCCTTAGCCTATCCCAACTATCTACTATCGACCCAACTAACAACAAAGTTGAATCAGGTAATGTAATTCCTTTATTGTAAGGATAGAGACAGCTTTCAGGAGAAAGAGACCTACAGTCTTCTGGGAAAGAAGGCACAATAGACCAAACATTAAGCATTATCAGAATGAGGTCCATGGCCATTATTTTTCTCTTGTAAGGAGCAGAAGGATAACATGAGAAAAATAGAAAACTACTAAACCACCTCATAAAATGAAAAAGATCATCCGCTCTGTTAACTATAGTTTCCTCACTTCCATTTGAAAAATGCACTTCAGCGTTATCACGATACACAAGTGGTTGCCAGCTCCCCTGCTTGAATTGTTTCTCCAAGGCTGTCCGAACCCGAGAAAAGAACTTTCTGAATAAGCTGGCCCACTTCATCTGAAAAGCAGTAGAGCAACACCTCATGTTTAACGGCACTGCTTCCTTCATCAAAGTAAGTTCTAAATGGGAAGGCAAACTAGCTGTCTTGGGGTTTAAGAAAAGGGACTCAGCAGCATCTACACGAAGTGACTCATCAACATGGGTCAGTGCCAGTACTAGCCACTCAACAGGGACTTCCACCTCTATCCCCTTTACACAGACAAGAGCATTACGGGTAAAGCGATCTGATTCTAGCTCACCCTCTTTCTGGTTTACCCCATTTTTCTCGCACCAATCAATGTCCCCCTCAATCAAAGCAAGTAATCGAGATACCTTGAGCAATGACACTAAAATGGCCACTTGCTGTTCAACTTTTAGTTCCATGTTTTCAAGACCAAGCCCAGGATAAAACAGTCCATTTTCACCCCCATTTGGCCCAATGGAGATAAAAGCAAGCATAGAAAATATACTATCCACATCCACTTCAAGTATAACTGGCAGAGCATAAGTATTCAAATTTGAGCGAAGTTTTGAAACTCCAGAACCAAGCCCATACAAAAAGGGGGGCAAGCAATGCCCTCTATAAACTGCATAACCATTCTCAATACCCTCACTGCTCCAACACTCATCACGCAAGTGCTCAAGGAAGCACTTCAAAAACGAAGTGACAGCACAGCACACATCATCATCAACATAAGCATGTATCGTCTCATACAGCAAGTCAGTTTTCATATCTAACATAGTCTTCGCCCCCAACCTCCTGATCAGCGAAGCTAAAGGAACATATCTCCCCTTACAACGCGGCCCCAGGCGAAGAAGATGCAAAGCAATCTTTTCCAAAAACGACTTTATTCTCTCACCACCTTCCGACCAACAAAGTGAAGATTGAATATCTAAAAAAAGATCAAATATCAAATGAACTTGCTTCACCGTTTGACTCAAAGGATCCTCTAAATTATTCCATATAAGTCTCATTATCCGGGCCCCCATTTCCTCTGGAATCAACTCATAATCCCCCGAAGGGTTACTAATATTCGCCAACATTGACGTTTTTATCTGTTGCAAACAAATTTGCATCACGGTCAATGCATGAAAATTAAAATGACTATCTGTTGGATTCTCACAATAGTCACAAAGCTCAGGCAAAATCCCATCATACAATATAGTCAAAACAGAATTACCACCACTATCTCTCGATATCTCAAACCGAGAATTAAGCACATTCCTCGACACCGCGGTAAGAACCCCTCTAATCAAGCAAAGTCTACTCAAAGCCGAAAAATTCAATATCTCATTACACACATCACCCTTATAAGGAACCTTTGCGATCACATTTCTAAGCTCATTGTCACAATCATTAATAGTAGTTCGATGAAATATACCTTGAATGATGAACAAGGCGAGCTCTTGAGGATTCAAAAAAACCTGCAGAGCGGCGCAGAAGCTCACCCCGGCTGCGACGTAACAGTCGCGAGAGAACGCGACGGAGTTGAGAACACTCAAGATAACCGTTAAAGAAGCTTCCAGAACGTTCTCTGCGTCGGTGAACTTTAACGGAAACCGTTGGAACAGGTAGTACAAGCAAGACAGAGCTTCCTGGCATTGTTCCATCACGATAGGCGAAGGCCGAGCCCATTCTTTCGTCTCCGAAACGACGCCGTCGAGGCTCGAAACGACGTCGCGAGCAACGATCAACGCGCATTCTTCGATCACGTCCACCAAATAGCCTAGCTTCGGCATTCCCAAAACCGATAACGCCACGCGCGACGCGCAGAAGGAACGGTTCTTTTTCGTATTTTCATTTCGGGCGTACTCGTCGAAGAGAGAGTGGAAGCACGCGCTGATGAGGGAGTGGTGGTGGCGAGTCTTGGCCAAGGCGGAGACTAGGGTTCGGTGTAGAGGGAGAGAGTTTTCTAAGAAGAGAAGCTCTAAGTAAAAGCGGGCGGAGTCGGAGATTGAAGTCTCGTGTTTTGTGTTTGTGTTTGATAAGAAGTCACTGAATGAGGACGCAACTTTTTTGGCGTGGTTGATTTGGGCGTAGATGGAGTTGAGGGAAATTAGTTGTTTCAATTCTTCGTAGAACTTGGAAGAGGAAGAGATGGTGTTTTCGAGGGCTAGTAATAAGGAGTCGGTGTATGGTTTAGGGAAAACGACGGCGTTGTAAGTGTATTTGTGACGGTGCTGGAGTGCACGCCATTTGGCGGACATGTTTTGAGGTGAGTTTGGTTGAGTTGGTGGCTCTCTCTCGAACTCAGGGAGAGAGAGAGAGAGAGAGAGAGAGAGAGAAGGAAGGTGACGTTGCGGCTTGAAGAGGGGTTTTAGGGCGTAGTGGGAAATGAGAGGAAAGCTTGGTGGGGGACTTCTATTGGACTTGACTTGAATATGGAAGATTTAAGGCCCACAAAGCTTTTCGGCCTTTGTTTGGGCTGAAGCCCATTGAAGAACATAACCATTCCTTTTGGCCTGATCTCTTCATCTATTACTATTACTATTATGGGCAAAACTTACATACAGTAAGTTATGTCCAGTTGGTTAGGTTCCCGGTCTAAAAATTGAACACGTTGCAAATTAAAACATTCACCAAACGGCGTTAAATCCACCGCATTTCTCTCTCATCTCAGCTCCACGTCTCTCCCTCTCTCAAGTCTCATCTCAGTACTCTCTTTGTCTCTCTCATCTCAACTCCATTTCTCTCTCATCTCAATAGACCAGCCCAGCCCAGCCCCTTTCTCTGTTTGCCCACGTCGTCGTGGGTCTCGTCTCTTACTTCGTGGTTTTGTCTCCGCCCTTCAAAGGTTTCTTCTCCGCCCCTCGCGATTTTAGTCACCGCTGATCTGCCCTTTGTGGGCCCCCGCTCCTTGTGTGAGCCGTGTGCCTCTTGTACCGTGTGGGTTTCGTCTCCGCTGATTGTTTGTGTTTGTGTATGGTTGAGGTGTTGGCTTATGAGATTCGGTTTTGAGTTTGGGGCTTTGGTGATTGGTCGCCACTAAGCTGGCCATACGTTGTGGATGTGGGGGTTTTGTTTTTGTTGGGTTGCTTTGCAGGATTAATTCTTGGGTGTTTTGATATTTATTGGGCCCTGTTTCTGTCTGTGGAATTAAATTCTTAGCTGATTTTCTGGTTTTGGGGATGGGTTTTGCACGAGTTCTTGAGCTTGACGTTGGAGAAGAGGGCTTCTATACATCACATTGATGAATTGGGTTATTTTCTTGAAAGAAGCTTATGAAGAAAATTGGGTTTTGATTAACAAGGATCCCCAGGTGGTTTTCAATGAGAAGAAGTTCTATAGATTCGCTGGAATGCGGGAAATGAAGTTGGGTTTTGTTATACATGAGACTATATTGGTCATTCTGAGGTGCTTGCTTTTTCTGGTGGAGTAGCACACCAAAGAAAATCAAGGCAATTTAGTATTGTAGATATGTAAGGTATAAAAGATTGATCCTGGACATCTTTGTTTCATGTTTTTGTATCAATCTTATGGAAAATTTATGCCATTTCTTAATGGAATACAAGGACTTATATTGTTGCTTGGAGCTGAGTGTAATTATACTTTTCATGATGTATAACTTTCTAGCTCTCTCTGTCTAAGGCCTTCTCTAATTCGAGTTTCATTGTGTCGTTTATGAGTTGGGACATCACATTATGTATCATTCTTTATTAATAATATCCTCAAATAGAAGGTATAATTTTCTATGGCTGGAAACAATTTCTAATCTGGTTTTTCTTTATTTTGTGGTTGTTTTTTTTTGTTGTTGGTGAAATTTAGTTTGTGGTTTTGGCGGTGTTGTGGTATGTTTTTAGTCTGCTGGAAGAAGCTGGAGGTAGTGATGAGACCCATGACGGCGAAGGCGAGCAGAGAAGGGGCTGGGCTGGACGCTGAGATGAGAGAGAGAGAAGTGGAGCTTAGATGAGAGAGAGAACTAGTAAGATGAGAGAGACAGAGTGTACAAAGAGACAGAGCTGAGATGAGAAAGAAGTACGGTGGATTTAACGCCGTTTGGTGAATACTTTAATTTGCCAAGTGTCCAATTTTTAAACTGAGAACCTAACCAACCGGACATAACTTACTGTATGTAAGTTTTGCCCTACTATTATTAATTCCTCTCATGTCCACTTCAAAAATATTCATTTTAAAAATATATATTTATGTTATGAATATTAATGGTGACGTTAGTTCATATCAATTAAAGATTGTCTTTATAGCCTGATACTTAAGAAATAATTCCACACACTTTGAAGGCTATATGTCTATATATACATATGAAATCTCCTTTGTAAATATGAAAAAACCATTACATGTCTAATTAGTTATGTACATCATATGTGGATGACCACTTAAAAGATATAATCTCATTATCACACTATTTCTTTTATTTTATAACACGTTATCAACACGAGACTCTAGTCAAATTTTGAATGGAATTTGTCTCCACTTAGTCTTTCAAAATAGGCAAAAATACATTTTTGGTCCATGTATTTTGAGGGTGTTTTCATTTTAGTTCTTATATTCTAAAAAGTTTCAATTTAATCCTTGATTTTTTTAATTTGTTTCATTGGTGATCTTGCTATTATCTCATTGACGGAATGCTGATGTGGACTAACAGAAGTTGATGATGTGGTTGATAAAATAATAAAAAAATAAAAATTGACATTTAAAAAAGCCACATCAGCTGGAGGAAAAAAAAAAACATTTAATTGACATTAAATAAAGCCATTTCAGCTTTAAAAAAAAAAACAGTAAATCTTCATTTTATCAAAAAATTTAAAAAATAAAATAAATAAATCTCCACTCTATAAACTCGGCTTCTCCAAAATAATAGCAACGTAAAATAATTTGCTTCCTTTGTTAATCCATCAGGAGCTGTATTGCATTTATATCATGAGATCTACATAAGATAGTTATTGAGATAAGTATTGTATTTGATATACAAGATAATTTAATAATAATCTCCTAACTATATTTGGTGACTTATCTTCCAGTACCACAATTGGTTGCTTATCTGTATCAGTTGAGGATGGCTTCTGCTGCTTATCTGTATCAGATGGTTGATCAGATGAAGATGTCCTAAAACACTTTCTATTAATTTTTCCAGTCCTCCACCTCTCACTCTCTCTCTTTCTCCGCCTTCCCTCACCTATCTTTTTGATAGAGGAGCTCAACCGCTATCAAAACTTGGGTCCCCAATGGTGGGTCGGGTCTTTCTCAACCATTGCCGCTTCTAGAAAACAGATTTGCGTTTGCGAGAGCTTAGGGAACGGAGTCTACGGGTCAGGTTGCTCATCTCGGATCACCCAAAGAAGCAAATGGATTTGCGATTGTGAGGTAAAATTCTTCTCATATATAGTTATATTTGGTTAAGAATAGGTTAGAATCATACACAAATTAATCTTTGGTCCTTTTTGCATTCCAATCGTCCTCAGTTTATAATACGCGAATTAATCTTCAAGTCTTTACTACCAGTCACTGTTTTATTTGCAGTGGTTAATAGCTAAGTTCCACTTAGTTATCCGTTAGATCGTTCCTATCAAAAAAAGTTATCCGTTAGATCGTTATAATGTGAAAAGGACCTACAGTTTGTGAAAACCCATATATGTCCAAATTAAATAGCAGCAAAATTTAATTTATGTGTTTGATTTGGTTAAAATTGGTGGTAGATTTGGTTGCATAATGCCCAACATATGTTCGAAGAAAGTTCTGACTCATTGTTTCATATATTGATTTTAATAGTTTCAGAATTGTTGTATAATGCGAACTTTGTTGTTATTACTCAAATTCTGAATCATATACTTACATCTCAACAAGGCAAGCAGATTGCCGTCATAGAAAATGAGGTACTGAACTCAAAGCTTTCTGTTGCATGATATGGTTTCAAAATGATGTTTGATATTGTGCATGGTTTTCTTTATTAGCTATTGTAAGCTGCTATAATACAAATCTTTTGGCTTTGTTGTCAAGATTATGTCTCAGTTTAAGTCCTTTTTGTGGTATTGGAGTCGGCGATCATTTGACATCATTTTATGTTGTTAACTTCAACTCTTTCCCTACCCATCAAACCCAATCGGCTATTCAGAGTTTAGACGCTTTAGTAGATAGAGCTGAATGACTTGATATCAAAAATTTATATGGCTCGACCATCTTTCTTGGTTTGAATCAATTTTGTTTGTCTTATAGCTTTCGGGCTTCAAGGGATACCAAATATGTTTTGAAAATTATCACATTGCCACTCTATATACACTAGGGCTATGACATTGGTATTTTCGATTGAAGGAACTCTTTTGTTGAGCCTATATACTTGACAAATTCTATATCAAAGGAAACCATCAGCTATATGGATTTTATTGGATCAAATAACACTTGGTCTTTAGTTAACCATGACAGTTACACAAGTAGTTCTGGTTTCTCTTATTTGTGCTCAAGAAAAGCAGAGAAATATTTTTATATTTGAATATGATTGACTAATGTCACTCTTTTTGCATTTTTTAATTTGGCTTCTTAGAGAATCAATGACTGTCTTTTATCTTACAGGGTTTCGGGAACTAATGATTACACTAACTTCTTCTGTAACTATGGACTTGTGGTGATTCAGAATCCGAGTCATCTATGTTCGAGGAACCTCTTCTTGGTATGTCAATCCATTGCAAAAGATATAGCTTGATTTCCATTGTTTACTAAAGTATATGCAACAAAATATAAGTTGTGGTCCAACAACTTGGTGGTTTTGTCACAAGATTTAAAGATTTTCTTGGTTTGAAGAGGAAGATACCTAAGGATCCTACTTTGAGTTTTAAGAGAATCAGGTTGACTGCTCCCAATCCACTAGGGAATGCTACAGATGACTGCATGGAAATTATGAGACATAGTAGTCCACCGGGTTCTTCAAAGTCTCCATGTGCATTTGAAGGTTGTTTGTTAAAAGGCTTTGCTTTTGTAAATATATTTTTTTTTTGTTGCAATTTGGAAGAATGTTTTTCTATTTTTTATTTTTATTGTTCACAATCACTATCATATAAACTTTTGAATCCTCTTGGATCCAACAAGGGACTTTTTTTATATAATTTTTTAACTCTTTTATTTTACCCAACAAGGCAGTTACTTATTCCCCTCTCTATTTCTCTCTCTATGTGCCTCTCTACACGTTCCCTTCCCCCTTCACTTTGTATCCGCCACCCACAGTTTCAGCCAGCCCCCACTGTCATTCAGCAAACCACCACCACCCACAGCAACCACTCTGCCCATTATCGACCTCCTTCCATGGTGGATTCTGACGAACTCTTTAATTTCAAAGCATAAAGTCCCTCTCACTCTCTCCGTCGGCTTTCAATTCAGGTAAAATTTTCTTCTACTCAAATTAGATTAAAATTCAGGTAAAATTTTCTTCTACTCAAATTAGGGATTTATGATTTCGGGGCTGTATTCTTGTATTTATTAATTTGAATTCTTTAGCTAATTTATTAATTTTAATTCTTGAGCTAATATGTAAGTTATATTTATGCTGTAGGTGTTACCATAATCTTTGTAGCTTGTATGACAATGGGTAAGAGAGGAAAGAAATAGAGAATAGACAATAAAAACGGTAAGAGATTTCCCGTGATGATGATGTTGCCTCGGATTGACTTCTTTTTTTTCCAATTATTTGTGTAATCCGCTTGATGATCTTCTTAGCGCTCTTTGATTCGTTGTTTTTGTGTTGCTCACAATTTGGATGTTATGGAATCAATGATTCACTTATTTTCTTAGTGCTCTTTGATTCTTAATTTTTCAATGGGACCGATATCAATTTAGTACATAAAAATTGATGGGTTTTCTATGTCTTTTTGTGTTTGCTGTTCAGCAGAGGGACATTGTTTTGCTTGGTGTGAAATGGTCTTGTTGGGGACTCAAATGAAGATGATGAGCTACCTTTCTATGATCTCAAGGTTTCTGTTTTCCCTTTTATAGCAAGTTGTAATAGTTGTTTTGAAATATAGGTTGGGATTTCAGATCAATTAAGGGAATTCATGGGTTTGATAGCAGCAGTTTGCTGGAAATAGTTTGTAATCTAATAGTCGCTACAAAGTAAATTTATGGTTCTGGATTGGGAGTTGGGATCCAGTTTAATAACTTTGTTGTTGACTTGGCTTTGAAGTTGGCATGTAATGCTATGCTCAGTTTGATTTTGTTAATTGCAAAAGAGTTCAACTTGCATGTAGGGTATATCACATACCATTATAAAAGAAACTCATACTTTTCTTTTATATGAGTAATGATATACATGAAAATAAAGCATTTTGTTGAACTCATACTTTTCTGTTATCACATACCGCTTCTGCTGCGATTCAGTTTTGTTGTATACAATGTTGTAATTTATGTGCAAGTTATGTGTTGCAGATGGAAGTCCCTTTTTATTTTTTAACTGGTGTTATTTACATTTTACAGTATAATAAGCAAGTTAAAAGTTGTAATGGTGTTTGATACTAGGTGGTTCTGTCCTTATGTTGTTTGGGAAGCTCAAGATTGCATCACTTTTCTTTCACATGCAATTGCAGAATTTCAGCAGGTTTTAATGTTATTTCCTTGCAGAATTAATCTTGCTTTTATTAATTGTCTTGGCACTAAACTCTCTTGTCTTTTGTGAGGGCAAGTTTTTCTGGATCGTGTTGAAGGAATTAGTTTTCTTAAGAGTTTGGGTGCAGGAATGACAGTGGATAGTGATTGGTTTGCGGTAAGAGTGTGTTGGTGGGAAGCTCAGAGTATCATCTCTCTTTCTTCTCAATCTCCCTCCTTTCAACTTAAGTAGAATCATTGAGCACAGATATATTGGTTGAAGAAATGGTGTATCACTTGGATTCTCTAGCACTTCAATAATACTTGTGTTATCATTTATAAAAACAATAGTCAGTTGCATCTTATTCTCTATGGTTAGTTAGGATTTTGGAGTACAGACACTTTGACTATTTTGATAAGAAAGAAAGTGCATAGATTAAGGATCAATGAGGCTAATGCAATTCCCAGTTTCCTTACCAATGACAATTTGTATCCGACCCGACGACTTCTGATTCTCTGCTCCACTTCTCTCTCACACGGTTCTCTCTCAGTCCTGTCAGCCGACTTCTGCTTCTCTCTCACAATCATTCCTTTCTACATCTCTCTCAACATGGTCTTCCTCAAATCCCGCACTCCCCCACTTCTCTCTCACTTTTCTCTCAGTTCTGAGTCTTCCTCAAATCCCCCACTCCTCTCTCAGTTTTTAGTTGTAGGTTCTTACAGATCCAAGAAGTCTTTGGAACCATAGTTGTCAACGGCAATTGGAGGTGGATTCCTACAACGGCAAAATGGGTATCAGAAGGCATTACCACATCATCTCCCCTTTCCTTGTGTTTAATATAAATGTATAATATAATTTATGAACCTTGAAATGTGCATCTGTAATTTGTAAATATTTAGGCAATAGTTGCAACATCATCTCCCTATTCCTTATGTTTTCTCACTACAATTGTTACCCACTTTTCAACTATATGTTTGCAATCATCTCTTCTACAAACGTAACTAATGAGCCATTGTAACTCATGTAATGGAAAATCAACAATCAAATGGTGTTTTCGTTTTTGGTTTTTTTTCTTGGGTCTTTCTAGAGGTTTTTCAAATATTAATGGATGAAGTGTGAGTATTATTCGAGGCATAGGTTCAGCCATCAGGAAAGCTAACTTTAATTTTGTTATAAAATAGTGGAGTAGGTAAAGTAAAAACCTTTGAGCAAGAGGCAACTTATTTAATTGTCTGATTGGATCTTAGTTATTGAAGTTTATAACTATTTCAATTTACCTATATTAATATGTATATCTGACACGTATTTTCATTATGTCCTCCTTGGATAGATATGTTAGAGTTTTAAGCCTGCTCTTTTGCATTAAGGTAATATAATTGAAATATTGCGGCGTTTTTTAAGTAATCAAGGAATTTTTTAATAAAATTTTTGAGTTCTTAATAATTTGATCAAATAAGCAATAATTCTATTTCATTTTTCCATTTTGTTGAATACTTTGTTTTTTGGGGGGAGTACCATGTTGAGTATTTGATTAATCGGATTTGTATTTCCCTCATAATATTCTGATGGAGTAATTTGAGAAGGTATCTTATGGAGTGGGTCCATACAAGCATGGTTTTAAAAACAGACATGAAATGCAGAAAAATGGTGTGCTTTTCTTAGATCTTGAGCAGATTTTTACAAAATCTTATTTTGGTTGCACAAATCAAAACTATCCACGATCTCATAAACCCTAAAAGAGAAATCAAGATGACAACTGACCTTTGTGGGGGTTGGGGCTTCAACTAAATAGATATAAAAAAATAAATAAAAGATGAAGTAAGAGAGGGGATAAAGAGGACAAATGGAAATTGTGGAGAATGGGCTTCAACGAAATCAAGAAGATGAAGAAAACATGAAGCAGGAGGAGGGGGTGGAAACAAAGATAACAAACCTTACTGAGGGCTTCAACGAAATTTAAAAAGAAAAAAGAAAAAAGAAAAAAAGGAAGTTTAGAAGAGTAGGGGCCTGTTTAGTACGTGTTTTTGTTTTCTGTTTTCGTTTCGTGACTTTTTTTAGTATTCAAGTTGGAACTTTAATCCTAATTTGAATTCAAGATTGTAAAAAATTTCTGTTTAGTACATAATTTTGGTTTCACAACTGAAATCACAATTTTAAAAAAAAATTATGTTTGATACATAGTTTTGGTTTTTAAACTTGGTTGCACCTATAACAATTGTAGAGGATTTGCACTATTCTTATATACTAAATAGAAAAGTTTTTAACACAAAACCAAAACTCTGCCTCTCCCTCTTCACTGACGAACACAAAACCCCTCCCTCTCCCTCTTCACCCCTTCAGCCGACACAGACAGGGCCGGTCCCGAGGTTTAGGTTGCCCAAGCCCGTCCAAATTTTGGTTGCCCACTTATTATTAAATATTAAAAAAAAAAAAGACATAAAAAAAAATGCAAAATCAAGGTTAGATTTTGGTTTTAGTTTGAATTACATTAAAAAAAATGTAATCCCACTTATAGTGCGATAAAATGTAACCTCGCTTATAGTGCTTTATAATTAGCACAATCCGATTTAAAGAAAACAAATTCTCGTTGCTTAACTTTTCTATTATAAGATGCAAAGTTTTTATTTTTGAGATCTTACTCGTTCTTGTCATAATTATTCTCGTCATAGTCCTTATAACGTATATGATATTACAATCTTGTTTCAAATCAAAATTCATTCACTATAAATAAAAGAAACTAACAAAAGAAAAAATCATATAAAATCAACAGAAAATGATATCTGTATAATCAATCAATCAACTAATTTTAAGTACCTAAAATAATTAAGAAATGATATGTGTATAATCACACGAATAAAAAAAATTGAAAATTTAAGCATTACAGTATAAAACTATAAATAATAAACTAAATCTACTTTTTCTACGCAATTAGTTCTATTAAACTAATATAAATATAATTATTTGTGAGTCTAAACTTTTATATATTTTTGTATATTTAGTTATGACTTAAAATCTTAGGTTTGTTAAAAATGAAAGACATTTCCCAAATTAAGCTCACCTCTAACAATATAAAAATTGGAAGAAAAAAAACAAACAAAACAAAACAAAGTCATCCCATGCAATCTTGACCGTATATGTCTGAAGAATTGAGATGGAAAAGAAGCCAAATGTGCATGGGTGAAAGTGGCTGGCAGCCACTTAAAGAAAATATTAAAAAATTAAAATAAAAAGTAAAAAGTAAAAAGAGTACCTGACCAGCCCAAAAAAAAAGGATCAAAACATTCATGTCTCCTCGAAATGTCTGAAGAATGGATCAATACACATATCAATACACTTCGTTGTTTCTCCTCGAAATTTTTATTGAATTGTCATCCAATTATTAATATGTCTGATCAAATTGCCTTTGAAATGGTGGAATAGTATAATATTTTTTTTCATACAATAACATGTCTGATCAAATTGCCTTTGAAATGGTGGAATAGTAAAATATTTTTTTCATACAATAACAGCCTGTTATTGTATGATTTTTTTATTAATATTTTTTTTTCCTTCTAATTTCGAGGAGAAATGGTGGAATAGTATAATTTCGAAATTAGAAGGAAAAAAAATATTAATAAAATATAGGGAATGGGAAAGAATTTGGAAAACCCTAAAGAATTTGGAAAACCTTGAAGTTCAGATGTATGCATTAATTTATTCAGAATTTTTATTGCTATATTTATAAAAAATTAGGGTAAACTTAGAGTAGGAAAATCATGTATGATAGAACCATATAGGTATAAAGAGAGAGAAAAGTTATCATTGAAAGAGTTTTTTGTAATGTTGAATGTATTTTGATGATCTGTTGAGTATGTTAACGTTCTGAAAAAAAGGTTTCCTCTCATAAAAAGGAGACACCTTTTTCCCTCCTACGAATAGTTGAACTTCTGTATGGCAAATAGCTTTTTATCCACCATGTTATCATCACAAGGAAAGTAAAGAGTCTCATGCTTCTTCGTTTTTTAAGAAGCTAAGTATTTCAACTACTAGTAAAGACTCATGACATGAAGCATTAGATGTTTTTTCTTTTTCTCTTGTACTCTTAATATATTTCAGACCATTATCAAAAACTTGACGTCGTTAGAACAACCCTTCAAATTATCCCAAACTTAATTTTCTATACTTCTTGTACCACAAGATTTCATTCACATTTCTTATTCTCACTTCTTGCAAGAAACTTTTAATTTTTTGATGTGCTCATAGGTTTTTTCACAGCAAAGAAAAACTAACTGAAATTCATTAAAACTTATCTAAGCGTGGAGTAATTCAATAACAATATTCCAACTCAACAAGTGGAGGATACAACCACACATGCATTGCCAAATACCTTGTTAAAACGAGACAATCATACAATTTATTCAAGCAAGTTACTGATACGATATCCTATCATTTTTATCCCGCTTGACATTATGATCCTCAGCAACAAGTCTTGCATATGAGTCAAGCATAGTATCCTAGAGGTCTTCATATCAGTCGACAACTCAACATAGCTTCCAGTTTAGATGTAAATTGATATCCACACTCTGTTTTGAGCTTATCAATCAAACTTCTTTCAGCATCATCGGAGACGGATTTCCCTGCAACAAGCCTCTCGGCCAAATGTTGTCTGTAATACTTCTCAAACACATCTTTCTCTTTAAGGTAACGGAAAAGCATCATGACCTTGTCTAGCACAACCTCCATATCTTCCTCGCTTTCCCCTCTCAGTCCTTTACAGAGCTTGTCATCCACAAATAAAGAAAGGAATTCCGGGGACTGAGCATTCAAATTAATGAAGTACTCAAAAGAGGAATTCAAAGCATTCTGGAATGTCTTGTCGTTGTTAAATGCCAAACTGATGATTTTGTCATATTTATCCTTTAAATCCAGTAGACATTGCACAAAGTCTACGGGTACCTTCAACATTTCTGGATCTGTAACTAGCTGCATACCTGTATCCCGAATGTACGAAGTCATGACATCCCTTACTATTGAGAGTCCAGCAGGCACCCTGTGGTACAAGTTATACTGCATGCCCAAGTCCTCATATTTGTCATTCACAAGCATATTAACTAAGACCGTGTTCTCCATGTGGACTAGCCTGTGCATGTGACTTTCAATCATCTCCTTTTCAACCAGCTTAGTTATATTGTCTAAACTCCTGGCATCCAAATAATGGGACACTCTTTCCATGTCTTCATTCAGACATCTCTCAGCCTTTAAATAATCCCCGCAATCACAATACTCAATGAACTGTGGAGACTTAAGACGGTAAAAATCAGCTGAAACTTCAAGAAAATGCTGCTCAAAGTCTTCCTGGTAAACATAAGAACCTAAATCCATCAGCATCTTTATAATATTCCTCATTAAATCCCTATTTATAACTTCACCATTCCTTTCTCTATGAACAAGCACAAGAAGTGTGTCCCGAAGCCTAGTCTGGGTTTTGCTGGAGTGGATAACAATGTCTCTCCACAAATTCAACCCAAGCTCATGAACTGGGGTTTTGTGAGTGCTTGGAATGAAAGTTCTATCCATGTACATCAACATATTTCGGATCATTTCCAATGCCTTCTTATGATCTGCCCATTTCCTGTTAAGCTCTTCCAAAAATAACTCTCCTTCAGCATCTTCTACCAATTTAGATATTCCACTTAGATGAGAAGTCATAGTTGTCACCAGTCCAGAGTAGAGTTTCTCTCCATCTTTGTGCAGCACCATATTATAAGCATTCCTGAATGTATTCAGTATCTTAAACATCAGAAAATACAAAGTTTTTTTATGTGAAAAAAATAAATATAGACTTGACTAAGATAGAGGATGTGGAAAGATACATGTTAGCTATAAGAAAAACTTTTTTCTGATATGCAGCCACAACAACTAGCAGGACCTTTCAAAATTGACTTAGGATTAACTCTAGCAAACCAAGTTATACTTCCATTTGTGATTTTATGCTTCATAGCACAAAATGATGAGCTGCAAAGAACTAAATAGATGAAGAACTGACAGAAAGAGAATCTTGAGACGTCAGTGAAGATACTTATAAAGAGAATAAGAGATAAATCAATCCATGAGTTGCTACAAATTGACAGAAAACCATTTGAAGGATTGACATTACTGAACCCAGAGAAACATATTGAATAAAAGTGAGAATATTTCGGTAACTTCAATATTAGATAATCCATGCTAAAAATTATAATAAGAAAAAAAAAACAGATAAAAGGAAAATAAGAGTGCCAAAATCAACAATATAAACACCAAGGCAATGGATGACATAGAAACGCCCAACACTCCAACCTTTAACTCTGATACAGGACTCTTGTATTTTGTTAAGTCTATAGATAAAGACAAAATTTCCACTAAAACATCAAAAACATGACAAATTTAATAGTGGATTCTACATACAATGAGAACACCTTCCAAAATCATGGGCAGCTAATTCTAGCACATAACGTACTGGATTAGTTTGTTATGGAGCAACCTATTAAAATGTCATATGTTCTCCACACTTAAACATTAATTCAACCTCACCAGCCATTGTTTGCTCTCCCTCACATTGGTTCAGCATGGAATTACAAGCTTAATGATTTTAAATTTCATCACCTTAATTCCTAGTTGAGTGAGCCAAGAATGTCCACATATCCATGTCCTATACTAACTTCATAGTGCAAACACAAAACCAAGCAACTTCTATGCTAAATCTTATTCTTGAATTCCCAGGAATTCAAAGAACCTTAATAGTCATAGATTTCTCTTGACAAGTCACCACAAAAATGATTATAAACCTAAAGCTGGAGAATATATAACTACTTCTGAGTTTATCTGCAGTATACAGAATTTATAGGATGGAGAGGGTAATTACCCTCCAATCCGTTTTGCAGTCAATCCATGAATTAGAAAGTCAATGTTGCAGATTTAACCAAAATTCAACTATCAATGCGAGAAATTCGGTAACCAGATTAGTAGACATAGATCCAGGGGATCTCACAACGAACAGCCAGTTAACTTCCCTCAGCTGCCTGATTTGGCTACAGCCGCTTTAAAATTCAAGATTAAGGGTACAAGTTCACACGGTCCCTTGGTACATGCAGACATACATGATAAATAAAAATCACAAATGGAAAAAGTAATGAATTTAACACAAAATCTCAGGGGGGAAAAAATAGACAGCAGCAGCAGGTTAGAAAACGAAGGAATGATAACTCAGGGAAGAGAAGTGAGACCAGAAGGTGTCGGGTCCAAAACCCTAGTGTGGCTGAGTTTATACATGGTGTCAGTAAAGTGGGGTGGGAAGGAAAGATCTCATTTACTCATCTAAAAATTGGGAAAAAGTGGAGAAATAATTGTGGAAGACAATAAATGGAAAAAAGCAAATAAAGAAACAAGATATATATTGACAAAAAATCAAGTAGGAAAATAAGTGGAAAGGAACGCACACAGAGAGAGTCCACTAATATATTTAGAGGTACCATCTATTATGTTTGAATTAAAGCATTAAAAAGTATATCTGTAAAACATATAGTTTAAAAAATAAAAATACAACATGGAGAGAACCTTGCAGTGGACACCGAAACAGAGGAATAAAAATGCACTGAAATACAACTAGCAGAACATAAAGGAACCATTGAAGTATCCTGAAAACTAAACTAGCCCCAACCAGACTCAGAAAATATCAGATATGATGTAGCAGTGCGGTAACTACATAAATGTCCTACTACCAATTACCAAACTGGTGTGGGGTATTGAAATAAAATTGCTATGCTTCAAACAGGTTTGAGTTAACCATACAATGGACAGCGAGACACATTTTCTGCATCATTTTACCTAAAAAGAAAAAAACATTTCTGCATCATTTTCAATTTTTCCCTACTCTCACAGCCAAGCAATACATTATTATCAAACATCATCAAAGCTAAATATCAACATAATCAGAAAAATGTTAAGGTACATAACATAATAGCCAAAAGAACCCACAAAATCGAGCTGCAAAGAGAGCCCTTCAACTGATTCAAGTTATCTGTCCAGGTAAATTTTGAAACATAAACATGGTTCAATAATCAAAGCCCAAATATGTACTTAATCATAATCAATATTCATAAAAGAAAAAAACCCAATAAAGAAATGAATCAATCTCATTATTAAATTTTCGAAAGAAAAATAAATAATACCAGAGTACTCTAAAACTGTGAAATTATATAAAGCAAAGAGGGCAAAACCTATAAAGTTCTTCAAGGCTGAAGTTTTCAGGATTGTGATTGAAAACATCCTGGATCGCATCCTCTATAATCTTCAGCGTCTTCTCTGCGTAATTCGGATCCACCACCTTCCAGTTCTTGAACGGCTCTATCTTCTTCTGAGAGTTCATCCTCCTCTGATTACCAGCTGAACTCTCACTCACAAAACGCTATTCTGATCCTTTCTTGGAATCCGAACCCAAATATTCCCTCCAAATCCTCAATTCAAACCAATGGAACCCGATTTAGACGGAAACTGATCCAGATCCTAGGTGAGAACCTTGGGTCATGTGCAATGGAGTGGATGAAACAGGGGATACTGAGAGTTGGTTTTCTATACAAGGCAACGCTCCATTGTGGACGACAATTGCCAAGTTTTCATTAGATTCAAGACCAGTCAAAGCTCTAAGTTGAACACCTGCTGATGAATGGCATGAACAGGAAAGGATCAAGGTCAGCAAAAGCCACAAACTTGGGTGCACAACATTTGCTAGGTCAGATTCTGAATATCCAGAGGACCCATCACCAAGCAACACAGTTGCAACTTTCAGTTCATTGAATACAAATGCATGTAATGAGGGATACCTCCAAACAAGCAAATTGAATTTATTGTTAAACAAAAAGACTATAAAGAAAGTTACAAATGTAAATCCCAGAGGATTATCCATGCTCCTTAAAAATCACAGTTCCTAGAACCTATTCCCCCAGAGACCATATCCATAACCCCACAAATCTCAAAAGCCCCGAGTGGGTAGATATTTCAGGGATTACCATTAGACGTCAGATAGAATGAATAACAAAGACCACAAGAGCATAAAACAAAGTTTGCAATTGAATTTATTTATTTATTTTTTTTTGTAATTCCTTCACCTAGTGTCTGTTTTTCATTTTGCTACCCAATCCCAATAACTTGTCAACCAAATTTGAAAAATCCAATCAACACCCCAGAATTTTATGCTTTTTCAAAATTCTGATATCAACTAATAGGCAATTCTAAAGAATGACAAGTTAACCAAGCAAAATCTCTGCACTGTCAAATTAAGTTCTATCAAAAGATTGTATTCGATAATGTCTAACTAGCATATCTCTTAGTAACCCGAGCAAGCATTCAAGACATAGTTTTCCGATATCAACTAATAGGCAATTCTAAAGAATGACACAGTTAACCAAGCAAAATCTCTGCACTGTCAAATTAAGTTCTATCAAAAGATTGTAGCATATCTCTTAGTAACCCGAGCAAGCATTCAAAACATAGTTTAGCTATAAACCAGTTTGTAACAATTTTCCTACACCACCCACTACTTGACAACTCATAAGACCATCCACATGTAATATTTAAACAAATCGTATGACTTATGTGACTGATAGTATATGTGGATGATCATTTGAGTTGCCACGTAGTGGTTGATAGGAAGATTGCTACAAACTGGTGTGTAGCTAAACACTGTACATAGTTCTCCTAATGGCTTAAACAACGCTCCTAATTATATGCAAACTGACCCAAAAAAAGAGCTTGCTAGTATCCAATTCTTCCAAACCACAGAGCTGGATAACCAATTTAAATATAATTTTCAACATGATGGAGACAACTCATGAGTGACTTGAAGCTGGGCTCAAAAATGTTCAGGACTTCAAAAAAACTCCAAATAAACAAGTAAAGTAACCTTTGAAATATAGTAATACGATTAATGCAAAGAAACAGACAAGTAAACCAAACGATCAACAACCAATCGTCCAAAACAAACACAGAATTCATTATGGGAAACAGAAGCGTTACCTTCATGTTAACAGTGAACGATCGATGGAGAGTGGACTTCAAGCGACGACCAGGGAGAGAGAGAAAGAGTGTTTTTAACTTTTTATGGTTAGCCAAGTAATAAAGTTGTTACAATTGTGGTATGAGGTAAAATGGTTATGAATTTACTAAAATGCAAACAAAAAAAAAAAAATGTCATTTTTCTGTTATTTAAATGTTGGAATTTTGGTCAAAATAATTTAAAGTGGAATTTTGGTCAATTGATTTCTCAGATCAGAATTTTGGTCAACCGCATGTTGGCCATACATGTGAGTCCCACAAACCTTTAAAGTTTAAATGAATGAATGCTTTTGTTTTAGAATGAGACCAAAATACCATTTTAAAAGAAAACCCTTCTCATTTTCCCTTCCTTTTCTCCTTTTGATCTCCCACCTATTTTAACAAGAAATTATTCATTCATGTAGCCCTCTCAATCAATAAAAAGAATAATCCACTTGATAGTAACTTAACGATGTTCTCCTCTCCTCACTCGATCCTCATAATAGATCATTTACAGGAAATAATTATTCCTTAAAAATGGTTATTCTTCAAAATGAGGAATAGTTATTCCTTAAATTACGTAATAGCCAAAAATAAATAAAAAAATTCAAAAAATCTTAGTTAATTATAACTCTTTTTAAATCTCTCTCTCTCTCTCTCTCTCTCTCTCTCTCTCTCTCTCTCTCTCTCTCTCTCTCTCTCTCATATATATATATATATATATATATATATATATATATATATACTCAAGTCTCCATTTTCTTTTTTTCTTTTTTTAAATTGCCTCCCTCTTTCTCTCTCTACACACAAGTCTCCATTTCTTTTTTTAAAAAAATTGCCTCTCTCTCACTACACACACACACACATATTATATATATTTATATAACATTCAAAATCCAAGTCTCTAAAATATTTTAAAATTATTAATACTTTTATAATAAGCAATATTTTGTATATTAATCATGTTGTAGTAAAATATGAAATACATATTCAGGGTTCTATTAATGTGTTGTCACCAAACAGATGAATGGTAATAGTTATTACATTAAAACTTATTTTATTCCTTGTAATATTGATTCCTATTACAGTGTAATAACCATGACAACGTACCAAACGTACCCCAAATGAGTGGTCTAAAAAAAATCAATAAAAAGAAGTTAGAGGATTATTTGATCATTAAAACTTACAATGGTTTATTTGTATTGGTGAGCAGAATCACATGTACTAATTAAATAATTTCTCAATATTTTAAATAAATCAATTTTAAACAAAAATAATTATTTTTTTCAACAATTATTTAGTTTTTCTTCTTTTTTTGTTCATTTCAGCAATTACTTATTACCCCCCCAAGAAGTGGATTTTTAGAGTATGTGGGCTCTACAAATCTGTGAGGCCCACACGTTTTGAGAGGTCGTTACATGGAGTGAGTACAAGAGATGCCTTCTCTACCCACTCACTTCCCTTCCCAATGAATTTATCATTTGTAATTTTTTTTTCCCTTTTGTCTCATTTTCATTAAAAGGCATAGCTAGGCAGAGTCAAGGGTCGACAATGGGTTGGGTACCTGGTTTTTCTTGACCTATAAGCATGGTGAGCTAGGCTTGAAGGGTCGTTAACTGGTGAACGAGTCGAACCAAGGGGAAAATCCGAGCCCATTGGGTTAAGGGGCTAGGTTAATGTTGTTAATATATATATAAATGGAACAAAACTACTAATGTGGCATATTGATTAGTTATTCAGTATAAGAGTTTTTTCCTATAAATATTTTGTGTTTACAGCTAGGGGTGGGCAAAAAACCGTGAAACCCGACCCGCCCGACCAATCCAGCCGACCCGCTCGCCCGCCCGCCCGCCCGCTCGCACATATTCGGACGGATACGGATACGGATATTTTAAATATCCGGATAACGGACGGATAACGGTTTTTGGAATTTTGGTCGGATGGATACCCGCCCGCCCGACAATATTTAATTAAATAATATATATATATATATATATATAAAGTTATAAACCCATATATAATATAAATAATATATATATATATATATATATATGAAATTGATTTTTTGTATTTGTATTTGTATGTGCTTAGGAATTGTTGCATACTTGCATTTATGTTTGGTTTTTTATATATAAGAATGGTATAAAAAGTTAGCAAATAAGGAGGTTTAAATAAATAGTAAAAAAATGGCTAAAAAAACTAAATTAGTAGGCCCAATTATATATAGTTGTTGATTTGGTTTTAAAATGGCCCAAAAAAGTCCAAAACAATGATATGGACTGAATTTTTAAAGTCCACTTGCAAGCCAAAAAAAGTCCAAAAAAATCCCACTTGCAAGCCCATTAAACCCGACCACCCGCCCGCCAAACCCGCTCAACCAACCCGCCCGCCCGAACCTATCAACGGATGGTTAGCAGACGGATTATCCATGAATTTATTTTCTACGGACGGACAACGGATTTCCCCAAAACTCGAACCCACCCCTATTTACAGCAAGCTATAAGGTTGGGTTGACGAGCCGACCCATCGTGCCCCCATGGGCTTAAAAATCAACATATGGCCTCACCCATTAGGCTACTCATGGGCCTAAATAGTATCAAGTCGGACTGCCCATAAGCCTGGGCCGATGGGTTATCAAACCATTGGCTTTTTGCTAATACTTAGTAGAGTTTTAGGGTTATAATTTAAAATAATTTTTTTTTGAGTAAATATAATTAAAATTTTGTTTATTTATGATTTAGTTCCCAGAATTTATAAGCTACTCTTAAAAGATATGGATCTCTTAAATTCAAATATTTATGAGATTGGAACTTTCAAGGAAAAAAAATCTCACAAATAGAGAATAAATAATCAATTTATAATCAGTTTTAGCATTATAAAAATTAAGTATTTAAAGTATTCAATATTGTTGGATTTATATAATGGAAATTAATTTGTGAACAAGACCCTTTTTTTTTTCTTTTTTTTTTTTGGAAGAAAAAAAGAAAAAGAAAAGATAAACTGTGTGGCAAGAAAAGAATTAATCAAAAAGGGTTTTTTTTTTTTTTTTTGTTTAAAACCCAATAAAGTATTTCCTTTATTATTACTTTTTTTAATATTTTTAAAATTTGTCTGTTGCGTAAAGCTTCGAAGTTTTTCTTCTTCTTTCTTCTTCATCATCTTCAAAATTCATTTCATTTCTTACTGCTACTACTCCCTTCCTCTCGAAATTAAACCCTAATTTCGGAAAACCCTAATCTTCTCATCGAAACCACTCTTGCTCTCTGCCTCACCTCGGGGAATTCGACCCCAAAAGTACTAGGGTTTTTAGGGTCAGTATCAATTTCATTTTCAATCGAGTTCAATGGGTTCGAATTGAGGGCTAATTCGGATTTGGATCGGATTAAGGTTCTTGTGACTGAGAGCTGAGCTTGTAATCGGAGTCGGATTCGGAGGAGATGAGTGCTCCGAGGAAGAAGAACTTTCAGATAGAGGCGTTCAAGCACCGGGTCGTGGTGGATCCGAAATACGCAGAGAAGACGTGGAAGATTCTGGAGCATGCGATCCATGAGATTTACAATCACAATGCTAGCGGCCTTAGCTTCGAAGAGCTTTATAGGTTTTCACAATTTCCCAGATTATTCACTCTTCACTATTATCTGGTTTTATTTTATTTTATTTTATTTTTCCTTTAATGGGTTTTTTTGGGCTTTGATCATTTTTTTGTGTTTGCAATCAAAACCCAATTTTTCTGATTATGTTTATGTTAATATTTTAGCTTTGAATTGTGTTTGATAATGAATTGCATCATTGTTTGATAGTTGGTTATTTAGTATATGGGAACAGAAGGAAACAATTGAAAATTATGTAGAAAAAAATGTTACTTGCTTTCTGGTAACTCAAACCCGTTTGAAGCATATCGTTTCTACTTTCATATCCCGCGTCAGTTTGGTAGTAGGAAATTTTATGTAGCAATTCAAAATTATGCAGGAAATGTGACTAAATGCCTGTTGTAGTGGTAAATCAAACCCGTTCGAAGCATGTCGTTTTTTTTACTTTAACATCCCGCATCAGTTTGGTAGTACGAAATTTATGTAGTTTTCTGCACTGCCACGTTATATTGCATTTGTTTTGAGACTGGTTGAATGGTTCCTTTATGTTGTGATACTTCTATTTCGGTGCCTTTTAAACTATATGTTTTAAAGATATAATTTTTAATACTTTGATTCAAGCATAAGAGATGGTTTTCTTATGCTTTATGCCCTTAGAGGGAGTTTCTGCTGTTGTTAATAAAATCTCTGTTATCTAACAAAAAAAATAAGAGATGGTTTTCTTCTGTTTATATTGGTGGAGTCTCACTCAGTCCATTCCTTTGCACTTATTGTTCTTTATGGTTTTTTTTCTCAATAGATATCTTTTCTCTTAATTTTCTTTTCCACTTCCACTTAATATCCTTCAGATGAGTGGCTGAGATCTTTCTTTCCCACCCAAATTTACTGACACTATGTATCAACGCCACCACTAGGGTTTTAGGACCCAACACCTCTCAGTCTGATTTCTCTTCCCTAAGTTGTCATACCTTCATTTTTGAAACCTGCTGCCATCTTTTTGCACCCCCCCCCCCCCCTTTTTCTGAGATTTTTTTTTGTAAGTATTGGCAAAAAATATCGGTCGCAAACTGGCAAAGAAGAAAGGTGGAGGTGCGGGGAATCGAACCGCGTGCCTCTCGCATGCGAAGCAAGCGCACTACCATATGAGCTACACCCCCTTTGCTTAAATTTTTTATTTTTATTTTTTATAATTTGATAGTTGGGGGAGGGGGAATTTGAACCCTAGATGTCTCATTTGGAGAACACCAGGATGTGCCAACTTCATCCAAATATATAATATATTTTGTTGGTGATTTTTGGCTACATGTACCAAGGGAAGGGAGTGAACTTGTACCCTTAATCTTGAATTGCCAAAGTGTCTGTTGCTAAATCAGACAGCTGATAGAAGTTAACTGGCCGGTTATTGTGAGATCCCTTTGATCTACGTTGACTAATCTGCTTACCGAATTTCTCACATAGTTGAATTTGTTGTAAAATCCGCAACTTTGACTTTCAAGTTTATGGATTGACCACAAATCTTCACCAATCGTGACTATTAAGTGGGTTGGCGGGCAATTGTATGAATTCTGTATCTTATACATGAATTCAGAGATTGTCATGTATTTTCCAGCTATAGGTTTTGGTAAGGATTGATCGTTTTTGTGCCTACTTGTCAAGAGAAATATTTTGACTATCAAGGTACTAGTACTGACCAGTAGGAATTCAAAAATAGGTTTTGTATACATCTAGTATACCAGGGCTGACCTTTTAATAAACTTTTCTTACTTATAAAAAAAATAGAAGTTGCTTCATTTAGTGTTTGTGCTATAAAATTAGTAAACAACATGGATTTGTGGACATTCTTTAGCTCATTCAACCAGGAACTAAAAGGTGATGAAACTTAAAATCATTAAGCTTGTAATTCCATGCTACATGACTGTGGGAGACCAAACAATGGTTGGTGAGGTTGAATTGACGTTTGAAGTGTGGAGACCAAACAATGGCCGCACTTTTGAGGACGTTGAGAATCTTATAGGGAAGATTTTAGAGCTCTTCATTGTTTCTTTGTTTGATTGGGCTTGTGTTTGGGGCTTTGCTTCGTCCCATTACATAGGGGACTTTCTAGAGTCCCTAGTTTTTTCTCATTCATTGTAATTATTTAATTCTCTGTGTTCATACTTTATGCACATGGGGCCATTCTCAATAATACATCTTATTACCTATCAACAACAAAAATGTGGAGAAAATATGACCTCATTTGTTTGCTCCATCACAAACTAACCCAGAACATGACGTGCTAAAATTAACTGTGCATGATTTTGGAAGGTGTTCTCATTGTTTGTAGCATCTAGTATTAAATTTATCATGTTATGAATGTTTTACTGAAACTTTGTCTTTATCCATGGACTTAACTGGGTACGAAAGTCTTGTATCAAAGTTATCAGTTGGAGTGTTGGACCTTTCTATACCATTTATTGTGGTTATACTGTTGTTTTTGTCCCTCTTATCTTCCATTCATTTTCTTATTCTCTTGTTACCAATTTGTTATCAGCGCAGTTTAACTTGGTTGAAATATCTTCCTGTCTCATCATAAGTAAAATTTGGTCTGTTGGAGTTAATCCTATGGCATTTTGCAAGGTTTTGCTAATTGTTGTAGTTGCATTTCACAGGTTTTCGTATAACTAAATATATATCTGTCCCACATCCTCTCTCTTAGTCAAGTCATTTTTTCTTAATGTGGCAAAGTGACTGGATTTCAATTCAATTAATATTATCAAATTTGTGAGATGCTGATACTATTTCTATCTTTCTTTTTCACACAAGAAAATTTTGTATTTTTTGATTTTTAAGATTCCGAATACATTCAGGAATGCATACAATATGGTGCTGCACAAATTTGGAGAGAAACTCTACTCTGGACTTGAGACAACTATGACTTCTCATCTCAGCGAAATATCTAAATCGATTGAAGCTGCTCAGGGAGAGTTATTTTTGGAAGAGCTGAACAGGAAATGGGCAGATCATAACAAGGCATTGCAAATGATCCGAGATATATTGATGTACATGGATAGAACTTTCATCCCAAGCACCCACAAAGCCCCAGTTCATGAGCTTGGGTTAAATTTGTGGAGAGTCGTTGTTATCCACTCCAGCAAAACACAGACTAGGCTTCGGGACACACTTCTTGAGCTTGTTGATAGAGAAAGGAATGGTGAAGTCATAAATAGGGGTTTGATGAGGAGTATTATAAAGATGCTAATGGATTTAGGTTCTTCTGTTTACCAAGAAGACTTTGAGAAGCATTTTCTTGAAGTTTCAGCTGATTTTTACCGTCTTGAGTCTCAACAGTTTATTGAGTCTTGCGATTGTGGGGATTATCTAAAGAAGGCTGAGAGACGTCTTAATGAAGAAATGGAGAGAGTGTCCCATTATTTGGATGCCAGTAGTTTAGACAAGATAACAGAAAGGGTCGAAGACGAGATGATTAAAAATCACATGCACAGACTAGTTCATATGGAGAACTCAGGCTTGGTTAATATGCTTGTGAATGACAAATATGATGACTTAGGAAGGAAGTTTAACTTGTTCCGCAGGGTACCCACTGGACTCTCAATAGTAAGGGATGTCATGACTTCGTTCATTCGGGATACTGGTAAGCAGCTAGTTACCGATCCAGAAAGGTTGAAGGACCCTGTTGACTTTGTGCAACGTCTCCTGGATTTAAAGGATAAATATGACAAAATAATCAGTTCGGCATTTAACAATGACAAGACATTCCAGAATGCTTTGAATTCCTCGTTTGAGTACTTCATTAATTTGAATGCTCGGTCACCGGAATTCATTTCTTTGTTTGTTGATGACAAGCTTCGTAAAGGACTGAGAGGTGTAAGTGAGGAGGACGTGGAAGTTGTACTGGACAAGGTCATGATGCTTTTCCGTTACCTTCAAGAAAAAGATGTGTTTGAGAAGTATTACAAACAGCATTTGGCCAAGAGGCTTCTTGCAGGGAAAACTGTCTCCGATGATGCCGAAAGAAGTTTGATTGTTAAGCTCAAAACAGAGTGTGGATATCAATTTACATCTAAACTGGAAGGTATGTTCACCGATATGAAGACCTCTCAGGATACAATGCAGGGCTTCCATGCAAGCCTTGGTGCTGAGTTAGGGGACAGCCCCACGTTAACCGTCCAGGTCCTCACTACAGGTTCGTGGCCAACTCAACCAAGTGCTACATGCAACCTTCCTGCAGAAATCCTGGGGGTATGTGAGAAGTTTAGGAGTTATTATCTTGGGACCCATACCGGGCGTAGGCTGTCTTGGCAAACAAACATGGGTACTGCTGATTTGAAAGCGATTTTTGGAAAGGGCCAGAAGCACGAGCTGAATGTTTCCACTTACCAAATGTGCGTACTGATGCTTTTCAACAATGTTGACCGGTTGAACTATAAAGAAATTGAGCAAGCCACAGAGATACCTGCCTCAGACTTGAAGAGATGCCTACAGTCTCTAGCCTGTGCCAGGGTGAAGAGTGTCTTGCGGAAGGAACCTATTGGTAGGGACATAGGTGAGGATGATGCATTCTCTGTCAATGACAAGTTCACAAGCAAGCTGTACAAGGTAAGAATAAGTACAGTAGCCGCACAACGGGAGTCTGAACCTGAAAATCAGGAAACACGGCAGAGAGTGGAGGAAGACAGGAAGCCTCAGATCGAGGCAGCAATTGTGAGGATCATGAAGTCAAGGCGGGTGCTAGATCATAATAACATTGTTGCCGAGGTCATAAAGCAGTTGCAGTCAAGGTTCTTGCCAAACCCCGTTGTTATAAAAAAACGAATCGAATCCCTCATTGAGCGAGAGTTTTTGGAGAGGGATAAAAATGATAGGAAGTTGTATCGATACCTTGCTTAATGAACTGTATTATTATCTCAGTTTGTCGAGGTATCTGGCAAGGCCTGTATGATTGTACCCTCGATTTGTTGAGTTGGAATATTGTTATTGAATTACTCCAGTCTTGGAAAAGTTTAAATGAATTCAGTCAAAGCTATTTACTCCTTTTGCTATAACTCTTTGGGGGTTGGGTTGGGTTGGGAGATGGGATTTAGGTGTGCTTTCTGCTTCTTGAAAAAATGGCGTCATTTCATTCCCTTCAAAGGAACCCATTTATTTGGTTTTCAAGTTGTTTTTTTTTTTGTTCTTATAAATATTTTTAGATTTCCAATTTCTTATGAAACTGGATTGGTATATTGGCCTGTTCACAGTTTGAATGGTTGAATCGTCATTTATAGTTCAAATTTTTTAACAATGGTACTATATAACTATTTTTATGACTTCCTTCTGTGTTACCACATCAACTTTTGAAAAAAGCTTTAATTTCAATTGTTAGGATTGTAGTTCTCAAAGCTATTGTAAATAATAAAAAATTGTTGTGTTTCAATTAAAGCCAACTAAAACTTAGTTACGTTGAATTAAAGTAATTTAACACTAAACAAATTATGATTAACTTATGTTATATATATTTGTAAATATTTATTAATCATATAATAATGGCCACCACCTCTCTTCCAAGAAGAAAAACGAGATCATTCAACTTGCGATGGACTTTCTTACATTATATTAGCAATGGACTTTCTTACATTATTCGTCAACCTTGTATGTAAAAATAGATTCTCAAACATGTCGAAATATGAGAGCATTCAACTTGGGTGGGCTTACTCAAATATATATATAAAAGAAAGAAATATTATGGTTTTATGAATGATATACAAGTTGAAGTTAACTTTTTTGAATGGTTTGATAGAAATTATAAACCAAAAGTTTTAAATTATACGACTACACAGAATTTGTCACAAAGAAAAAACAAAGCTACACATAGGGAACCTAGGTCTATCATTACAAACCATAGGTCTATGACTACAAACACTAGGTTTATGATTACAAACCATGCAAACCAATAAATGGTTGCCGACAATATTCATTTTGCTAAAAAACAAACTGACTCATAAGGTAAGTTAACAATATGTTGCTTCCTTTGCCAAAAGGCATTTGGTAAATCTAAACAAATTTCATTTTTTATTTTGTTTTCAAAATTCTCAATTCTTTGTTTCATTAAAGGAAGTTCTAATTGTTCTTCAATTCTTTTATATTCTAGATTTTGTTTTAAGAACATGAGGTGTTTTTCTTTTCTAGCAATCTTAGATTTGTAAATTAAATTAATTTCATTAGAGAATGAGATTTGTTTTAAAAAATTTATATATAGAGAAAAGGCTTACTCAAATAAGACCACATCATAATGTTATATTTCAGCTTAATTGTATATAGAATTAAAGGCTAAGAATATAATTGCAAGTAACCTTTGAAAAAATTGAAGTGTGGGACTTAAAAAGTAAAACCAAAATCGACTCATTCGGATCCCGGCCCAAAATCTATGGGGTTTGAAACTTTAAAAGCCCAAATGTGAAAAGTCCATATACACACACACAGCCCAATTCTGAGTGGCTGGCAAAAACGTAATTTTGTAATTGTAAACTAGGGTTTAAGGTTTGCCCTATATAACCAAACATTGTCTCATTTCGTCCCCTCTCGTCTCTCCCTCCCTCTTCACTCAGCACCGCTCTGATCCGAAGCCATGGTGCACGTCAGTTTCTACCGCAACTGTATGCTCTCTCTCTCTCTCTCTCTTTCTCTCTCTCACTCTCTATTAGATTTCATCCAGATCTGGCTTTGATTCGGGTTTTATATGAGCTAAGTAGTTCTGTTTGTCTATGAAATTTTGATTATTTGTATGAGATTACTTTGTTTGTTGCTTAGAAACACAAAGAAATGAAAAACAATTAATTTGGGTTTTTGTTACTCAGAAAAATGTAATCTTTGGAAAAAAAAAAAAAAATGTATTCTTTTAAACTGTGCCTAATACAATAACCTAGCTAGTTGAAAGGTGTGTTGTTTTTTTTCTTCGTTTTAGAACATACCCAATAGAAAATATGAGATCCAAAACTTTAATATTCACTTGGGTTAGTCTAATTTTATAACTTTAGAAGCTTTTGATTTGTTTTTAGCTCTCATATGTAATTGCCTAAATCATTATATTAATGTTGTGTACCTTTTTGATACAAAATGGAAATTAAGTTTGTGTGCTGAAGTTGGTATTAGTAGTTAATCTGGAATGTTGGGTGGTTTTTAGATGGTAAGACTTTCAAGAAGCCGCGTCGTCCATATGAGAAGGAGCGATTGGACCACGAGTTGAGGCTTGTGGGAGAATATGGGCTCCGATGTAAGAGGGAGTTGTGGAGGGTTCAATATGCTTTGAGCCGTATCCGTAATGCTGCCAGGGAGCTTCTTACTCTGGATGAGAAGAATCCTCGTCGTATCTTTGAGGGGTGAGGCTCTTTTGCGAAGGATGAACAGGTATGGGCTTTTGGATGAGAGCCAGAACAAGCTTGATTATGTCCTTGCTCTGACTGTGGAGAACTTCCTTGAGCGCCGTCTCCAAACCCTTGTGTTCAAGTCGGGTATGGCCAAGTCAATTCACCATGCTCGTGTGCTTATTAGACAGAGGCATATCAGGTATAATCTCTGTTTGATTCCCACCAAAATGACTAACATTGTTTGAATATATTTTGTTTTATCCTTTTATGTGTACATATACACACTGGTTATAGATTATGTAAAAGTAGTTCCATTGGCTATTATATTGTGCTACAGAGGTTATGACAGTGTTATCTGTTATCTTAGTTATGGATTTCAAAGATGCTTAGTGATTCTTCTCTTGTATAGCTAGTAGCTACCTGGTGAGTTAGTAAGAACAAAACTAGTGTCTGTGTGTCTGTTACCCATTTTCACTGCCTTTACTGTTGAAATGCTGAGTATTTGACAACCATGAGTCTAAAGACCTTCCTTCGAATTTAATCCATTTAGTTGGACAGTTATGTTTGCATATATGGCTGAGTGTGCCCTGCATCAAATTTGTATTTTCGCAGCATGGATCTGGGATCTCATATGACCTTGCTTTTAATTTGAAAGTACTTGCTTGGTTAATTTAATAATAATAAAAAATGTTATCATTCTGATTTATTCTTAGGTGCGAGTTTCATATGGTAGTCACTGAATTATAACTATAATTACTTTCATCATCTTTTTTTCTGTTAATTGCAGTGTGTTAACTATGCTTGATCTAACACACACACACACACACACACAGTCTCTAAAGGTTTGTTAATACGTGGATTTTCTGGTAGTATATATGCTTGACTTCTTATGGTTCCAACTCTTTGTTCTGGTTTGCAAGTTCTGTTTGGTTCCACTTGAATGACAATGTGTCATACTTGTTGGATCCCATGGTTTGGAAATCAGTTCTCTCTAGTTGAATGAGATCTATTTTCACTATGAATCATCTTTTTGTTTGTCCTTTTGTATCACCTTGAAACTTGGGGACTTCTTGTTGATTTTTCTTCAGTTTATTTGCTGATAATTTGGACCTGTTTGCAATTGATTTGAAAAAAAAAATTATATTGTATAAACACTTCTTCATGTATTGGGCCACAGTGTATTCCAGAACGATATTCTGTATAAGTTCATGTGCTGATGGCTTTCAGGCTCTCTTTTGGAAATATTGTGGGACTTGTTGTAATTTGATCTTTCAGTGTTAAATGTTCACCTACATTGCATTTGTCTTTGTGTTAATGACATTGGTATTTTTTTCCTAGTTTCTGTTTGTCCGTTTACTTGTAGTTGTATTCTTGTATGTAACTTTCCCTTGATATCTCTACTGCCTTTATTTTTTTCAACACCATCCACATTCAGCTTGCACTGTAGTTGTGTACCTTGGCTTCATGGTCAGTATTCTTCTGAATGCGGATGGACTCACTTTTTAATGTATTTTAGGAATCCTGTTATCTAGTGCTGGGGTATTTGCTGCCATTTGCGCTTGTGTGACATGCTTTTTATACGTGGTGCTGAAACTGCTCCTGGCCACTTCAATAATCTCTTTTTTAAGCAACTCAATGTTGGTTGTCCAATGCTATACTGATTTTCATAGGAGATTTAGTACCGTTCTTGCCTATCATATGCATGTTTAACCATATGCCTTGTCCAGTTTACATTGATATCATCTGACTCTCGGAACCTCACACTTTATTCACTTCTTTGTCAGGGTTGGGCGACAGGTGGTTAACATACCATCTTTCATGGTGAGAGTTGATTCCCAGAAGCATATTGATTTCTCTCTCACTAGTCCCTTCGGAGGTGGACGTCCTGGAAGAGTGAAGCGAAAGAACCAGAAGGCAGCTGCTAAGAAGGCTTCTGGTGGGGATGGAGATGAAGAGGATGAAGAATGAAGCTTAGGCTAGCTCCAACCCTAGGAACTATTGAGTTTTTTTTTTCCTTGTCTCGCGTCTTTGTTTCACTTGTTTTATTACCTGACATTTGTTTTCAAATCTTTATTGTAGTGGATGTTAGTACATGTTTCACTTTGGTTTATTTGGAATAGAACTCTAAAGCACTCCTATGGATCACCAAGGTTTTTTTTAAGTAATGAAAATTTTGGCTGCTGATGCCTATATCTGTTTTGTTTGGAAATTGTTGATCCATATTTGTTTAAATGTTGCTGCATTTCGGCCTTGCTTGTTTTACATTTCCTAGCAATATCGTTTATGCTTTGAAGGATGATGTGAAGGGTTCTTGTTGCAATTATTGCAATATGTTAGACGGTCAATAGTTTGGATGTTATTAATTATTATTACCTTATCAATGAAGAAAGTGCTCTACCAATAGGATGACCTCTAACCATGGCTGTATTTTGTTCGCAGCAAGCGTAAGTTTTTGTTGTTTCACAAGTTGTGAAGTTTCTAATCTTGTTGCCTACCAGAGAAAAAAGTGTGTACCAATAGAACTGGTTAGTAGGTTTCAATTACAGTTCCACCTCTCTCTTGACACCTAGGCTTCCTGTTTTTGCTTGCACTTCAATTATAGGCAACTTTGCCTCTCTCTATCTCTCGTGAACACTTTTAAGATCTAAAATCATGTCACGGAATCTATCTTGGCAAGTCTTCTGCTACTCCACCTGTTACACTGGTCCCCTTCGAAAGTAAATACACCTAACCATGTATATATTATATACGTTCTTCAACTCCCATTCCATAAATAAATAAAGTTGTGCGATACTTTTATAAATATAAAAGTTCACCTTCAACTCCCACTTCATAAATAAAGTTGTGCAATACGTTGATAACTATAAAAGTTTCGGATTGATATCCTATGCAATTGGTATGGCATACAATACCAATTGAGTTCTTAATTTTCAATCTCAATCACTTAATAAAAAATTATTAAAAAATTCAAAAAACAAAAGGTGAAAAAGTTTAAAAAACGTGAGAAAAAAAAGAATTGCACCCATGCAATACTTTTTGAGTATTACATGGGATCTCAAAAGTTTCCACCTTCAACTCTCACTTTATGTAATTTAATGATATTGTTAACCACAAAAGAGTTGTAGTGATTATTCTAGGGCGTGGTGTAAACTCGAATGTCTTAGATTTGAATAACCATTGTTCAACTTGTGCATTCTTAGAATAGTCAGAACAAATGCTTTAAATACCCGGTGCCAATAAAAAAAAATTCAATCATATTGTCCTATTATAAAAAAAAAAATAAATAAAAAAATAAATAAATAAATAAAAAAATTTCTGATTAGTATCACATTAATTATATATGGATTTACTATTCCCATTATTTTAATTATAGATGCCATATGGACGGTTGTGAAAGAATAAAGTTTTGGTTGCCAAGTGCAATGCCATGCAATTCTCTCAGAAAAGCTAGTGAGACCCGCTTCAACTCAACCATCTCATGTGACAAAACCTACTATCTACTAAACTCCACACCACGTGTCCATAGACTCCATACTAAGCTAAACCAAAATCTAAAATACAGTAGCCTCACTTGTGATCACTCTGCCACGTGGGCACCACTAATATCCAATAAACTAAAAAAAATACAATTTTTGGTCCTACTTATATATCAAACCACAATCATCCAAGCAAAGGTGAGCAGATTTGATCGTGACCCAAAAGCCAATCTTCATTTCACACTTAGTACCCAAAAACAGGATTAGTGCAATGATTAATCCAAATATTTATCTTTTAAAACAAAATTTGAAAAATATTTTAGAAAGGTCGTAGTGACGTGGCATTCAGCCAGAACCTGTTGATCCTAACAAAACGGCAACGAACTGATGAGGCTCATAGGTCCCCAAAATCCTAGTTCCTCTAATTCAACACGTGAGGGCTCTCTGCCACGTGTTAACCAACCACTAAACGCAACGTATAGACCCCCTCGCCTCTATAAATAGAGAGCCCTCTAAATTTGCATGCAAAATTTAATAAGCCTAGCTCTTCTTGATTTATCGCTCCAGAGAAGAAACGTTTCGTGTCGTGTTGTTTCGGAATTTACGAATCGGAGAATGACGGTGAAGCACGCGAACGAGTCGCAAGAAAGAGTGTCGTCGGTGTCTGATCTTCAGAAACCGAAGGCGGTGATAACGTCGTCGCCGGAGCAGGATCTGAGAATTGATTCACGTGATCTCGCTGGAGAGAATGTTTCGAAGAAGGTGATGAAGTACGTGCACAGCCAGATCCTAAAGATCCGAGAGGAGGACTCGCATCTCGGCGAGGAATTCTGTCTCGGCGTCAAAGATAACTCTCATCATCACGCGGATTCACAGATGGCGATGGTGATTTTCGCAAGGCCGAGCTCGCCTCTCAGCGGCAAGACCACCACAGTCAAGGCTTTTCACTGAAATTGAATCGAATCAAACGGCTATTATCACGGTTAGCTTCTTTGATTCTTTTCTTTTCCTTTCTTTCATTTCCGTTTGGATACCGAGAAAAAAAAACACAAAACTATAAAACTTCCACACACAAAAAACGGAAGCTTGAGAAAATTTCAGTTTCTTTTCCTTTATTTTCTGTTTGGTTCCTAGGAAAGAGGAAAAGATAACAGAATCGTAATTCTCTTCCCTCCGTTTTTTTTTTCTTCTTTAACTCAAATTCCCGCGAAATATTTATAAAGTTTTCACCTGACAGCTAGGATTTTTAATCTCTAGCTAGTTACCGCGGACAGTAAATCGGTAATTAATGTTGTTGTTGAGTTTGAATGGGTTTTTACGTTTTTTTATTGTTTTGTTTTGGCAGGAGTAAAAAAACAAAAAAGTAGATGGGATTCCAAAGAGAAGATGTGGTGGAGTTTAGTTAGAGAGCAAGTGAAAATCAAAGGTTGATCTCTGTTCATCTTTTTAGCACTTAGAGGGTCTTTTATGTGTACAGTGAAGAAAGCAAGTACAAAAGCTAGTTTTATGTGTAATGTGAAGTTTTGGTTAGGCTAAATAATGTCAAGGCTTTGGAAAAATGGGCTCAATCACTTCGTCATGCCTCGTGAGCTTTGGTACATTACAAATTTATGGGCTGGGTGCCCTTGAAACAAATTCCATTACATACTTCTATTAAAATTGGAATATGATCAGAGGTTACTGGTGTGGTGAGAGCTCAATATAATGGAAGGACAATTAGGTGATCGTCCCGTCCAATAATAATTTTTCTTTATCCACTCTTAATTTCAAGGAGTTTACATAGTTACTCAAATCAATAATGATTCAATACAAGTGTTTTTCAATAGTCATTAGTTCAAATACTTTCAAGACTATTTATCTAAAACAAAGTTTTACACTTATCGTGGTATCTAGTGGTCCTTTAACCTAATAACATATTGTCACGTGTTTAAATGACTTAGTTAGAACCATGCTTTGAAAAAATAAATAAATAAAAACCTAACTTTAATGTCGTCAATGACAATCTCAATCAAAGTTCATCCACACCTAGCAATCATCCCCTATGGTTGATGCCCCCTGGCAGATCAATAGTCTAAATCCTTGCCATCCTGCCTCGGGCGGGTTTGCTTTTGGATTAAAGGTGCGCACAAGCACCGCGTCGTATATATATATAAAGAAGACCATGGTGAACTCCTCAAAGTTGTGCCAAAAAAATAATCAGTCATTTATCGTTATCATTCAAGTGGAACAGATGAAGCTGCGCCAGGGGTGGAATCACTTTGAAGCTTGAGAGTGCATGGCCGCACAAACTTTCCAAGAATTAGATTTTTGCCTTTATATTTACCTAAATTTTTTAGATAATATATGGAATATGGATGCCCCAAGCCACAAACTCTTCATATTCTAGCTCAACCCCTAACAACAGTACTGTGGCTTCAAACCCTCGTAGTTTTGAGGAAATAGTGTGATTCTTAGGTCAGTGAGCTCACGATAGCCACAGAGCTTCACGCTCAAGAGAGTTTAGCACTGGATCAAGATTAGAACCAAAGCTTCGACGTCTATGGTAACTGATTTCCAGTTGTATCGGAAAGCGAGTTTGGTGACCAAGTCAAAGTGAGTGAAGAGAGAGGGAAGGTGATGCCAATCATTTTCCATTTTAACCATTTTCTATCTTATTGCTTTATCATGTTGTTTTAAACACTTGTGGCAGATGAGGGAGCATCGTTTTCTGGTTGTCAATTCCGAAGAAATGGAATGTGTTGGCCAAACACTCGTCAAGGATCGCTGTTTCTAGTCACCACTATGTCTTTTTTTTTTTTTTTTTTTAATATGTTTAATCATGGTCTGACTAAGTCATTTAGACATATAGCAAGATGTTATCGGGTTGGAGGACCACTATACACTTTTGATGTGATGCTCCAGCTGCACTCAATAATTTATGGGGATCACATGGTTGTTCTATCATTGTATTGAATAATTTCTCAAATGACCTTATCTTCGAACACCAAAAAAAAAATAGAAGAAGAGGAAGAAGAAGAGAACAGAACAAGAACAAGAACAAGAAGCTATTTAAAAAGTTAATAAAGAGGAGAACAAAAACCAAGGACTTAGATAACAACCCAATGCATGAAATAGTTGTTTGAAAACAAAATAAAGCAGTACACATGGAGATAAAACAGTTAGGTACAACAGCAGAAATGCTGTCTCTACAGTTCCATTACTGGATTAATTAAGGACTTCAGCCAAATCAAAAGTACTACTGGTGCCTGGAGGCCCAAGTAGTCCACATATTCTCTTGCTCAGGTTGTCAACCTCTCTCTGCAGCCTCTTTATGTGATTACAAATCTCTTCCAGAAGCTGCACCACGATAATAAAGTTTGCAAATCAAAAGCCAAGTTAAGCAAAGTTTGAGTTTGAGCAATAACACATGTTATTATGTGTGCTTATAAACAAAGTGTGAGTTTTCCTACCCTGGTTGTCCTTCTCTGGTCCACCCCAGTGGATAACAGTGCTTGAAGTTCTAGAATGAGATCTTTAAGCTCATTTTCTGTTGAAATAGTAGAATCTAATCTTCTGCTTGACATTGTAAGAGCTAAAAGGTGTGCTTGTATGTGTGGGGGTGAGCTGGGATTAATACAAGGAGAGAAGTTATATAGACTCTCTAATATTATAGAGCAAGATTGCTGCTACAAATGGGAAGAGGAATGAAATGAGTATTCTGCTAGGGAAATATATCACCCAAAGATATTCGTAATTGGAACTTTAAAACCCATTTGTCGTATATCTGCTAGACCAAATGGTCCCCTCAATTATGTGGTCCTTTTTACCTTCTTATGTTTCTTACGCTGTTAATTGCATCCTCATATTTTGTTGTACTACGTTGTTGAGAGTTTTAGACAGTGACAATAATGACATGTGAAGAACATGGTAATCTATCTAAATTAAATTGGCAAGGACACACATATGCTAAACTAATGGAACATCTATTTATAATTATAATGCAAATCTTTTGGAAAATATTCCATTGTGCAAACAAAAAGGTAGAATATTTTGTTAGCAATAGAAAAAAAAGGTGGAATATTTCTTTAATATGAAATCATTTTTTCTGGACCAAAGTTTCTCAATAGAACCAGTTCTTTCATCAATAGAACAGAATTTCCTTTTGCATGTCTGTGACTTGCCATCAAGCACCAGTCATTTCATTGTGTTCCAGGAATCAGATATGGATTTCTTGTCAAGTTCTTGTCTCCAAATCAAACACTTCACCTCTCTTATCATGACACATGTTCTTTGGCTTATTCATACTATGATTTACGTATTACGATATTCTCCACTTGTCAACTCCACAGGTCATTCAAAATTTAATCTAACACTCTATAGTCTATACTATCAGATCTAGAAAATAAAATCTTAAAATAAACTCTCTCCATTTCCTATTTAAATCGCCATCTCTCCAAATGACTTATATCAGAGACTATCCATGGATAACCAGGCAATGTCAAGGGCCGCGCAACCAAGGCATGCCTTGGATTGAACTCACTTTCTAAATTACTTCCTATAATAACTTCAAATTATAGGGAGATTAAATGAAGCTATTAGACCGCATAAATTTTGAGAGATACCTACACAGTAGTATTTAGAGAGGTCACATTCTAATTGAGTATAACATATGAAAATAGTTTCAGAGCTAATTTTAATGCTATTTCTATACTCTTGTTGTTGATAAGAGCTAATTAAAATTTACAACCCCCCACCCCCTCTCTTGATTGAATTGCTTCGACATTATTGAGTCTTAAGAAAAAAAATATAGTTTCATTGGACGGAATTATAGAAAGAAAAAAAATAATTCATTCAATAAACCCAAGTAGCAACACAAGCTATTCTTTGGAACTTGTATTCTGTTAGGGAAACATATCGACAAAGATATTCCTTGGCCATTTCTGGGTAAGTTGTTTGGTCCTGGGAGACTTGGGGGCTATGGAGTCAACAAATGGCTAAGGAAATTATGGTTCCCTCGATTATTGCATCCTTATTTGTTAAGGATATTGGTGGACAAATGGCCAAGGAATCAAGTCACACACAAAAAGAGAGAGAATAGGTCACAAAATTCAGGACATACATATTGGTTTCCCTTGTCTCATAATGGCATGTGAAAGAGCAACATGGTAGGTAATCTATAAATTAGATTGGCAAGTACTGACATTTATTAAACAAATCAACACTTGAGTTTCGCGTATGCTTGTAGGTAGGACCAGAACAAAACTACATCTAGCAGTATTTTGGGACAAGCTAATCGGATATCCCCAATTGATCTAATTTAATTTTTTTTTGAGAGAAGATCTAATTTAAATTGATTCTGTTGTATGCAAACTCAACCCATATTTGATTGGTTTGCTCAATTACTTCGAGCATGACATAAAATGTATACTTGAGCAATGATAGAAATATAGTAGTTCAAATTCCATTAAATCCAACATCGAAATATAACAAAATAAAGTTCAACCACAAGCTAGCTACAAACTCTTAAGCCTAAGTTCACACCAATGAGTCCATTGGCAGAACAGCACCACCACCACAACATCCTAATACTCATCACCTTCATCATCCTCTCCTTCAGCAGACTCTGCCCCAACCTCCTCATAGTCCTTCTCCAAAGCAGCCAAATCCTCCCTAGCCTCAGAGAATTCTCCTTCCTCCATACCCTCACCAACATACCAATGCACGAAAGCCCTCTTCGCGTACATCAAATCAAACTTATGATCAATCCTGGAGAACACCTCGGCCACACTGGTCGAGTTGGAGATCATACACACAGCCCTCTGAACCTTAGCCAAGTCACCACCAGGAACCACAGTTGGAGGCTGGTAATTGATACCACACTTGAACCCAGTGGGACACCAATCCACAAACTGAATTGTCCTCTTGGTCTTGATGGTTGCCACAGCAGCATTCACATCCTTGGGCACCACATCACCCCTATACATCAAACAACAAGCCATGTATTTCCCATGTCGAGGGTCACATTTAGCCATCATGGAAGAGGGCTCAAATGCACTGTTGGTGATTTCTGACACCGAGAGTTGCTCGTGGTAGGCCTTCTCAGCCGAGATAACCGGTGCATAAGAGGAAAGCATGAAGTGAATCCTTGGATATGGGACCAAATTGGTCTGAAACTCTGTCACATCCACATTCAATGCACCATCAAAACGCAGAGACGCAGTCAGTGAAGAAATCACCTGTATTGCACACAAACCACATTTTCTCATCAGAAATATATAACTTTAGTACCAAAATTTTTCGTAGTAATAACATAGTACAAATTTGAAACATGTGACCTATAAACAATGATGCTTGATTATGTTTTTTTTTTTTTTCTTACCTGCGAAACAAGCCTATTGAGATTGGTGTAAGTGGGTCTCTCAATGTCCAAAGATCTACGGCAAATATCGTAGATGGCTTCATTGTCGAGGAGCACGGACACATCGGTGTGCTCAAGGAGTGAGTGAGTGGACAAGACACTGTTATAAGGTTCCACAACAGATGTGGAAACCTGAGGGGATGGGTAGACAGTGAATCCCAGCTTTGATTTCTTTCCATAGTCCACAGAAAGCCTCTCTAGGAGCAGAGAACCCAACCCAGAACCAGTTCCTCCACCAACAGCATGAAAAACCAAAAACCCTTGAAGCCCAGTGCAGTTATCAGCAAGCTTCCTGATCCTATCAAGGCACAGATCCACAATCTCTTTCCCAACTGCCAATTCAAAAACCCCAAAATATGTTAATTTATTTGGTAAAAATGCAATCTTTTTGAAGTTGTACATAAGAAATTAACAAAATAAGCTCATAATTGAACTTTAAAGGCAAATTTGGAATATGGGTTTTGGCTTACTTGTGTAATGGCCTCTTGCAAAGTTGTTGGCGGCGTCTTCTTTGCCACTGATGAGTTGTTCCGGGTGGAAAAGCTGGCGGTATGTCCCGGTCCTGACCTCGTCGATGACAGTCGGCTCGAGATCCAAAAACACAGCGCGTGGGACGTGTTTCCCGGCTCCGGTCTCGCTGAAAAACGTGTTGAAGGCATCGTCTCCGCCGCCAACGGTTTTGTCAGCTGGCATTTGTCCATCAGGCTGAAAATAAAAGAGAAAAATAAATCAGAACAAGGAAATTGGTACTACCCAGATGAAAAGAAATGGCTAATTTTTTTGTTGAAGCAAAAAGGGAGGGTTTACCTGAATGCCATGTTCAAGGCAGTAGAGCTCCCAGCAGGCATTACCCACTTGGATACCAGCCTGACCAATGTGGATTGAGATGCACTCTCTCATGTTTGTTGATTTGGATTGCTACTAGATCTGGTTTTGTTTTGGAAAGAGAGAAGAGAGAGCCAAAGACGTATACAAAGACGTCTGGGGCTTGTTTAAGATGAGAAATGGGGGAATAAGAAGATTTTGAGGATGCGAATGGAGTATCTAAATATAAAGAGCTTTTGAAAACGGAATCCGTGGGAGGGGGGTGGATTTTCAAATTTTGAAAAAGCTATTTTGGTGGGATCCAGCTGGTGAAAGACCGTTATGGCTCTCAAATTTTTTGAATTTCAAATTTTGAACCTGGAAAATGGGGGCAAACTAGTTTCGTGGGCTGGGTTACAAAGTAGTGCTTGAAGCTGGAGTTGGTTGGGCTGGGTTTGGAGATAGGTCAGATTCAGCCCATTGTTTGGGTAAAATTGGTGTGTGAGAGTTATGTTTTGCCTAACTATTTATAAAATATCCTACATCTGATTCTCTATTTCTTTCTCTATTTTATTGTAATATTATTTTTCTTTTAATTCAAAGCAGAGAAGAATAAGCACACTACCATCTTATCTATGATTGTTATCTTAATGTATTTTACTTTTTCTCAAATTCTTATATGCTATATACCAATGTAAGAAAATCATCTATATTAATACATATAAACCCATGATTCTTGGCTGGAAGCATCCAAATTAAACATTTTTCTTCAATTCTTATAATTTTAAAATTTTATGCAATCCTCTATGTCCCCTAATCTGTGAGAGAGAGATAAGATGAGATGATGGGGAGCTTAAAAAAAAAAAAAAAGAGAGAAAAAAAGGGAGAAAGAAGAGAAAAGAAGGGCAAAGCTCTGGACCATAGAAGAAAAAGAAAATTAAAATATTATATGCCTAAGCTACAGTGCTATTGCAAAAATGTAGAGGCATTAAGAGCATTCCCAATGGCTTGTGTAAAAGTAAAATTTAAGCCAAATTTTAGCTTAAAGAGCTACTTTTTCTATTTTGCCTCAATCACTTTTCAAAACACCTTCCATCCGATTCTCTATTTCTAACTCTATTTTATTTAAATATTATTTCTTCATAAATTTTTTATTATTATTTTCTATTCAACTGAAACCAAACAAGCACCCAAAAAAAACCCACAGCAACTTCATCAACAGAGCCCAGCAACTTCAGCGAAAAAAACCAGCAAATTTTTCACAGCAAAATTATAGAAAATCATAACAAATTTACAAACTTTCACAGTAATATTACAGAAAATCATCAAAACCAGAATAACACCAGCACATCAAAGCAAAATCACACACAAACCATCACCATCACCGATACCGATCTGAAGAAGAAGAAGAAGAAAGAGAAGAGAAAGAGACGGCAGCCATCACCATCACCGATCTGAAGAGGAAGCAGCAAAAGAAGAAGAGAAAAGAGAAATGGCATCCGGTGAAAGATTAAAGGAGAGAGAGAAAGGAAAGAATAAAATAATAAACGGCAAATGAACAGTAGCAGGGTAAAAAATGCCTTGATACTGTAGCAAAAATCCATTTTGACTAATGTGTTGGTAATTTGTTGGGAACCATTTTTTAGGCTTAGAGTATTCCTAACGGGTCTACCAAAAGCCAAAATAAACTCAAATATAGCTCACAAGCCCAAAAAATGACTCCCAATGGACAAGCTTCACATGAGGCAAAATGAGTTTTTGCTACAGTTGCAAGCCATTTATACCTTGCACTATTCATTTGTCATTTTATTTTTTTATTATTTTGTCTTCTGTTCTGCTCCTCTCTCTTCCTTTTTTTCTTTCTTCTGTCTGCTCTGTGGCTGTCAAAGCCATGGAACCAACTCGTGTTGCTACCGTCTCTCTCTCTTCTCTTTCTTCTTCTTCCTCGGCTTCTTTTGCTGCTTCTTCTTCTTCTTCAGATCAGTGATGGTGATGGTTTGTGTGTGATTTTGCTTTGATGTGCTGGTCTGGTTTTGATGATTTTTCGTAATATTGTTGTGAAAGTTTATAAATTTGCTATTATTTTCTGTAATATTACTGTGAAAGTTTGTAAATTTGCTGGATTTTTTTTTGCTGAAGTTGCTGGGTTTCTGTTGATGAAGTTGCTATGGGGGAGAAGTAAAAAGAAAATGAGGGGGTACATGGGTGGTGGGGAAAAAAAAGTAAAGATAAAAGAAAAAAGAAAGAGAAAAGAAGTGGTCCGTGAGTGGTGGGAAAAAAAGGAAAGAAAAAAGAAAAGAAAAAAAAAAGAGATACAACAGAACAGAGGGAGATGAAAGAGAAAAATAGAAAAATAAGATATTTTGGGAGTTGAGGAAATAACAAAAAATAAATAAAGAATAAATATTTAAATGAAATAGATTTGAAAATAAATAATCGGATGTGAGTGTTTTAAAAAGTGGTAAGCTAAAATAGAAAAAGTAGAGTCTTAAACCAAATTTTAGCATAAATTTTAAGTAATCCACTGAAAATGCTCTTATAAAGCTATATTTGAGTTAAAATTGGGTTTTGGCAAACCCATTAGAAATGCTCTTATAGCTTAAAGTTAGTTTGCCTAATGGATTGCTCATCCATTGAGGGTGTATTTTGGGGTTTATTAGGCATATTTTGCCTAAAATAGGATTTTGGCTAATGGATTAGGAATGCTCTGAGATCCACATGCTATGACTATGAGAGCCTGAGATCCACATGCTATGACTATGAGAGCCTGTTACATATAACGGACGCATGAGATAATGATTGTAGTGATATGATGATATTGTCTTTTTTAAGCAATGACATATTTGAGATCCAAACAATCTATAGCTTGGGCTGGATTGGTGATGCTCCATCCTTTGTCATTAAGGTATACTTGTAGTGAGTTATCAACGAAAATTTTGGTGATGAACTTCCCTCATTGTATATAAAGATTCTCTTGCACGTGAGCTTAAAGTCTTTTATGTCTCATATAGATGGAAACTTGGAATCACATCCATCACTGGTTTAACAAAAGTATACAATTTTCACCATACCATCACTCTTGCTCAATGGGTAGTCTATATCTGATAGTTACTCTTGTTTTAGAGTTGGATCAAAGAAAATAATCTATTCCAAATCAAAATTTAAATATCTATTAGACACCAGTACAACATCTTAATAATCTTTGATGAATATTGTGTATATCATATTAACTTGCCATATCCTATGAATGTCCCATTGTCCTCGGGCTTTTCAAGATCTATTAGGCAATGTATTATGCCTGTTAGAAAATGATACTATTAGATACTATCATACTACCATTTTACTACAAAAGATTACAATTTACAAATGACCATGATAATGATTAATGAATGTGTTTAATGTCATATCAATAACATAATAAATAAATTTTTTAATTACAGTTTAAGATCTATTTAGTACCCTAACATCACTCTAGGTCAGTTAAATTCATGAAGATCCATTGCCTGGCAATCTTTTTATGGTATGCTATACAAGTCCAACACCACTTACAATTGGCTTGTAATTTTTTGACAGTACAAACAGAATAAAGTAGGTGCAACTTAAAACACAGAACCCAATCAGCATAATTACAATAACCCCTTGACCCTCCAAGAAGCTTTAAAATTGCAATGACTGGTACAGTAACATAGAGATAGCAAATACATTACTTTCACTTCAACAGAACATACACATTTTCAAGCAGCTGCAGAGAAATTAAGTGGCTACTTACTTTTTATATCAACTTTCAAGCCAAGGTGAATTGGCTGTAGAAATTATTATGCCAATGAAATGATCCAACACTCAAATTGAATTGCAATAGCAAACAGGTTTTAACTCAATGAGACTAAACACCACAAGTAGGTGTGCTAGAAAGAAAAAGAAAAAGATAAAAAGTAACAAATGTATTTTATAAAAGAAAAATAGGTTTTAGACATCCAAGGAAGGATTGAGCAGCACAAGCCCTTAGGCGGCCACTGCAAACAAGTCTTTGGACATTCATAACAAACTACATGACCATATTGAATATCAAAACCAAAGTCAGTCCACGAAATCCAAAATTCATGGCAGAATGAGATTTAGCAATCTGAGAATAAAAATTTCGAAAGCCTAAAAGTTGCAGCAGTTGGGACAAAATAATCATCAATCCAACTAAAAGCAAGAAACATAGCATTGGAAATATTATACATAACAAGGTAAAGGTCCTGAATAACTAGGAAGTGTGCTCAAAACAACTTAACATCAATAATTGATGCAAGTGGAGGTGAAGGGAGAAATAAGTTTCAGACATCCAAGGAAGGAACAAGCAGCACTAGCTCTCAAGCCTAGCAAAGGCGAAAGCTCTTAGGCGACCACTGCGAATGTTTTGAGAAACAAGCCTTTGGAATTTCATCATAAACATTTGTCCAAAAAGCCAAAAGAATAAATAAAATCAAAAGTTTAAATTCAGTTATAACATCTTACTCTTGAAACTTGATAGTTACAAAAAGGTCAACACTAGAAGATACTAAATGATTCATATACATCAGTGTTCAAGGCCTCAGTCAACCAAATAGGATTAAAGAAGGTCTCAAGCCAAGCAAAGGCAAAATCTCTTAGTACAAGACTACAAATGTGAAAGTTACTACTCAATGTTCAAAATAACAAGAACATCTTCAGATCACATAATATTTGCAGTCACCAAAAAGAAATTTTTATCATAACAACAGCTACAGGTTCTATATCCCCAAAAAAGCGCAGAACCATGTGAATAAAATCATAAACTAGGTACTTAATCTCACAGCAATATAAAACAGAATTGACAACCAAAATCTGATAAACTCAAATAAGCAAAATTGGACACATGTAAAATGAGAATATGTACCATCCTATAATGATCAGCAAGACAAAAAAAAGTACAGCTGACAAAGTGAAACGGATGGATGAATATGAGGGACTTGTTCATCCCTAAAGCACTCAGAAAACTGCTAAAGGGCATACGTAATTAAAGTCCCCAAATAAAAGCAAATAGATATTAACAACAGGAATTTTTTTTTTTTCCAAAAATACAATCAAAAGTAAATCTTTTCACAACAATCACAACACCCACATCAGCCATGCATACAAATGCTTATGCTACAACACATATGAACAACAACAAATTTTCCCATACCAAAGCTTTTAGCAAAATGGGCATCTCCAAAAATGAAATCAAAACTTCAAAAGCAAATCTTTACACCATAATCACAATACCCACATCAGCCATGTACACAAACACTTATACTAACTATTACACAAATTTCTATCAAAAAACTACCACACATATGAAAAAACATGAATTTTCCCATACTATAAAGCCTTTAACAAAATGGGCATCTTCAAAAATGCAATAAAAAACAAATCTTTACACTACAATCACAATACCCACATCAGCCATGTACACTAATGCTTATACTACTACACTTATGAACAACAAGAAATTTTCCCATACCAAAGCCTTTAACAAAATGTGCATATCCAAAATGCAATCAGAAGCAAATCTTTACACCACAATCACAGCATATCAGTGAGTGAGAGAGAAAGAGAGAGAGAGGGTTTGGTGGAATTTAGGGTTCTACTTCTATTAAGATGGACAGAAAATATTTATTGGGCTGGACTTTGGGATGGAACATTCTGGACCTGTATGGATTTGGGTTTTCATTGATTGTATCTTTTCTGTTTAAAATGGGCTAGGGGATTCTAATTGGGCTTTTGTGTCTTGAGCACAATCTCCATGACCCAAAACATAAAAATTTAATTATTAATTTGGTCTTTTTATTTATTTATTTATTTTTATTTTTTTTTTGTTATAGAAATAATTTGATATTTTTAACAATTGGATGAAGTTCAATTAGATCTCTCAACTAGTAATTGTATTAACATCGTCCTAAACTTTTAAAATCAACTCAATTTTATGTTTGGATCTTATCTCTAGTATAATTTTATTAGAATTATTTGATGTGGGAGAAGAAGTAGTTCCAACTTTTTTTTAGGGATACATATGTTTTATTTGTCATGTCAAATAAATAGAATTAATCAAATTGGGAAATAGGTAAAATAATCAAGCATGATTTTATATAAATTCAGTAGTTTTCTTTTGCTAGGACTCTGGAGAATTTTGTTGGATAACTATCATTCAAAGTAATTATATTTGACAACAAGAGGAACAAGTCCTATAAAAAAAAAAATAAAAAAAAAATTAGGAGAGAGTTAAAAGAAAAAAAGAAGGGGAATTTGTACAACATGTGATTTTTCCTATTGCTTTTTAGGCTTATTATTATTCTCTATAGAAACAGTTGCAATTTGCTGATGAAACTTTTGAAGTCATTTTGGTAAGGCACGAGTATAAAGAGTCTTCAATAACAGGCTGGTTACTGATTAGCAGTCTAGCACAGCTGAAACATAATTTAGGCTTGTTCAAAAGCTGGACAATGAATGAGTGGACAAGCTAGAGAATGATGCAAATTTGTCACATATATTTTTATGGGTGACTTTGAGGTGTAATTTGGGCCTTAGAAATTGCATTATTAGAAGACTTCTAAGATATTATTATTGAAGATGATGCAAAGCTGTGTTTTGACGCTATTGATGACAAATTATAAGCTCCATGTTCTATTGGTTTTCTTATTGGTAACATTGGCGAAAGGAGTAAATAATTTTGTGTAGTGATAAATCTTCCATGCCCCAGGTTGTTTGGGATGCCAGGTTGATGCATTTTCATTTTCCCTTTAATGAAGTTAACATAAAAAAAAGAAAAAGAAAAAAAGGAATGGCTTCAAAGTCAAAGATAGTCGTTGGCCTGATCATTGATGGCACAATATATGTTTTAATTATTTCCATGATGAGGAAGGTGATGATGCTATGCCTAGGAATGGATGGGAGTCTCAAAGCAGAATAAACTGTTTTGAAAAGTAGGATATAGTATATACTATATACACACCTAATCTTGGAACATTTCAATTAAAAAAGTTTGTCCTAAAGTAGCAAAATTAGTGGGCTTTTATCTGTTCCAAAAATTGTGTAAGATAGAGTTTCTTTGAACACACCCATACTTGAGTCACTTGTCAAACTCATGACCACTCATAAAAGTTTCTAAGAGATGCCCACATGTCTAAAGCTACCTTTTTTTTGCTGTTTGTTCACTGTTGGGCGTTATGCTGAAAATAATTAGTCAAGAAATTTCTTCTTTAAAAAATTAATAAAAGAAAAAGGCTTCTAAAGTGGGAATGACAATAAGGTATATATGAGGCTGTATGATTAAGATTGTGACAGATTGATGAGGGCCCTCAAAGTGGTGTTCGGCCTGTGGGTAGGGGAATTTGGTTATGTAGAAGATGGCCTAGTACTACTCCCATGTCAAGGTTTTTTTTTTTTTTTTTTTTCCTTTAATGAAAAAGGTTTCATTAGATTATGATCCAGTGAAACTGCCATCCTTTTCTAGACTCTTTTGGGATTTGGTTTGGCCCCTTAGATTATTTGCAGTTATTTTATGTTTCTATTAATTTTATTTTTCAGATAATGAAAAGGATTTATGTGATTAATTTTGATTAGTTTGTTGAGAATCCATAATTGACCATAAAATTTTGGGACTAAAACCTAATTGTCATCAATAATCTTAACCAAAAAAAAAAAGACAATAATAATGACAATGGAAACCTTATTCAAGCAAGTTTCAAGTGGAAGAAGACTAGTTTAAAATGCATTTCTAAGTTCAAAGAAGTGATCAACTTATGTGGGGCATTTATTTACTCCTCTTCCAACCATACCAAATCATTTCAAGTTAAACTTCTGAGATATTAAGGCAAATTTCAGCTCAGGGATCTCCATAATCAAGCTGTATCATGCAAATGATCACGGATTAGGTGGAATGCTTGGCATAATCAATCATTCTTTTCTTTTAATATAGTAATCTTACATAAAGTTACATGTTAAATTATGAGCAGCCAGAGCAATCAGGCATGGTTTCCATGGCTTAGCCACATGAGTTAGACTTTTGACTACCATATTGTGGGCCATGACTTTTTTCCTGTTATTCCCCATTCTACTCCTAGCTTAGGCACTATTATAATTTTTTGCTATTGTTTTTTCTTCCTCTATTTCTTTGGTAATTCTTAATTTCACATGAGTAATGATCAGCAACAACCATTTCTAGAGGTATAATGACATGAAATCCATCACAAACCATGAGATTATCAACTAATTTATTTTGGTTCAAATAAATTATTGTGATTGGATGGTAGAAATGAGGCAGCTTCTTCTGCATCAGATCATCCAAACACACATCTATTAACTCTTTAACAATTTAATCTCTAATCACTAGAAGAAGTGAAGCGCATCAAATGCCTCAATACTACATGGTGAAACATAAACTAGGCCTAAATTAGCTCACCAAAACGGATCTATTGTCTCCAAAAGTGACTACAATACAACCAAAACCACTTCATTGAATTACAAATCCTTTCGGCTACACAAAAACTGCGCTTTGTTTTTTTGCTTTTTAATATCAATGTGACTATAAACATTTAACACAAACTTTAGAACCATAGGAAGCCAAAGGACCACATAAGTACACTTAAGTGTCAAAGGATTAGCCGACCGTGTCCCTATACCCTCCTCTTTGTGACTTTGACATGACTTTCAACCCTAAGCATCTTTGTTTATTATTTTATAATCACTTTTCATTGTTTAATACTTTGATTAATAATAAGCTTAGGTTATTCAATGGCTTCCGCGCTGTCATATTAATGGCATTAGCCTTAGGATTAGAGAACAAGAGATAATTTTTTAGTATAATTTTGATGGGATGGTCTAGTCTTTAAACTTTAATTATAAATCAACATGTTAAAAAATGGGATTAGCCTAAATATTTTTCATAACGGATTAGTTAGAGACTTAAACAAATGCTAAGATAATGGCTTGGTGGAACACCCTTCTCAAGAAGATGCTAGTAGCAGAGTGTAGTCTTATTAGTTATAACTACCATTGTTTGTTGTGATTGGTACCTAATAAAGGTAGTGTTAACGATAGATCAATGTAAAAGTTATGTTATTCCAATCACAAATCACAATTTACCGCATAACAAGTTAGGAAAGAAATTATGAAAAAAGTTCTTACTCACTCTTCTTTAGATGTGCTACTTATAAGAGGGTAAACAATAGCAGAATTCTTTAGCTTTCTTTTTGTCCAAGCTTTGCAAGTTTGCATAAAGTTAGAGCTTGGTTGTCTAAAACATGGATTTGGGCCTGGATCCAACCTGATCTCAAGTTTCAATGCTCGTGGGCTAACTCTTTCATTTATCTTTTCTTGTAGTTATGCAAATTTGATAAACTACTTATTCACTAGAAAGAGTGAATCTAACAGCTTCATTAGCTAGTTCTATGATGCTATGTGACCTTTAAAACTAATGAAGCAATGTTTCCTTCTCTCTTTACATATATTGTAGGGGAGGGGGAGCCAAAATTACAATTTACTAGCTATACTTTGGGTTGGGCCGAAGTTGGGAGCAGTTTGGCTCCAGTGCTCCAGTGCACTGGAGCCTCTGCGATGCGGACACGTGGCCAAAATTGGACACATGTCACGCTTGCAACGGCTCCAATACACTATAGCAATGGAGGCAAGCCGGATCCGGCCGGAGTTTATTCCCCACTCAATTGTGCTGCCTCATAGAATAGTCTAGCCCAATATAAAGCCTAAGGTTTAGACTTGTAGGGGTGCTGTGGCTGAAAGCTAAAGAATTGATGCTGAGACCCAGGATGGGACATTGAGAAACGATAGCAGAATATTTTTGTAATCATTCTTGGACAAACGGTACAAGTTTATTTGCTCTAACTGTGTGTGATATGGAATTATGGATATCACAAGATTCTACTAGATGTAAATTTGAGGTGATTGGAGGGGAAGCTTAACTTGATTTTGCCAACTCACCTACTCCTAACATGACTAGTTTGCCATCGTACATGCACAATGTGATAAGAGATTTCACTCTTATTTGGTCCACAATGCATGTTTCGCTCACATTAAAAAAATAAAACAATTGCATGATCGGGAGATAAAACCAGGACCATAGGAGTTGGAGTATTATAAATCTCTTTGTTTGCACGAGTTCAACTTCTATTCTTTAATATTATCCAAAAAAAAAAACTTCTATTCTTTAAATATATTTTTTTACATCAAGATTTTTTAAAATTCTTAAAGTAATTCTATCGCAAAATTCCTAAAATCATATTCGTTCGTTTTGAAATGAATGAACTAAATTTTACCATGTTATCAATAATTTAAATCGATATCAAAATAGTGATAATCAATATATATATATTTTAATATTGATGATGTAGTAAAATTTAATTCACTCATTTTATTTTGAATATTAAATCCACGATGTGCATTAATAATGTGCATGTATCATTGTCGCTCTAAAAAAATTGTATAGGATCCTCTAGAATTGCCAAGATAACTCCACCTTAGAGTTCCTAAATCTTATCAATTCATTTTGATATGAGTGGATTGAGTTTTTCCACATCATTAATAATTTAAATAGATATCAATATAGCGAATTAGCAATAGTCAAATTTTTTTTTTTAATGTTAATGATGTGGTAAAATCTAATCTAGTCACTTCAAAATGGATGGATACAATTTTAGGATCTCCATGGTGGAGTTACCCCTAAAACTCTTGAGATCTTAATCCTACCGTCTGTATAAATCACCTAAAATATGAATATACTTCTAAATTATGGACATTATTTATAAACCTTAATGTCCACAATTTATGATTATATTAATATATCCACTTTATGTGGTGTGTGCGCAATGTGCACACCTCAATGTGCAAAAAATGAAGTACACTAAGGCACAAGTTTTTTTTTTAGGCTAAATCTAAGGCACAAGTTAAAGAATACTAATAAATAGTATTTAATTATGAGTTGTAACTTGTAATGAAACTTTTCAAGAGTAAAAATACACTTGTTAATAATTCATTTATTTGCATGTAATAAATCTATTGTAATTGTGTGTGTTTTTCTAAATATTTGTGCATAGTTTGACTTTACTATTTACCAATTAAAAAAAAAAAAGGATTTTGTTAATCAATGCCCTTAGGAAAATGGTTAAGGAACATTAAATGCTTACACTTTATTGGAAATAACAAATTTTTAATATTATAATAATAAATAGAAAGACTAAAATACCTTTAAAAGTTATTTTTGTATTATTTTAATATTAAAATTTTACTACTTTTTATAAAGTGGAAGCATTAAATACTTCCTTAACCATTACCCTAAGGACACTTGTTAACAGACCCAAAAAAAAAATCATTTAATAGAATATTAATTTGTACTTTTAACTTGTGGCATGCATTCATCAACAGAAAAAAAAAATAATAATAATAAAAAAATAAAAATAAAAATAAAAAAAAATTTATGGGCTTTGCTAACTAATAGTAACAGGTGCATTTAATACTCTAGTAAGTTAAATATGCATTTAGTGAGGTTTAAATTCACAATTCTACTTTCATTATTTCATCTTAATTATGATTAATGAGGTTTGAATTCACAATTTTATTATTTTCCACCTTATTCTTACAGGACAGTAATGTGTTGCTACAGCATTGTCCAATTAAGTTGAGTATTCTTCAAATGGTCAGAGAACCCCAATAAACACATTCACCTCACTATTTTGTGGTCACATAAAGCTATAAATAATAATAAAAGGTGACAGTGTTACAATGGTAGTTAACTGGGATCAAGATTCTCTAGAGTTCTTAGGGTACTCTACTACATAGAGTTCTCTAAATTTTGACTATTCATTTTAAAATAAAAGGGTAAGATGATGCTATATCATTATTCCACTAATATAACAATAAAATAATAATTATTTTATTTTGATTTAGATGAGTTAACCTTGGAGTGTTTTAGTTTGGTTTGGAAATTATTATTTTATTGTTATGTTAGTGGAATAATGATATGGCATCATCCTAGCCTTTTATTTTAAAATGAATGGTCAAGATTTAGATAACTTTATGTGATAGAGTACCCTAAAAACTCTAGAGGATCTTGATCAAGTTAACTGCACACAACCAATTATCAGAAGTTTCAACATACAACAACAAATGGTCAAAAATAAAGTTGTTGGGGGAAAGTTCTAATGGCACCTAGGCATCGGATCAGCTGTAGCTAACTTCTACAACCCAAAAAATTAAAACCCTATAATCCACTAACTCACTAAGGGTAAAGAAGAACCTTAAATATAGGAAAATTACACTAACTTCCATTCATATATAAAGAAAGAATCATGTTAACGAGTGTCCTTAGGGCAATGATTAAGTAAACATTTAATGCTTCAACTTTATAGGAAGTAGTGGAATTTTAATATTAGAATAATACAAAAACAACTTTTAAGAGTATTTCAGTCTTTTCATTTATTATTATAATGTTAAAATTTTGTTATTTCCCGTAAAATGTAAACATTTTATAATCCTTAATTATTCCCCTAAGGGCACCTGTTAACAAAATCTATAAAAAAATAACAATGACCTCAAAAGTTTTATAAAAATGACATTCTCTTCTTTGAAATTTGTGATAAATATAAGAGATACAATCAAAGCCTAGTTTTGCTCAAGTTATCATATTTTTTGTGGACTAACTTGTTCTTAATTAAGCGATAATATTCCTAATTTGTCATTGATTTATTGATGATGAACTCATTATTTTGCTCTTAATAAGTTGTGAAAAAAAAAAAAAAAAAAATCATGTCCTTAGCAATGCCCTTTTATCCATGAGTTGTCTGATTCACTTGATTTACCAAAAACAAGAAACCCTTAATTAATTGGGTACGGTCAAAATATGTATTTTATTGTGTTTGTTATGTTTATCACTAACGGGAGGTACTGTCATTTTTATAAAAATTTGGGGGTCACTGTTACTTCTTTGAATCTTTATATTTCAAAGAAGGTTGTTGTATTTTTTATTTTTATTTTTTAATTACAATTCATCATAATATTTAAAACAAGAATAAGGTTTAAAATTACAATTTTGACATAAGGATGTGCGGACCAAATTGACACATTTGAAATGTCCAATACCATTTTGACACAAATGTTATAGATTGAGAATCAAAATAGTAATTAAACCTTAAAAATATAATTCATTGAAAGATTCAAACAAGCATAAGGTCCAAAAGGCCTTACAATTATGCTTGTAATCTCTAGGCTCACTTGAATAAGGAAATAAGCATTGAGACAAAAACCTAATCACAAATCAAAGCGATAGACAAGGAAATAACAACCACACAAATCTCATTTAACTCTTTGTTTTTTTTACCTGAATATATCTCATTTAACCTAATCAACTAAAAATATATTCGCCACTTGGGTATTCGGCCCAGTGGTAATTCCCTCTCCAAAAACCCCCCTCTATGAGGGTGTGGGTTCGATCCTCGGGATCTTCATAATATATGTGTGTGTGAGTTTAGATTAGATCAAAGTCAAATCATTTTGACAATTTTCCTCAAAATAGATTGAATTAAAACTTTCTTCAATCGCTTTTACTTTGCCTAATCAAATTCACATTCAAATACTACTAAAATCAACGATAAAATAAGCTTGTTCCCATATGATTGGCCTCGATTCATGTTGATTGCACTTCCCCAAGATATATTAGTCAAAACCAATGGCTAAAATTGAATTATTTTGTGCCAACAAATAGATAATTATATATATTGATTTCTTCGATCCCCTTGACCTTCTTATTGAAATTGTAATTTATAGACTAAGCAAGACAAGTAGCTTGGTCATTCTTCAATTTCACGCTTCATGCCATGTAAGAATTTGTTATAAGGATACGTTTATCAACGCCAATAAAATCGATCTTTTCAATTGTAATTTGATCGGTAATAAGAGTCAATGAGTGACTTCAAACAAAATTGAAATCTTAAAAACCCCAATAAAACCTAATTATTGATACGACTTCTTTGTCTTAAAAAACAATAACCAATTTCTAGTCATGGTGCTTTCATAAAGACATCTAGGGTTCAAATCTCGCTTTCCCAACTATCGAATTAAAAAAAATAATAATAATAAAATAAAATAAAAAATCAAGAACTTGTGTGTTATCTTATGGGTTCACCAAGGAGTTAGAGTTGAATAAAATCTTCCACTAACTTCATCCTTTCTTACTTCTACATGAAAAAGTTGACCCAAAGCTTCATTGTCATCACAGACTTCGATATTACTTTTAGTACATCTGTATTTTTATTCAACTAATTTTTTAAATAAAATAAACCCACAAAATTAAGTTATACCAAACCCAATTTGGCATAGGATGATTTGAAACTCGAGTCTCAATTCTCAAAAGAATATTTTTCTATGTGATTTTGTGTTGCCAAATTAGTTGTTGTTGTTGTAGTACATCTTAGCCATTAAACACGAATGAATATCATCTATTCTATTTATTGTGTTTCACTTTATATTCCACAAACTATAATATACCACGTGTCAGATTGTATTTGATTTATTTCTATTTTAAATCTTAATTATTTTATAGGAAAAGAAAAAAAATATGTAGTGAATTATAATTGGTGGAGTATAAAGTGGAACACAAAAAGTGAGATAGAAGATTTTGTATTAATTAAACACAATCCCTATAGCCAACTTAGCGAATTATGTATGGTAGTTTTATGATCCACCAAGCAAAAAAGATAAGTGTTTTGTTTGGTTTGGATAGATGTTATGATATGTAGGAAGATACATGCATTCATGTTTCCTTATAAAGTAAAAGGAAAAAAAGAAAGAAAGAATTAATTCTTGAGCAATATTAGAGACATAATAATTTTACATCATACTAAATTGGCAAGTTGTTATTAGTTCTTATTTGGATTTACCACTTACATTATTTTATTATTTATCATTCACAGCTTAACACATTAGTATTCTTGTGAAAATGTTGTGTCCGTAACTTTATTGGTTATTCTTCTTCTATCTCTTTCAATAAATATTCATTTCAAAACTACTACTCAGAATATCATTAAAAAAAAAAAAAAAAAAATCTGTACTCCTTTTATTTACGGAAAAGGGCCAAAAAACCAAACAAATTTGAGGGAGTGAGACTTTTTATTTTAAACATTTTGATATTAGTAGTGACTAGAGAGTGAAAGTAATGGTAAAGGGAAAAGGATAGTTTGAACTTTGAAAGGAAATTATTAGGATGTCAAAGCAAATAATAGAAAGAGAGGATAAATTGTCACATAGAATGTCAGTCAGTCAAAGGGTGTTTCCAGCAAATGGCTTACAGAGAGGGGAATAAAACTGCAAGATCACAAAGTAATAGAGACCTTCCCTTAAATACACACCAAAGTTTCTAAGTTGAACTAAAGTCACCAAACTAGGACTAATATTGAAATGACATAACCAAGAGGAATTTGACATGTAGGCACCTTTTTACTTTTTAATCATTTTCTGTGGGCATAAATTATGACTTGTACAACAACATTTTCACGGAGTCCATTCTTAAAATAATTTTTATTATATATTAATTATAATACATTGCCTAAATAATTGAAAAAAGTATGAAATTTTATTTATCAATTCTATTATTGTATTTAGGACGACTTATATATATATATATATTTTTATGGTAATCTTTTGTTCGATTTATAACGACCCAAAATTTTAAAAGTGTTTAAATAAATCTCTAATTTGAGAGAATTGTTATAATGCGTCTCCCACCATCTACATTAGTGTTAATTTTGACGGAAAAGTTGGTCACATGATTAACACGAAATCCCTGATAACTAGGTTCACTAGTCATATTTTGCATGTGTACTATTTTCGAGTTTGTCCAACTTAAGACCCAATTTAGATGGTACAGAGAAATCATAGTAATTTTTTCAAATTATGAGATAAATTGTTCAAATCCAAAGTTTTGGAAATGTTATAAATAGGTAAAAGGGAAAAATTCTACCGTACCTATGTGGATATCGTACCTCTAATAGACAAAATCTCACATTAATAGTATCAATGTCACACATTATGGTATCTACTTCACATATGATAGTACCTATTATTTTTATTTATTATTTAAATTAATATATATAAAAAATCAGATAATGCCAATATCATATTAAATAGTATCAATATCACATATGATGATATTTATATTACATTTAATGGTACCAATTGAATGAATACCATACTAAAAAAATATATATATATAAATATTGTAGAATAACCATAAAAGAATAAGATAAAAAGAAGTGTGAATTACCCTTCTATTTAATACCATCTTCTGATAGGTCTTGAAGTTGCAAAACAGAGCCAACTAGTGTCAAATTAGTCTATTCTCATTTTCCTTCTATTTTATTATTATAATTTTTTAATAAAAAATGATAACATGCAGCAACCAAAAAAAAATGATAAATTTTATCTAGCACGAAAAGCAATGCAACAACACACAAGTATAGGAGTGTAGACCCTACAAAGTTAATCAGATTCCCATGGACCAAAGTTGCATGTATTTACAACCACGGTTAAGCCCTCCACTATAAAATATACATCATACACACTCACATAAACTCATTTTCTCCACTTCCTTACTACTGGTCCAACTCACACCCAGATACATGCACACACTCTCATCTAACTCACTTTCTCTCTTCTTTTCCTCTCCTCCAAACGAAGCATTGGGGAGAGGTTGATAAAACCAAAAACGACATTGACAGTTCTCGAGGCAGAAAAGAGAGAAAGGAGTCTCTCTCTCTCAGAATTCAGAAAAAGCCATACCTCATTGACTCTGATCTCTTCCTCTCAATGCCAATGGACCACTACTAGTCACTCACTACTTCACAAAACCTTTCCTTGACTCTCTCACACTCTCTTGACTTGGTTTTTGGTCTCATAGCTGCAAATATGGCTGAGGCTACAGAGCAAAAAACACTGCCTGAGGCTGAGAAGAAGAAAGAGCAAAGCTTACCCTTTTACCAGCTCTTCTCTTTTGCAGACAAGTATGACTGGTTGCTCATGATCACTGGTAGCTTGGGAGCCATTGTTCATGGCTCTTCCATGCCTGTTTTCTTTCTTCTCTTTGGTGAAATGGTAAATGGGTTTGGCAAAAACCAATCAGATTTGAAGAAAATGACTGAAGAAGTCTCAAAGGTATTAGTTTTATAGCAACCCAAGTCATCAAATTTCTCAAAGATCACATTTTTATTTTATTTTTTTATTTTTTTTCCATAATCAATTCAGATCTAAGATCTCTCATATTTTCTTGTTTCTTTGCAGTATGCTCTTTATTTTGTGTACCTTGGTCTTGTTGTTTGCTTATCATCCTATGCAGGTACGTATATTAATTATTTTATCTTATTATATATTATTATCAATTGCATATTCTTTTTTTGTGTACTACTTTTTTGATCATGTTTGGCTATGAAAGGGGAATGGATTAAGAGTCATAGTTCTTAGCAAAAAAAAGTGAGAAGAAAAGAGAAAGAGTCATAGTCTCATAGAGATAGAGATAGATCACATTCACACCTGTTGGACCATAGTCCAAACTACATGACTCGTGTAGCCAGTTCACATCGGACCAGTGGGTTCGAGCCCACGTGGACGTTGGTTTATGGACTGGTCCCTTTTGTCCTTTTCTTCTTTCATCTGTCTATTTCACTTTACTTCCATTCATGAATCTTTTATTTTCTTTCTTTTGAGACACACACATCCCTATCTACTTGTTGCTAGTACACATAAAATTAATTATCTCCCTAAATTGGTAAAACTGTAACAATCTTGTATGTGATTCTTTTTAACAGAGATTGCATGCTGGATGTACACTGGTGAGAGGCAAGTGAGTACATTGAGAAAGAAGTATTTGGAGGCAGTGCTAAAACAAGACGTGGGGTTCTTTGACACTGATGCTAGGACTGGGGATATAGTTTTTAGTGTGTCCACGGACACACTTCTAGTCCAAGATGCCATTAGTGAAAAGGTTTGCCAATTTTACCATACAGTAAAAGTTTGCTTCATTTTTATTTATTTATCTGTAACGACCCTATTGAAGAAATCTAGTATTTTGTGTTGGCGTTATATTGCAACATGCTCAATTAGGTGGTTGGTGACCCATTAATGCGGGTCCCATTGCTGATTCTAGCATGTGGCGCATGTTAGCATATCTGAGTTATCGTGCGCCAGCCTTTATTTCTTGGACTGTTATGAATTGTGATTTCTTGGTTTTGATTTCCTTAATTAAAGTAACAAGGTATTAATTGCTATTAGATGTGTATCCAATGTAACAAAATTTAAGTTTTTACAACTTTTTTTTAGGTGATAAATTTCTATTAATTTTCATATGGATCCACCACTAACACCAATTTATTATTGTGTAATAAGAAGTAATTTCATGATTATATACCTTTTTTTTTTTTTGGGAATGAATTTGATCATGATCCTTTTTGTTTATTAATGTATTTCTTGAATTTCAGGTGGGGAACTTCATACATTATCTGTCAACGTTTCTGGCAGGTTTGGTGGTTGGTTTTGTATCAGCATGGAGGCTAGCATTGCTGAGTGTGGCAGTGATACCTGGAATTGCTTTTGCTGGGGGCTTATATGCATATACACTCACAGGCCTCACTTCCAAGAGCCGTGAATCTTATGCCAATGCTGGTATTATAGCTGAGCAGGTTAGTTCTGTCTCATTGTCCTTGCTTCATTTGAGTTTCTGTCCTACTAAAATAGCAATGAAGGTTTTGGTTTGGCATGCCTATGAAATGATGTTCTAACATGTGCAACACACTCATAAAGGTTACTATTTGCTTTTTCTTTTTAATCATTGAAGAACCAGTTGAATTTTTAAAGTTCTTTTCATCCAACCATTAAATTTTATATTAAACTTTATTGACCTTGGTTTGATGATGTTCCAAGATTAATTGTTGAAAGAATCTACTAGTATTAATAAAAAAAAATACTGAAAAAGAAGAGAATTTACAATGACATAAAGATTGTATTATCTTCACAACATTGGTTTAAAGTAAATGGCTTTCAAAGTGCATGATCATCATTCCTAACTGGCCTTCTAAATCTTTATACTATCTTCCTAGGCCATTGCACAAGTTCGGACGGTTTACTCATATGTTGGTGAGAGCAAGGCCTTAAATTCATACTCAGATGCAATACAGAACACATTGAAACTTGGGTACAAGGCTGGAATGGCCAAAGGTCTGGGGCTAGGATGTACATATGGAATTGCATGCATGTCGTGGGCACTTGTTTTCTGGTATGCCGGTGTATTTATCAGGAATGGACAGACTGATGGAGGAAAGGCATTCACAGCAATTTTCTCTGCAATTGTGGGGGGCATGTAAGATCTCAAATAAAAAACACTGATTTTTTTTACAATTGCAGACACATAAGCTTTAGTCACAATTATAATTTTGTAATAATTGGTCATTACAGGAGTTTGGGTCAGTCATTTTCAAATCTTGGGGCATTTAGCAAAGGTAAATCAGCTGGATACAAGTTGATGGAGATTATCAAGCAAAAGCCTTCCATAATTCAAGACCCCTTAGATGGGAAGTGCTTGCCTGAGGTTAATGGCAATATAGAATTCAAGGATGTAACTTTTAGCTATCCATCGAGACCAGATGTTATTATCTTTCGAAAGTTCTCAATTTTCTTTCCTGCTGGAAAGACTGTTGCTGTTGTTGGTGGTAGCGGGTCAGGAAAAAGCACTGTTGTCTCTTTGATAGAAAGGTTCTATGATCCTAGTGAAGGTGAATAAGGAACATATCATGAGTTGCAAGATTGAAAATCCATGGTCCTTGATGAAATTGATTGTACTGATACTTTTTTTTTTGTTGGTTTGCCAGGACAAGTTTTGTTGGACAATGTGGACATAAAGACATTGCAATTGAAATGGTTGCGTGACCAGATTGGACTAGTGAACCAAGAACCTGCACTCTTTGCCACAACCATACTTGAGAACATACTCTATGGGAAGCCTGATGCAACAATGGATGAAGTGGAAGCTGCTGCTTCTGCAGCAAATGCTCATAGCTTCATTACCTTGCTTCCTAATGGATACAACACTCAGGTTGGTGAATTAGTTCGAATAGTTTTAGTTTGGAAATTTTTTGAAACATGGATCACCTTGGTTTAGCAATTCTTATTCTTGTCATGGTTCACCTTTCAAAATATGAACTTTTTAATCACAACCCAGGTGGGAGAGCGAGGAGTGCAACTCTCTGGTGGCCAGAAACAGAGAATTGCAATTGCTAGAGCTATGCTTAAAAACCCAAAAATCCTCCTCCTTGATGAAGCAACTAGTGCCCTTGATGCAGGCTCCGAGAGCATTGTTCAGGAAGCTTTAGACCGTCTAATGGTTGGTAGAACGACTGTAGTCGTTGCCCATCGCCTCTCCACTATTAGAAATGTGGATTCAATAGCAGTTATACAACAAGGGCAAGTTGTTGAGACAGGGACACATGAAGAACTTGTTGCCAAAGCTGGTGCCTATGCTTCGTTAATCCGATTCCAAGAAATGGTTAGAAATAAAGACTTTGCTAACCCATCAACACACCGTTCACGCTCATCACGGCTGAGCCATTCATTGTCAACGAAGTCTTTAAGCCTCCGGTCCGGCAGCTTAAGAAACCTGAGCTATTCATATAGTACCGGTGCTGATGGCAGGATAGAGATGATTTCAAATGCTGAAACGGACAGGAGAAATCCAGCCCCGGATGGCTATTTCTGCCGGCTTCTCAAGCTAAATGCTCCTGAATGGCCTTATTCAATTATGGGTGCTGTAGGATCTGTGCTTTCTGGTTTTATCGGTCCAACATTTGCTATTGTGATGAGCAATATGATTGAGGTCTTTTACTACACAAATTCTGCTTCAATGGAAAGGAAAACAAAGGAATATGTTTTCATTTACATTGGTGCTGGTCTCTATGCTGTGGTAGCATACTTGATACAGCATTACTTCTTTAGTATTATGGGAGAGAACCTCACTACAAGAGTAAGAAGGATGATGCTTGCAGGTACAAATCTATGGTATTGCATGCTATTTTATGCTATACAATGTATTGCATGCATAATTTGATTATCCTCCTGGAATTAATGTTCAAGTTCCCCACATTTGTTCTTTAATGAAATATATTTGTGAAATTTATTTATTAATTCATGCTCTTGATTCTTATTGTGTTTATTTTTCTTCAGCAATCCTAAGGAATGAAGTTGGGTGGTTTGATGAGGAGGAGCATAATTCAAGTCTTCTTGCAGCACGCCTGGCCACTGATGCTGCTGATGTGAAATCTGCAATTGCTGAGAGAATTTCTGTCATACTCCAGAACATGACCTCACTCCTTACTTCATTCATTGTTGCTTTCATAGTGGAATGGAGGGTCTCCCTTCTCATCCTAGGAACCTTCCCTCTTCTAGTCCTTGCTAACTTTGCTCAGGTAAGCTCAAAGCACTCCCTCCTCACTCACTAACCCCAAAACATGCAATGACAGTTTTACCACATTTTTTCACAACTTATTAAGTTGCCAAGTTATTTAACAAGTTGTATAAGGAGTAACATCATGAACTCACTTTTGATACCACTTTATGCACCAATCAAAACTGCACAATCTGTGAAAAATTTTGTGACACTAAATTTTTTTTCCAAAGTGAAGACTTCTTTAATATTGTTTTCAAGATGTGAAGACTTCTTTAATTGCTAGGGTCCAAGTGCAGCATTAAAAATAGTCAACTTTTCTTGACCAAAGTCCAATAAAGGCTTATGGGCAACTCTCGGTTTTTTAATATGTTTATTTTTTTTACTGTGTCAGAAGCTCTGAAACTGCATCTACTTTTCACACCCTTGGAATCTAACCGTACAACATCCAAATATTAAAACGACAAAAGCTAAACTATGTGTCAACCTACTACAGCACTGCACGTGCTTCATCCAAGTCTGGTGCATATATCCAATATAATATAAGCTCATAAAAAACTGTGAAATATATATTTATACCAAAGATTCCATGAATGCCCACTAATTCCCATGAAAATGAAAAAATATTACTTCCATGCCACTCTTAAATTAGAAAAAAAAAAAAAAAATAGAAGAGCTTCTTTTATTTTTAGTATAGTATTTGTTTGTTCTAGCTTATTTTTTGAAGGTGTGACTATGACCATTTTTCTTGGTTTTCTTGTCATGCCAGTCAAATTAGATCTTGTCTAATATCTCTTTGTTCCTCTCTTTACCACAAAAATTTTCGAACTTTTGGTGGTGAAAATGACAGGCTCATGTAAATTTGATTTACTCAAATTAAAACTTTTATCTCAACGAGTTGCACAAAAAACTTTTATCTTAAGGAGTTGCAAAAATAATTTTTCTGAACCTCTTAAATATATATATATATATATATATATTTTATTTTTATTACTACACGACAATGCACTATGCACCTTGCAGTATATATCAGGTGTGTCTCTCAAATTTATAAGAGACCCAAGTGGAAATTGCTCCATTTTTTCTAGGTACATGAGCTTTGATTGCTTTTGTTTACCGTCTATGCTAGACACCCTTATGAGACTTCCAAGAAATTCGTGGCCCGTGATCAAATTATTTAAGATTTTTCTCTTGGCAGATCTTATCTCTTTCTTTTTTACTTGAAGTTATTTTTGTTTTTATGAGGGTGTCAGGGTGTGACAGTAATGGTGGGGGTCTCTAGACTTCAACATATGGGGGTTCCAGAAATTGGTTCGTTTTTCAAACTGTAGTACTGAGTCCTCTGACGGTTTGTCTTCTATGGGAGCAGTGCTCTAAATTCGTGCACGATACAAAAACAGTGAAAAACAGTGAAGACATTGATGGCATGTACCTTGCAAATATGTCATTGTTCTGTACATGTTGGCATAGGAGCTACCTTATATTCTAGTAGTCTTGCCAAATTAGCCCGTTTGTGGTTTTTTTGAGTGGGTCCTTTACTGTGAATTTACATCCCCACCGTTGAGTCTGTCACTGGAAGTGAGTGTGTAGAAGTAACCGTTACTCACATGCAGACATAACATGAATTTTCTTATGAAAAAACTTTAAAAGAAACAAAAATACATGATCAGTTTGAGATTGAATTGTCTTTTCAAAAAAAAAAGTTTGAGATTGAATTGTAGGACCCTTTTAGATTCTATTGTCTCATAGTTTACTCATTTAAGTGGCTAATAGGGAGTTGGAATGATCATAAGATGAACGAGAGTATTACCAACACAATAAATTTCATAATTTTTATAACGTCTATTTGGTAAGATTTACATAATGAGAAAGAATCATTAGATGATAGCATTGACCTTAAAACAATGGTGTGATTTTTGTTATAGTGCTGATATGATTTAAAGTTCATATGATAGTGCTCTAATTGGAAGAGAAAAATTATAGTTGTAAAACTTGTTGGATGATGTTAAGTTCAGTTAATCGAAAACCAACTTATTTCTGTTATTTTCTGCATTGAACAGCAACTCTCTCTAAAAGGGTTTGCTGGAGACACAGCAAAGGCGCATGCCAAGACCAGCATGATTGCAGGGGAGGGAGTGAGCAACATCCGAACTGTTGCAGCCTTCAATGCCCAAAACAAGATAGTATATCTGTTCAGCCATGAGCTCCGTGTCCCTCAGCTCCAAAGCCTACGCCGAAGCCAATTTGCTGGCATCCTCTTTGGCATCTCTCAGCTCGCTCTTTATGCATCCGAAGCCCTCATTCTTTGGTATGGTGCACACCTTGTCAATAAAGGTGCCTCCACGTTCTCGAAGGTTATTAAGGTTTTTGTAGTCCTGGTTGTTACAGCTAATTCAGTTGCGGAAACTGTTAGTCTTGCTCCTGAGATTGTTAGGGGTGGTGAAGCCGTTGGCTCAGTCTTTTCAGTTCTTGACCGTCAAACCAGGATAGACCCGGATGATCCTGAGGCTGAGCCTGTTGAATCAATCCGTGGGGAGATTGAACTTAGACATGTTGATTTTGCATACCCTTCACGACCTGATATAATGGTGTTTAAAGACCTCAACCTTAGAATCCGTTCTGGCCAAAGCCAAGCTCTTGTTGGGGCTAGTGGATCAGGCAAGAGTTCTGTGATTGCATTGATTGAGCGTTTCTATGATCCGGTGGCTGGAAAAGTTATGATTGATGGGAAGGACATAAGGCGTTTGAACTTGCAGTCCCTTAGGCTTAAAATCGGATTGGTACAACAGGAACCAGCCCTATTTGCAGCTAGCATTTTTGAAAACATTGCATATGGAAAAGAGGGAGCAACAGAAGCTGAAGTAATCGAAGCAGCACGTGCTGCTAATGTTCATGGTTTTGTTAGTGGTTTGCCTAATGGTTACAAAACTCCGGTTGGTGAGAGAGGTGTTCAACTCTCTGGTGGACAGAAACAAAGAATTGCAATTGCAAGGGCGGTTCTTAAGGACCCCACAATTCTTCTACTAGATGAAGCCACAAGTGCACTTGATGCTGAATCAGAATGTGTCCTACAAGAAGCACTTGAGAGGCTAATGAGGGGTCGAACCACTGTGCTTGTGGCTCACCGTTTGTCAACAATTAGAGGGGTGGACACTATTGGAGTAGTGCAAGATGGGCGGATTGTAGAACAAGGCAGCCACCATGAACTAATTAGCCGAGCTGATGGGGCTTACACTAGACTTTTGCAACTACAGCACCATCACATATGAGAAAGTGAGTTATGATTGAAGCAACATGGCCTTGTTGGTTGGTAATTATGTTTGTGGGGTCTCATTAACCTTATGCTTTCATTTTAGTTGTAGATATGGGAATGTGGGGTGGGGTTTGTCTTTGAGGACTACTGCTGCATTCCCAATGGAGTAGCATGTAGCAAGTATTATATTTTTATCAATATCTATTGTGCACAAGCATGTTATTTGGTTTGGTGATTGTTAGCTCTTTTTACTTCTTTTGTAGTTCTATAATGCTTAAAAAGCAGACCCCAGAGACCACCTTTCCAGCCCTTGTGAGAAACTTTTTTCTTCCTCTTTCTTTTCTTCTCAAGCATCTGTTTGCGAATATGACCTTTTTCAGCTTTTGGGGGATTTTAGGGCCACATGCCTAAACACCAGTACAAGGTATACTTAATTGTTTAATAAAATGGAGACACGTTGATTTGTGGCAGATGGTCTGAATTATTATAAGGGAAGAGGCTTTTGTAAGCTAAAGATTGTGGTACAAATGTGATAATGACCCACATAATGCCACATTATTAGGGCTCAACTTTTAGCATGTCATTGAGTGCGCCTGTGAAATGTTCTGGCCCCATTTTCATTGTATGTACCAAGTAATTTGGCTTTTCAAAAATTCGAAAAAAATTCCAGCCCAATTGAAACATTTGCCAGCTAGTTAGGACAGCTTCCTCAACTATTGGACTGATCATGATTATGTTCACCAAAAGAGTAATCAAAGAAGGCTCCAAGAAAAGTTTGGCCACTAACAACTTTTACTGTTCCATTGATTGATAGATTGCCAATAAGATGAAGATTTACTATTTCACAAATATAAGGTGACTATGATATTACGTCATTTCTGTACTAGGTGTAGACGTTTTAACATATTATATAATAAGATGCATGAAAAAGTAGATTATTATCGTGAACTTTGAAAATGGACTAGAGGGATGGGAAAGACAATATTGGTGATAAAATTGGGTTCACAGAAAGGATCCTCTCAAATGATTTGAAAGTCACTAATTGGCAGAGGTGATGCATCATATCAGTCTCAATTATGTTTCCCCGCAACTTATTTGCATGTTAGATGTTTATAGTTGCTGGCTGTGGAACAATAATTTGGCTTCTTGACCAAATTAGTAGTATTATTTAGGGTAAATCACGCTGGTATTTTCGAGTTTAAAGTGAAATTACACTAGATATATCCGATTTTTAAAAAAAACACTCCATCCCCACTTTGCTCTAAAATAATTGATACTTCACTCCAAAATAATTCACATCCCGTTCCATTTTTAAAGTAGAGTGTGAATTATTTTGAAAAAATTTAAAGTGAAATGTCATTTATTAAAAATAAGATGTAACGAATTTAGTTTTTTTTAACAACGGAGGTATTATTATAATTTACCCTATTATTTATTATTATTGGTATTTTTTTACTTGTTTAACAATTGGATCTAGATCCCATATCCCGTGCAATAGTTACAACAGTTTTATAGAATTGAAATTCAAAGTTGGTTATTTGGTTTGTGTTTTATATTTTAATATTCCACAATTGTAAAGAGTAAAAGTAGTACAAGCTGTAAAATTTTCAATCCAAAATAATATGGTTCAAACTGGAAATAGAAAAAGACATATCATGATGGAGAAGATGCATCTGATAATGGCAGAAAAAGGGTTTGGAAGTTTGTGTAGGCTCTCTTCCCATTAGATTCTTGGGGAGTCCTTTATAACAGTGTCCTGTTTCTGTTAGTCATGGGAGGGTCAGAATCTGAAAGCTCCAGCCCATTTTTTGGCCGTACCAATTTTTGTTGTACTGACCATTAATATGGGGTTTTGATAGAATGCTCACAGGCACACAGATGCACTCAATGATCAAAATGAAATTTCAATTACAGCAAACAATGCTTGTCCCTGTGTGGTGGGCTACTTCGATCTTGACCGTTAATGTAACTCGGAATCAATATTTGAACTTTATTTTTGCCAAAAATCAAAAGCATAAACTAGAAAAAAGTTTCAGAAAATCCAAACTAACAAATACAATTTCACTCAACACAATAAATTAGTCGATAACAAAAATCAAAACACAACACAACCTACACACTGTAGCAAGAAAACTATATTTTGTTTATTTGTTTGGGGACCCTTAGTGATGATAGGTCAGATTAGCCAAAAAAAAAAAAAAGTTTTTATGGGCTTATTTGTACCTTTTTTCAGGGATGATGAGAGCCAAACATATATATTTTGAATTTAAGTTTTAAATTTCTATATATACATATATGCTACATATTGTTTTTTAAACAAATGATAGAAGCCATGGCCTATCGGCCCCTACCAAGGCCTTCTTAGTTCCATCCTGATATGACTCTTCCTATATCTACATTATCAATTTATCACATCAATAATCTTAAGATTTGGATAGGTAGGTCTCACTGGTAAATACTTTTACCCTTCTTAAAAGGGGGAAGAGGACGAGATACTAAAGTAACACTTGTTTCATTTGGGACACAACATGTGTTCTGTCCAGTATATAAAAGTACTAGATCGAAACCACTTTCTCTCCTCAAACAAGGTAAAGTAGTGTTTTAGAGCATCTCCGGCAATGCTTTCTATTTTATCTTCACATGTAGAGATTTCAGCAACTCTTTATTTATTTGAAGAGCTATACTCTCTATCAGACTCTCTATTTTATCTTTATTTTTATTAAAATAATATTTTTATTATTTTATTTTAACTTTTTTTTTCTCTCTCCTCATTTCTCTTTTCTTCTTCGTTTCTCCACTCCGGTGACCCACTCCACCATCCAAAACCCAGCAACAACCACCACTCCACCAAGCTGCAAACAGAAAACCCAACATCCAAAATCAAAATCAAAACCAAAATCAACCACTCTTGTGACCCACTCCACCATCCAAAACCCAAGACCCACCACCACGCCGAGATTGGCAAGCCCAGGACGAGATCGCAAAGCCTCATCAAACCCATTTTTTAGATTCATACCCATCTAAGATAAAAACCCATCTTTAATCAAAACCTGTCTTGAAGTCTGTGTGGAGGAGAAGATTAGTGGGTCTGGTGAGGCCGTGAGGGAGATTGGTGGGTATGGTGAGGCCGTGAGGGAGATCGGTGGGATTGGTGAGGGAGATTGGTGAGAGAGAGTGAACAGAGAGGAGAGCATAGAGAAGGAAAAAAAAGGAAGAGAGAGAAAAAAATCGTGAAAAAAAAAAAAAAAAAAAAAAAACTTATAAAGGGACCGGTTTAAACAATTTTTTATTCGGACACAAGAGTGAATAGTAACTTTTCATTTGTAAAAAGTTACCATAGCATTTTGGCAATTTGAAGAGCTCTTTGAAGAGCTGCTGGAGTATTAATTCTAATATTTATTTTGGCTCTCCACATGTAGAGATAAAGAGCCATTCCCAGAACTAAGCTGGAGATGCTCTTAGGGAGAGCTGATAATAGAATGTCCCAGAACTTTGGATGATTTCTTAGGGAAGCTAATAAATGTGTTTATGCTCTCAAAGAAAAGAGCGAAATTGCAGCAGAATTCCCATTATTTTTTATCTTCTCCCTTTTGATGTCTGATTCTCCCTTTTTAAACTTGATACTTTGCTATGGCTTTTGTAATTGCTATGGGTGGGTAATTTATGATAGGCTTTGCTTTAGCAATGTTGCTGTGGTTTAATTTCTTGTAATAATATCATTTTATTACCACAAAATATTCTCAATCTCAAATTGCATGTATGGACTGGGAGCAATTTATTTATTTATTTATTTTCCCATAACCAAAAAAGGGTAAAGGGGTCCCAATGGTGGAAACTTTAAATGAATGATTACCACAACAAAAAGTCTACAGGCAGAGAAAAAATCACTAAAAATTTCACTCTCTTAATGAGGTGTATTGTGGTAGAGCTAAAGTGAGCTGAATGGCAACTCATTGTGAGAGAGTGAATTTTTCAGTAGCTGTAACATTGTTGTTACAAGTTACAACAATACCTTACCTATAGCTGTAACATTGTACCTATGGAGTACCAAAGTGCGGGTTTGCAAACATCAATATTTTTGAGCAAACCAATTTGTCACATTGTTGTATTGGAGGGTTAATAATAGTTGTGTTACTCCAATTTATTTACCTGCGTGTTATTGACTTATTGTGCATGTTTGGTGCTATATCTGTTAGACATGGGACCATATATTTGATATTATCTATGGCTTTAAAGTTGATTCAATTACATCCCTATTTTGATCCCTAAGGTTAAGATTTATTGTTTAGTGGTATTACCTAGTCTTTTCAATAGGAAAAACCTTATCTCGACTTCATAACCCCACCTATTGTAATGTTAAGATTTTGGGTCCACACTTTACCAATTCAATCAGACTACATACTCTGATCGTTTGATAATTGATAGTCATATAGAGCTCATTTTTCTAGGGGCATTGGAATGAGAACAAATAGCTACTTAGCAATTAATTGTATCCAAATAAATGAGGAAAGCGACTAGGCCTAGCAAATGCATATTGTACGACAATTTTAATACTAGAGAGAATAAGGATATACTACTATTACTATCTTTCTTGTAATAAGTGAAAAGAAGATTTTAAAACCATGGTTGGAATTGTAAGTAGCTCCAATAATTGCAAGATATTAAAGGAGTTCAAATGGCAATCCATTTCTTCTTGAATAGATGTAGAAGATAGTAATGTGTGTTGTCTATTAATGCCAACCCATACCTTACAATAATTATCACAAGCAGTAATAGCAAGTTGCCCATAAAGATAAACACTAAAAAAATTGCGTACATGCAAAGATAACAAACTCATGTCTTTAATCAATTAAAACACAGACTATAGGCCAATTTTGATTGAAATCAACTTTGTCTGCAAGCACAGGTGGAGAGTTCTTTTATAAAGTGCTGTCTCATTGATAATCTCATATAAGGGTGTGTTTGAAGAAAGAATCATTAAAGATTTTTTTTTTTTTTTTTTTTTATGTAATTAGGTTAGGCCAATTGGAAAAAAACAAAGGGAAGCTACATATCAAAATCCAATAATAATAGTGGCAATGGGACATGCCCTCCCACGCTTTTTAAATTTCCCATTTAGAATAATATTTTCACTATAGTTGACCTTTAAAATTTCTAAATTAGAATTTTTTTTTTCTCCTTCATGTTATAAGCTAATTCTTTCATGTATTACTACAATATCTTTTACTTGTCAGGAGTTTTATGGTCCATTAACATTATTAATAATTAACTTCTCAAAATTATAACGTAATTATCTCTTATTGGATTCTCCTCCCCAACTTATTGTTAAAAAAAAAAAAATGTTATTTGCAAATGTGTTTTCTATTACAATTCACATTATCCCATTAATGATTAATGATGATTAATCATTACTCAGTAGGTCACAGATTTCATACCTGTGCAATGCACCTGAAAATCTGAAATTAGCATCATGTTAATAGTCCATAGAAAAAGAAAATAAAAAAAAAATCACAATTGAGGACTCATGACCATTAGATCTCATTCTATCATGTTTCTTTGCAAAACGTGCCTGCTCATCTCTGGGCTCCTTGGGCCTCATTTTGTAAGATCTGGGCTTGTGCCCATCTTTGGGCGCTAGACATAGATGGGGCCTTAGGTCTCTCTCACAATGCCTCCAAATGTTCAAAGCTTATTTATGCTGAAACATGGGCTGGGTACCGTTTCTAGCACATGTATGACATTTTATCTCCCTGAACCTGAATTACCAATGCATAAGTCTTGGTTCTGGTTATATTTGGGCCTGAGGATCTACTTTTCTTTCCTCATGGCTGGAAATTTTGTAGATGTAGCTCAAACAAAGAATACCCTAAATTGGAGTTACTAAAGCCGAAGAAATCAAGCCCAAGTCAATAAGATTTTTTCTTAAGACAATAATCCTAGATACCTTAATCAAGCACTCAAACCCTAGAGCAGCTCAATTCAGTTCTACGTGTTCTCGTGATATTTTCGGTTTTTGGTTAGTGAGACACCTTGAGAGAGCAAGGATGCTTATATCTTATAAACTGCACAATCCAAGAAAATCCTAACAATGTGAGACTTTTGATATGCCCTCTCATGTGTGGACAACAACATGGGGAAATCGACCTAATGTCCGAGGGGTGGCTTTGATACCATGTTAAAGATCGATGAGTCCAACTTATTTTTAAAAGACAAATTGAGAGAAAAGAGATGAGAGGAGGGATGTCCATGACTTATAAAGTGTACAATCCAGGGAAACCCTGGCGATGTGAGACTTTGGATATATCCCCTCACATGTGGGTTGACAACTAAACACATAGACAACAATAGGGGTAGATCGATCCAACATCACATGGGGTGACTCTAATACCATATTAAAGATCAATGAGCCTAACTCACTCTCAAACAACGCAATGAGTGAGAAGGAATGCCAACAATATTAAAGATCAATGAGCTTATAAATTGCACAATCGTGGAAAATCCCAAAATGTGGGACTTTTGATAGTCTCACACATTTCTTGCACACTTGTAGATTTCTAAGCTACCCAATTCTAGTTTAGTAGTTTCCTCTGGTTGGATACTTGGATTCCATTATGATCCAACTTTATTACATTAGGAAATAGGAATAATTAGCTAGTAACAATTGAAACATAACCTATCCATCAAAAAAACAAAATGAAACATAATCTTTTTGTTTTGGTTGTTAAAAAACGGACATTGTTAAGTTTTTGTCTAAATGGGTCTAACGCAGCAGCATAGACCTAGAGGTCTAGATGGACCTGCAGCTAAAGATTGTTTTCTGTCCCTTTTGTTTTTGTCTTCCACTGGAATGTTGCAAGGAAGGTGGGGAAATAAAAAAGAAAGAAAATGTTTGTTGTTAATGTTGAAAACATTGTGAATAAAATTCACATTCACCGAAAGCTGAATTGCCTTTAGTTGATTAGATGTAAGAGACAAAACATGTTCACCATTTCTTTGGCACATCAAAAAGAAAAGACAAAGAAAAAGATAAGAAGGAAAAGAAAAAAGAAAAAAAGAAGGAAGCAAATAAGAGAAATATCAATGTATCTTTCATTTATTCTTTTCCTTTTTTACCCTCACATGGTTTCAATCTAGGACCTAAATCAAGTTCTCACCCAATTAATTACCCAGTAATTCAACAAAGCTCACCACTGCCAATAACCCAATGGGCTGCAGTGCAGCAAGGGTCCAACCTCCTTCAGCCCAAGCCCCTACAACAGCAGAATTTCTATCTTGTATGTGCAAGCAACCGAGTCAAGTGATTGTGACCAAACCATTGTTACCATGAATTACTAAATGTATACATTCAAATTCATGCTACACATGCCAAAATCCAAGAACAATGCTAGAATAAAAATAACATTAAAATTTCTAAATAGATTATTTCTTCTCAAGTTCATCGATTTTACAATCTTGAATTACTTTATTTTTATTTGGAGCTATATCAACTTCTAATTAATCAGGTATTGGTCCTGTAAAAAGCATTTCTGAAAAGGTAGGATAGCAGGCAAGTGAGCCAGTGCTGACGTACGGTCCCCATGTGCAGGAGCTTGAGCAATCTGAATTATTGGTTATTTCACTTATTTGGTCTCCAAGTAAATTATTTATCCATAAAAAAAAAGCTCGGTCAAATAACTTAATACTGTGCATTGACTAAAGCTTACCCAATTTTCCATTTCTTTGTTATTTTTTATTTTTATCTTTTTAATATTGGTGATAAAAACTTCGGTGTGCCGTGGACTTGGAGGCAATTGAAACAGGAAGAGGTTAGAGGCCTTGAATACAATTTGGCCTTCCTACTACTGTAGTCACTTGACTAATGGACTACACCAACAGTAGTTAAACAAAGCAATATACACTTACAACGTGATTCTTTTTCTTGAAATGGCATGCAGGTTTGTTTTTTTCATTTTAACCTTTTAATGGTCCCTTCTCTTCACAAAATTTGAGCTATGAATTAATCCATTTTTTCTAGGCTAGAAGTTATCCTTATTGGGCATCTTCTTTCTCACACACAAACACACACACACATATATGTATATCATCACGTAAAATATTTAAAATGAAGGTGTACGTGTAGATAACAGCAGTATTCATAAAAAAAAAATAAAAATGATAAGAAGTATAGCACATTGCAATGAATTTTATAATGGATGTCCAGAACAACATGAGTTGAGTCCCTTTGGCTAACAATTATATATTTTTATGTAAGCCATAATCCACTCATATCGTATCATTTGAAATGTTTTCTATTATTTGTTAAGATACCCTTCTAAGCTTGCAGACTAGAAATAGCAAAACCCAAAAACAGATGATACATGGGAGTGTCCAATATTTACATGACAATTGAACCGACATATTCACTTGAAACCACGAGTGCTAACTTTTCCATACATGAATCAAGCAAAATGACAACACACATCACTTCCAACTGTTGGTAAGAAATATGAAATATCTATTCAAACCTACCTTATAAGTGTATATATAAACAAAAGCATTCAAATCAACCCAAATAAATTTTTAGCAAAATTATAACTAAAACTTCCATATTTTCTATTTTAGTTACGTGTTATTTACAGAGGTAACTATTCAGTACTCTTAGAATAGAGTGATCTTTCTCCTCTTACATGAATGCATGATAGAATACATTAATTTTTCCTATTTACATATACTTGCATTATACCATTTATTTTTTCTATATATTTTTTTCATTCCATCTTTATTAATTTTTGTAACAGTCTTATTCATCAAATGATAAAGTGGGGAAAAAAAGAAGAAGAAACAAGCAAAAGGTGTAACAAAGAACAAAGATAAAAAGAAGAAGAAAACCGAAAAAAAAAAAAAAAAATCACAAATTTCAATACCAATAGATCAAAACTTTTCTAACAAAAAATTACAATTCAACAGTTTATCACAAATTTTAGGACAAACAGATCACATATTTTCTGAAAAAAAAAATCACAAATTTCGGCACCAACATATCCCAGAGATTTTAGCACAGACATGGTTTTAGGGATACGAAGCCTAAAGTACGCCTTCATCTCATCCTAGGAATTAAGCGTACCAAGACTCATCCTAGGACATTCATTAAAGCATGGATTGAGATCCAATGTAATATCTAAAGTATTGCATGGGTTGCAATGCTTTTTAAGGGCTAAGATTAAAAGTTCAAAAATTAACTTTTGAATAAATTTTCTTTTTTAAAAGTGATAGGATAAAATTGTAAGAGACCAAAAAGTACAAAAAAAAAAAGTTTGTTTTAATGGTATTGAAGCCCATGCTATAACTTTTGGTATTGCATAAGATCTCAATCCAGTTAGAGCATCCTAAAGAAAATAGAAAAAGTGAGCAACACCCAAATAAGAGACCCAACAAAGATACTAACATTAAATCGAGGTCCAAGAATGACTCTAACAACCCACTAGCTTAGGTATCAAACAATAATTATATAGGATCTTTGACATTTTTTCCCTTTGCATTGTTTACATTGGAAATCTACTCGGTTGAAAGGAACTATTTTAATTTCCTTAAGAATTTGAAATGAAATGAAATGAAGAGAATCTATTTTTTTGTCCATATTAAATATTATAGATAAAAATCATGAAATAGACAAATAAATTGATTTTCATATAAAGAAGATCCTATTCATTTCCGTAATTGATTTTAATTGGTGTATATTCTCATCTAGCTTCCTCTTATTTTCCTCTCGCAAGGAATTTTCTTTTAAACTTTGATTGCAATTACAAGTACTAAGATCCCTAACATTAGCCAATTGCCTTGTTTTTACAATATTGTTATGTCGGTTCTTCTCACTTCTATTCTTAGTTTGCGATTATCTCACTTTAGTTCTCTTCTAATTTCACTTTATTTTTATGTTGAGTAAGATTAAGGATACACATTTATTTATTTATTTTATAATTTTTGATGTGATGAATTAGGATTGAAATAGTATTATTTTTATATAGATTTGCCGTTAATATTACTTTCATTAATACCAATTATAATATTCCAAATCAATCACTTTGAAAATCAGTCCTACAAAGATTTGTGTCTTGGAATTACTATTTCTAGTTTGAAAGATTTGGCTAAATTGTTGGCTCGAATTTCAACACAAATTCGACCAAAAGTTAAGTCTACATTGACAACAACCGGCCGGCTGGTATTTTGTCACGTTACTTTGGAAAATTCAGAACCCGCGTACCACTTTTTAAGGATAATGACCTTGACTACTAGTATATGACATTATGAGAAGTGCCTCAAGAATGTTGCTTGGTATTTCACCAGTAGAGAACATTGTGCAAAATCCATTATCAATGGAAATCACTTCTACAAGTTCAATACCCCATTTGGAAGATGCCCGTTTAGATCTTCTTTGTTTTTTTTTTTTATTTTTTATTTTTTAAAATAAAACGATAGAGATTTATTAATATTATGAAGCCAAGATTACAGATGTAAATATGACAACTTGTAAATAAGTCCAACTACAGACTATGACAACACAAGCAAAAACATGAAAAAGACATTACATAACCAAACTATAGAGTTTAGAACAAATAAAGAAAACATACTCGACACAACAGCTAGAGTAGCAATTGGCGGTGGTAGCGACCATGGGCTGCTAATAGTAATCTGACTTCAGCATCTGGATTGATATCATGCTTGAGTCAGGGAGACGACAATATTTGGTCAAGTTTGGAACAGTCTTAACATTGCTGGAGGAACCACACCAGAGTAGCACAAGGTCCGGATCTGAATAAAAAAATAGTAGATCTGAAACTCAAGAAACAAAAAGGTTAGATCTTGAACAAGACACACTAGATCTAACCGGAAAAAAACATCAAGAGTCCAGATCTGAGTCAACGACTCCAGATCTAGAACATCAATAACCTGCAAAAGAAAAAAAAATCACACAAAGTGAACAAAAAACCCCCCACAAAGGGGGATAAAAGCCCTTACAGGAGAGGAGAGAAACCTCCAACTTCTCGGAGCTACCTAGAAGGAAGCATCGAAAGGAGGGAGGAGAACCCTTTGACAAGATAAAAGAAATAGAAGAAATGAAGCAAGAAAGGGAAAAAAAAAAAAAAAAAGAAAAGAGGGGGGTGAGGGCACGGTAGCCATGGAGGCTACCGCACCCCAGATGACAAGCTTTTTCTTTTTTTTCTTCTTGGAGAGGACGAGAGCAGTGAGAGAGAGATAATCTCGTTTAGATCTTTTTAAGTCTCTTGAAGGGATTTGTTATTATTATTATTATTATTAGTATTATAAATCTATAGCCTATGAACACAAATCTGATCTCATGCATGTTTTTTTTTAACAAAAAATGGGTTTCCTGTATAGTAGTTTTCTGGACCACAGGTTTATATCCCTTTTTAGAAAATCAACAACCTAGAAAAATAATTAAAACTAGCGTGTGCTTAAAGACTTTTTATTTTATTTTATTTTAATTATTGTGTAATTCCTTTTCTGTTTCTCTTTGGATGTGAACGAGTTTTGAAAATTTAGACAATTATAACTATGGATTGTGGGTATGAAGTTACATATATTTGGAGATTTTTTTGGCCTATTTTATCCCTTATCTTTTTATTTTATTTTAATTTGTCTTTTAATCATTTATGAAAATAATTTATTGTCCTTAATTTGTGCTTTTGGAAAAAAAAAATTGAACCATACAAATAAGGATAATTTTAAAAATAGTGAAAAGTGGACACCAAAAGTCCTATTCCAATTAGATAATTATTAAAGGTAAAATGAAGGCACATTTCATTAGATGATGTATCTTATGTTCCTCAATTAAATTCAACCATATGATTGCATTGAGCAATGTACATATTACGTGATTAAATTTAATTATCCTTGGGGAAAATAATATTTTTTTATTGTATTAGTCAAGACAACTATGTGGTTGAATTTAATTAGGGAATCAAATGTACAATACCTAGGGAAACTGTTTTTAAATTTTGTCTAATTATTAATGAGTGATGCTAGGATATTTAAAATTGATATGTCACAAATCACAAAAAAAGTAATTCAAACATCCATTTATCATATTTTAAGATTCACTAATCACATTTATTGTCACATCAATTTGTAATTCTTATGTAGTAAAATTTGTAGTGTTTTTTTTTAGCATTTTCCATTATATAACATTGGCTGGTATCTTTTACAAAAAGAAATAAGCTTCAAATTCTCTCTCCACACTTGTAACAAGTTATTAAAAAAAGAAAAGAAAAGATTCTAATGGATGAGCCTATTTCGTTATAGACTTCTCAAAGCTAAATCTAGAGCGAGATTGAATTAACAGGAAGTTAACTTTACATATAGGTATGGAATTTTGATGGAGCTATGGCTCTAGAGGAGTTTAATTTTCGGAGTTAATACTTTGTATATATGATGACTGATAGAAAAAAAGAAAAAGAAAAAGAAAAAAAGAAAGCAAGTATGGGGAGGCATTATGCGAAAACAAAAAACCCCTAAACCGTGGCGCGCAAATGCAGGATGTTCACCCCACTAAATCAAGTTTCTAACTTTTCTTACGTTGAACATCTATCAAGAAGAGTAATTGATGGAAAATCACAACCTCTAATTAAGGTCAATATTAAAGCCAATGATTGATGGATTTAATGACATCTAACTACCAATTTTTAACTAGTACTAAACAAGGTCGGTGAAGCATGCATAGAATTTGAATAGAATTATTATATTTACGCATTAGGTTAACCAATTAGTGGTAATAAAGATGCATTAACTTGCGATGAAGAAAGTAGCTGCATATGCTAAGACATCATTAACTATATGTCGGAGATTCAAAACCACTTTTAATCGTTTGTATTTTCAAACTAAGCTAACAACGAATGATTAAGCTTTTAGAGTTGTGGGTACTTGAGAGTACTTATAATATTGTGTCTTAAAGGAAAAAAAAGAAAATTTTAGCAAATCCAATAAAAGGGTATGGATGGAGACTCAAAAGCATGAAAAGCATTGTTTCTTTAGTAAAATTGTAGCAAATCAATTAAATAGAGGAATGAATTGTCGAAGACCCATGATCACTTTCAACATCTTAGTTTGAATAAAAGAAACTAGCAAATCAAATAAAGGTTGTGTTACACACTTACACTTGAGAAAGTGTACTAAACAGGGAACTCCGCATGCACTAGCATGACTGCATGAGGATTGAGGATTCAAGATAAATCCTATAAGACTAATCATTTACATTCTTTTTCATCATTGGTTCCAACCGACTCCCAACTCCCAACTTCCAGATGATGTTTCTACAAAATTCACATGAATCTGCTATTTCAGTCTACTCCTAACTAATTTCTATTCAAATTAAAAGAAGAAAAAGAAGAAAAAACACATATTTTAATGAAAAAATATGGCAACCCCGTGTTCCCTGTGGACCCCAAAATAATTGCAAAAACATTTGAATAAAGAATTAGAAATCACCCAACAACCCAACACGTCCCCCACTCCCCAAAAAGATGAATGGGTATTATGAGCATATATGCATGGGCTTATGCCTGCATACATAGTTACATACACAAGAATACACAAGAAAAGAAGAAGAATAAGAGAGTTGGGTCCTTTTAATGATGTTGTTTCCAATTTTACTAATTAATAATATTTTGAATAAAAATAATTCATATAACATAAAAAATTTCACAGATTCCTTTTTTAACTACTAAAGTGACATGTTGTGATATATAGTGCCAAATAAGCTGATACTACTGACAAGATCATGTGAAAATAATATTACTTCAATTATAATTCATCATCTTATAATTTTGTGAGCATGTATATGAGAACCAAAAAAAAAGAAAAAAAAAGCATAGGGTTGAGTCCTTTTTATTAGGTTGTTTCTAATTTTACTAGTTAATGATATGAATAACAAGAATTCTAATGATACAAATTTTTACAACTTCTTTTAGAACGATTGAGAAGTTCATATGAAAATAATGTTACTTCAATTTATCATTTAATCATGTGAAAAAATTGCAAACAAAATTGTGTCCTGACAATATTCTTTGAGTAAATGACTTTGTTTCCTCAGTAAATAATGAGATCACGGGTCTAATCCTATATGCGTATAGTTAGTTTGTGTTTACCTATACGCTATTGTCACATTCAAGGTCTTGTACTGTACTAAAATAGTTTTTTCATAGAGGTTCATTTGTACTGAAGATTCACATGAACTGACATGTATAAGGACAATAGTGCAATCAATAAAATTAAATGAGGTCAAAATTCGTTCTTGTTTTTGCTAAGCAGTAGTCGATTTTATGTTCTAATAAGAGCCGAGGTAACAGTCATTTCAATCTAAAGGGACTCTTTGTGTACAAACCACACCTTATCATCAATAGAATTGCCTTCACGAATATTATGACCATTTCCATTTTTTGCAAAATGACAATTTCCCTTCTTGTTTCAAACTGTTATAATTAAACTTTTTTTCTTACCGAGCCAGGACAAACTTTGACTATAAACCATCTCTATCACTTTTTTTTTTAACCATCTACAAGTTGGACAATCTCGATATTGTCAAGAACCTATATATTTATGGTGCATATTGCAAAGAAAATGAGTCATCATGGAAACATGACAAACCCTGAACCATCTGAGAAAAGCGAACACTTAATGTGGCTATGCCCTGGCTAGCTAACAATATCTTGGTTTATTAACAGCCTGCTGGTTGTTAGCAAAAATTGAATTTGGTTATAATAATATAGCAACACGAGGTGTGAGAGAGAGATAGGAAAAGGAAAAGAGAGAGAAAAGGGGGGGGGGGGGGGTCCTTTGATTATAAATTTACACGTGACAGTGCTTTGTGCAATCGCATGGAAATTTCATATCAATGCCTCTTTTAGGTACCTCCTTTCCTATAACATATGTACTAAGGCTTAAGACTAGCCACGTGTCATGTTCTGTGAGCTAGAGAAATGGCATGTGATCTGAGCATTTGACAATCAAAGGATGCTACCTAAGCTCACGTCCTTGTGTCCCAATCAAGGGAGAAAAAGAATTGTATATATGAGAGGTAGAGATCATAGGGTGAGATTTTTCTTGGTGGGTATAAATTGAATAATTTCCAAGTAGATTAAGAAAGGACTATTAATTGTTGAAAAATTAGAATACAATATGAAGATTTTTAATAATATATTTAGGACATGATTAAGCTAAACTTATTGTATTGTATAAAGATAATAATTAATAATGTTCATGTTGAGATCCTGCTTAAGTAATACCTTTCATCCATCAAACATGTGAATTAACCAATCACAGTCAGAGCATGCCATGTTAGGACTTTGGACTAAAGAAATTTGTCTCAATGTGTTGTTAGAGATACAACATTATTTTATAATTTGTTTCTTAACTTATTAGGTATCAGTTGTGAAAAATTTTGTATCCTTAGATTGGTTGCTGAAGTAAAGATGTACAGATTATTCATATAGCTAACCGTACTTGCGATATACGATAATGTGTCAGTTTGTGATTGGTTGGTGTAATTCAGTGATAAAGGGTGATTACAGAGGATCAGTGTCCTATGATCACATGGTGTTGCGCATTGAGAGCTCTACATGAAGGCCCACTTGGTTAGTTAAAAAACAAACATATTTCCTCAAGCCCACTTGAGATCAAACCCCAACTTGGGAACATACACATTAGAAGTCTATGGCTCTCTCTCTCTTAAAATCACCAAGGCTACTCCACTCCTTTCTCCAATGCACTTGTCTTCTTCACATCCAACATCGCTGTCTTTGTAATTGTACTATCTCTCTCTCTCTTTCCTCATTACCCTTGTGGTCCTTCCTCTTTATATCTCTCTAATCACTTTCTCAATTTCTTCATAACTTATATCTTAAACTACTAGAACTACTTCTTCTTCTTCTTCTTCTTCTTCTTAGTACTTAGCTAGCCTTTTCTTTCTATACCCAGAAAAGCTTGCTTCCTTTTGTATCTTTTTCCTCACCTTTCTCTTCAAATAAACACAAACACTAAACACTCTAGGGATGTCTAACAGAAGGTCATCAAGGCAAACTGGGACTTCAAGAATCAGTGATGACCAAATCATCGAGCTCGTTTCCAAGTTACGCCAACTTGTTCCTGAGATTCGTGATAGGCGCTCTGACAAGGTTCTTTAAACTTTAAACCTTTCTCTCTTTCTCTCTTTTTCTGAGCATTGTTGGCTTTGAACAACAAAGACCCAACTGCAAGGAAGGTAGTAGGAAAATGCAACAACTAATAACAACCTAGCTAACTTTTAGCTAGCATGGCACATGTGTGTCACATATGTAAACTCTAGTATAGTATAATATAACTCTTGGGTTTAGTTCCAAATTTGACCCGGATATCAAGGACCATGTTTATATTTTCATACAATAATGTGTCATGCTTATTAAGCTTCTCATTGACCATTACTTAACAGTCTTAGTCTTGTGGTTGGACCATGTATCACATGGTATGTCTATCGAGACCTAGTACAAGTATTGGATTGTACCATATAGAAATGTATTAACTAGAGCATTTAGAGAAAGTGGGGTTGTAGCTAAATGTGGATTTTCACTTTTTTTCATTGTGTGTGTGCAGGTATCTGCGTCTAAGGTCCTACAAGAGACCTGCAACTATATCAGAGGCTTACACAGAGAAGTGGATGACCTGAGCGAGCGACTGTCACAGCTTTTGGCTACAATTGATGCTGACAGCGCTGAGGCTGCGATAATTAGGAGTTTAATTTCGCAATAAATTAAATCCTTCTTGTTCTATATATATATATATTTATATATAGTTGTGGTTTTATCTAGGTTTTGGTCACTAGATCAAACAGGGGTTAGTGTGTTTAATATTTTCGGTGTTTATAGCCGATAGCCCATGTAATTAAGTTTATAATAAATGGACTTGCACTAGCAATGCCTGTTTTTTTTGTTTTATTTTTTAATTATTATTTTATTAATTTACTTTTTTTTTATATATATACTTTTATAGATACTTGATGTCACTTCTTTTCTGGGATTCTAGTTAGTTAAACTATCACTTCATTGACGCTAAAAACAGTGAATGTTATTAGAATTACAAAGGCTACTTTTGCATGGAAAATGATCCAGTTTTGTTGTTTGAACAATGGTATACCAAGCGGAACATGACTCATATAGTTAATAATTTATTTCTTAAATATAATAGTGTGTTAGTTATTTAAAATTATAAATAATGAAGTACTTGATATACTTTTAAATTTGTAATATTTAGGAAGAAATACGATATATATCCGCTAAATTACCAAATTGTCATTTCGGTACATTAAGTTTACAATTGTCATTTCAGTTTTGTAACTTTCATACCAAAGTCATTTTAGTATTTTTGTATAATACTTATTAATAATTTATCTTGTTAATCATTAATTTTTTTAATACTAATTAAAATTAAAAAATTTATTTTAAATTATAAAAACTTAAAAAAAAAAAAAAAGAAATAAAGAAAAGAAAGTTATAATTTCTCTTTAACAAAGAAGAAGGGAAGTGAAAGGGTGAGAAGAAATTTGATAAGAAGAAAGAAAGAAAAAAGTTCTAACTTTTTTAAAAATTTACAAAATTACTTTTTCAAAATTAAAATGAAAATATAACATAATTTTAAACAGAATTTGTTGAAAGTACTAAAATGATCACTATATAAAAGTTACAGGATTGAAATAACAATTTTTTCAAACTTAATGTGCTATGATAATTAGAAAAACTTAACAGGTGTAAATTATATATTACACTAAATATATATTTAATCCAAAAAATAGCAAATAGTGCCGTGTTGAACTTGAGCTTTTATTGGCAACCCATGAATCCAATAGCATAACGTCAATCTAAGAACTCACGATCCTTTCTTTTAGAGTAAATTACACTGACACCTTTGAATTTATAGTGAATTACCCTCAATATACCCTATTTTTAAGAAAACACACTCCACCTCCAAAATGATCAAAATAATTGACACTTCGCTCTAAAACAATTGACACTCCGCTCCAAATTAAATAATTCATAATCCACTCCATTTTTAGAGCGGAGCGTTATTTTTTGAAAATATGGTTTAGCGAGTCTAGTTTCACCAAAATCTAAAAATCTGTATTTAAATCTTACCCATGCATTTATATGTTTATTAAACTATCAACCTATAAATCCTTTATATCTGACCATAAACTCTCTTGCAAACTAAAATACTTTAAAGAGTGGAAAATTTATTTCCTAAATTCCTATGTAGTCAATAAGAGGCCCATTACCCAATAAGGGGAAAACAAATTTCTTATTTAGAATTTTATTTTGACACTTGAATATGCAAATTACCTTTCCTTTTTTGGTGGTTGAAGTTACCATCGGTCTGGGCGAAGAATACCTTATAGTAGGAGATTATTATCCATGACAGGCCTTAATACATAGAGTACTCTTATTGGACTTATTTTTGGATTGGACACAGGCAATTAATGTGATTTTTTTGTTCTTTATATTAGAAGTTTATCTCAATTTTGTTTTCTAGTTTTTAAATTTGCCAATTTGGTCAGGTTGGGGAGCCAAATTAGATGGCTCCCAAATGAAATGGCATTTGTGAGCCTTGTAGCAGCATATAGTGACAGTATCACTCTTACATATGCCATTCGCAAATGCAAGATATTAAATTCTTAACAATTACATGAATTACCAATACATCACACTTCCGAAAAGATACATGAAGAAATAACAAACATACAAAGTCCTTGATTCGTAAGAACACAACTTTATTATAATGTAGTTCAAGCAGGCCCCTTGGTTTGAAAAAAAAATTTAATTAATTTTTTTTAATGGAAATATGTATAATGTATAAACATTATATATGTATAAACATATTTTATATGTACACAATCTAAAAAACTGTACCTAAATCTTGCCCATGCATTTATGTGGTTATTAAGTTGTAAACCTAAAATCTTTTAGATCTGACCATAAACCCTTTTGCAAACTAAAATACTTTAAAGAGTGAAAAAAATTATTTCCTAAGTTCCTATGTACTCAATAAGACCCATGTCGCAATAAGGGGGAAAAAAAATTTAATTTACATTTTTTTTTTTTGCACTTAAATATGAAAATTAGCTGTTTTATCTTATTGAATTACAAATACATGACACTTGAAAAAAGTTACATAAGAAAATAAAAACATACAAAAGTCTTTGTTTTACAAGAAACACAACTATTTTGTTACGCAACTTAAGTATATCTCTTTAAATGTTTTGAACCTTTAACCTCCTAGTTTACAACAGGTATATTGTTTCTGAATAAAACCAAAGCTGTCTTCCACAAATGGAAACTGATAAAAGTTGACAAAAAATACATCGCTTGCAGTCAATTTTATATAAAACTTGTCAATAATAAAATAAGGAATACAATACTAATTAAGCATTTGATATTTTGCAAGAACACTTCTAAAAAGATACATAAAGAAATAACAAAATACAAAAGTCTTTGCTTTATAAGAACACAACTCTTTTATAATACTGTTTAACCAGTATCCCTTAGATTTCTTAAACCTTTGCCCTCCTAGTCGGCAACAGGTCTACCGTTTCTGAAAAAAACAAATATTTAACGTGAGAGAATTTGAGTGAAATCAACGTTATGTAAAACTTGTCAATAATAAAATAAAGAATTGAATGCTAATAAAACATGTGATATTTTGCAATCTAAAACATTATATATGTATAAACATGTTCTATTTTCGAATGTTAGATATGCATAAACATATTCTATTTTGTTGGGAATATATGGTGTAGAAGTAATGGATTTAAGAATAAGAAAATCTTGAATTTAAATGCATAGAGGAGAGGCACAAAATCGGTTTTTAGACAATATTTGTCCCAACTAGGTGTTGCAATAGGATTTCCGCAATTCATCCTCAGGATATTAAGCAAGAATTCTATAAGTACCAATCTTGGAGAATTTTGTGAATTTCACCAATAGATGAACCAAAAGATATAAATAACTGAATATAAAATTCTATTTATAGACATAGGGGACTAATTGTGAGAAGACACCAAGAATAAAAACTCACATAAGAGTTATTACCCTTCAACATATACTTATGGACATATTTTACTTTTTGGCACAAGAAGCCATGTTGGAAGAATCATTAAGACTTAAGGAATTCTATAGAATGCCACAACTTTTCAAAACAATATGATACTCGATCGACCCTCTATCGATTGATAGAAAATAACTACATTTTTTTTTTTGGTCTATAAAAGTAGGACTAGTTATCACTTGGGTATTCGGCCCAGTGGTAATCCTGCTCCCAAAAAAGCCTTACCCCTCTATAAGGGTGTGAGTTCGATCATCGGGATCTTCAAAATATATGTTCAATGTGTGAGTATTAGTGTGTGAGTTTAGATTAAAATTCTCTATCATATATAAAAAAAAAAGTCATACTAAAATAATGGCAAAGAATTACACACAAAATGCCTTCATTTTTGTATTTAATTTTATTTTGGTTCACTAAAAGAAATTAATGAGTAAAAGTGAATATATGAGCTTATTTTTAACAAATATTACATCGACTTGTAAGGAGGTGCTTGATACAAACATATCCCATTTCCTTTACAACTTTGCTTTCATGGTGTAGGTGATACTTTCTGTCAAAATAACATAGGTTTTTGAGATTCATGGAGGCTGGAGCTTGCCATTAGTACTTGTTTGCCTCTATCCAATCAATTTTCTTGAAATATACGACGTGTGATAGAAATCTTGTTGATAAAAAACTAAAAAAGACTTAATAAATTATTGTACTAGATGCATGCTTAATAGGTACATGTGACCAAACAATTCTGTGCTACCAAATACAGATTAATGTGTACAATTTTGCAAGATTTTATCAAATACTCATTAAAGAGTTGAAGGTATAATTATAATCTTCATTTTTGCAGAAATAAAATGTTAATTAGCTTTATTAAATAAAAGAGTTTTTTATTTATTAAATAAACTTAATTAACATGCACTTTTGCACATTCACTTCTATGAACAGATTTACACACATCTCTGCAGAGCCTTTTTAGACCGACAGCAACAATAGGACCTAACTTAGGATAAAAATCATGTACCTTAATCAAAGGAAACATCTAGACATGAAAGTGTGTCGGCAATTGAAGTGTGTCGATGACAATTGAAGCTGACATAGCTGAGATTAGTATATGATTTTTAAAGAAATTTGGTGGCTCATCTCACTTTTTAGAAGATTAATTTATAGTTTGCATATATATGTTTTCTTTTTTCCATATGTGTTTAATTAAACAACTCAATTGATTAGCAAAAAAAATAAATAAATTAAACACCTCAATTAAAGTTCTACACTTTCTTGAAATGTGAACACGGCTTGAGACTGGCATTCAACTTAATAACCATTTTCCCCTCTTAAAATTGTCATTAAAGTCGTAGAGAATTCATGTAAAGTACTAGAAGCATTTGACTAGAAGCAGTAAAGCTATACCCCTAATACATATATGACAGTGATTGGAAAGCTGATTAATTTCCTAATTAACTCTGCTCATTTGCATGCAAGAGAAAAGATGGGGTTTGATAATCACCAAAGTAGGTTACCATGAGACAATCGGATAATCAGGTGAGTTTGGATGAGCTTTTTAACTTATTTGTACGTAATTTATTTATTTATATATGGTTTTTTTTTTTTTAAATCTCACTTATTTTTTAAATCTACTTTTTTAACTTTCAGTAAATAAGCTTTCACTAAAAAAAACTAATCCAACACATTCTTAGACATGACCGTGACCATATCTCAATCCTCCTACTGTCCCCAAAAGGAAAAACTAAATAAATAAGTTTTTAATTTTATTTTTTTAAAAAAATCTATAAGAGGGGAAAATGATTTTTGCGCATTTACAAAATAAATTAGAATAACAAATATATAAAATTATTATACACGCAGTATTTCGGGAATATAGGAAGGGAAATAGAAACTTGGAACCCTTAATTTGTTTGGGGTTCCCAAGCTTTCTTTTATTCTCCTGTAGAGTAGAGATGATCTCTCAACAATTCAAAGCAGAGATGTACAAATAACCTTTTTTTTTTTTGTTTTTTTTTAAACCGATATACAAATAACTTAGAAAAGAAGTGTTACATCCTGAGATGATTTTTTGTTGTTGCTGAAATTTGGCATGATTATTCATGAGTACATATCTTCTAAACGAGGAAAAAATCAATAAAATTGAAGACTTACACCTTCTAATTTGTTTACTAAGTACAAGCTTAAACAAGCTTAATCAGAATAATTTTATTTCTTTCCAGTGTATTTTATGGGAATCGACTTAAACTAGAGATTGATTCCTTACCCATAAGATTACAAGTGCAAATATATTTAATTAAATTCTCAATATTGAGGTACTGAAGTTCTTGATATATATTTTAGACAAACAAAAAAGGGAGGCTAGTGGATAATTGGTATATATAATATATTTACATACCCTATGAAAAATTATTCAATATTTTAGAAAACAAATACAACATCCTTTCACATGATTAATGATAAACTCTATCATGATAATTTTACCTATAAAATCTATTACCTTACAGATATGAAGAGAAGCGTGTTTTTTACAGTACCCTATTGCAAAAAATTATTCAATATTAATAAAAGAAAAATATATTATTTTTTACATAAATCACAAAAAAATTAAAATATATTTAATACCTTCACAGATTTTGATGAATTTCTACCGAGAATAAAATCTAAGTTAGCGATTCGTGAGAGAAGCAAGCGTGCTTCTTTTTAAAATACATAATATATTATTTTACCTAACAATATAAAAAAATTATTTGACAAATTTATTATTATTATTCACAGATTAATTGACTAATTTTTGTTAAGTATATAAGAAAAATGATAGGAGTAAATGAAGGTTTTTTTATAGGTCTAAAACCCTAAGCCAATATATATGAAAAATTTGAGAAGAAGAGTACTCTAATGTTTTTTAATTTAATTTTTTAGACACTTAAAAAGCCAATGTTTAGGACTCCCTGAAGGCTTTATAGGCTAAAACCCAAGCCTATGAAAAAAGAAGAAGACACACTTCTAACCTACTCTGACACTTTAAAAAGCTAATGTTTAACTCCCTCCTGGCCTTTTATCACACACTTTAACTTCTCTTTCTAATAAGCGCAACAAAAAGGCGGGCCAAAGCTCTCTTGCTTTTGATGGTTTTTTGTTCTAAAATTCAACAAACATGAGGAGGAGCAAAATTAGGTATAGGAATCTATGACACATTTTACTTTTTTTTCATAAGTCCTTTTCTATTTTGACTTTACATCTTGAAGACAAAAATAAAGATGTGACCTTTCTCTTAGCTTTAGAGTTAAGACTATTCATCCTTGGATCAATGGTTGGATATATTTGCTTTTACTTTTAGGCCATTGATTAGTTAGAATTTTAAAAAGTGTTTTAGAAACTTTTTAAATTTTTTTTTTTTTTGAGAGAAAAAAATGTTCTATATTGTTTTTTTAAAAAATAAATTTGAAAAGGTGTAATTTAAAATATGTTTATAAAAACCAAAAAAAAAAATTGAAAACTGATTTAGTAAAAAACAATTGAAAATTGTTCTATCAACTTATAGTTTCTTGCTTGCTACAACAAACCCATCATTAATGAACATATTCAACACCCAAAATCATTGAGTATATCCCTATTCGCAACAAACCCAACACTCTATCCTCCATGCTGCCAATAAAACCCATCATAATAGTTTTGATACGATTATTTAATGGGTTGTGTTCAAGTTGACCCACGTAGTTTAATACCTCTACTTCAACACAATATGTTTTGCCAATACAAATTACCACTCATAGACCCAACACTTAACTATCATTGCACCTGAACCACAAAATCACCATTTGAGAACCCTTAAGGCCCAACTTATAGGTCTAGATCGCTTGCTCTTTTGTACCACCACCGACTCTACACCAAAGATTGCAAACCTACTAGCTCAACAAAGGTTGGGAATCTTATTGCTCTACAATGCGACCACTAACTTGGCTATGAATTTCCACCACCAACCCCCATTTGAGACCCATTCAATCATGAAATGCCATCAACCACCACTTAGAGGCATCACCAAGTGGGGAAACTATTTGTTCCTCCTAAAGGAGTCCGCCCCCCTCTCACATGGGGTGTGGATCCCCTTTCATGGGTCTTACCCAGAGGCCCACATCCTTATGAGAGGGGAGAGGACCAAAGAATTTCTCCACCAAGTATGAGAGAGAGGAAATGTGATGGAAAGAGAAATGAAGGAGGGGTGTGAACGATAAGAGAGAGAAAGCACAAAAATAAAAGGGTAAATTATATTTTCAAACCCTATAGTTTCAGATTTTAATAAATTAATCTCTATAATTTCAAAAGTAACAAATTAAATCAATACTTTCAAAGAGTAACAAATTTAGCCTCAGGGCAATAACTCTCTCATCTCAAATGAATGTGAGTGCTACTAATTAAATTAAGGAGAATTATAGAATATTCTCGAAATACATTAATGTCGTACGATTTTCGCATTAAATGGTGGGACACATTATTTGTGCGAGAGTAAAGAATTTGACATTAATGTATTCTGGAAGTATTATATAAGTATCCTTAACTTCGTAATAAAATCAATAAAAAATATGAGATGAGAGAGTAGCATCTCGTTTAATTTTGCTTTTAAAAAAAAAAAAAAATCTGGTTTTACTTTGCAGTAACTAAATAACTTTTTTTAAGCTTTGACAGAATGGAAAAGGAAATTCCTACTTTACGCAATCTCAATTAGATTCCCAGCCAATAGAAATACACAAAGCAAACGTCGGGCCTATTAAGAGAAGTCGACGCTCTTTTAAAGAGAATGAAACCACGCCCTACCTATTTGAATGGATCAATCTTACTATGATCAGTGATATAGCACCCATTTGTCTATTATTTTCTTTTATCAGGGCTCACCTTTTTCTTTTTCTTTTTTCTTCTTTTAATTTTATATATAATTTTTTAATAAATTTTATAAGATTTAAACCTATGGCTACAATAACATTGTTAAATTTGGGATCTTAATAAGAATTGTTACTTATAATTAAAAGGATATTATCTTTAAATTATTATGATTTAATTCTTAATATATATATAATTGCTGAAACATTAATTAGTGGTTTACTTGATATTATATTTGTTTAGATCAAGGTTTGTTATGATTATGATTACTCTCTGTCTCACAGTAAATTAAATTTGCAAAATAAAACATATTTTAAAATAACAATTTTCCGAAAATAATCCTAAGTAGATAATGTTTGTTGGAATTTATCTATGGTCATTTATCAAAAAAAAAAAAAAGAATAATGAAGAAATTATCTATGATCATATTCATCACTTTTATTTTGCTTTTTTAAAATATGTACTTTAAGAAAATAGTTTACCTCCAAACCAAATTGGAGGAATCTTCGTTCAATCCATCCACTCAACTGGTGAATTGTTCTAATACCCCAGTGATGATGTGACGACTTATAAGACTAATCATGTATACTTTTAGTCATATGATTAATTTAATGAGTCACATGATTTGTTTAAATAATAAAAATAGATGGTTTTATAAATTGCCGCATAGTAGGTTGGAGGAAGATTCTTCTAAACTGGTTTGGCGGTAAACTTTATCGGTATTTCTGGTTTGGAGGAAATATAGCTGACATCATTCGACATATGTATTGATCATGTGAAATACATGACCCAGTTAGCCTTCAGTTAACTGAACCAAACCCACTTCACCATTCCTAGTCCCTTCCCATTTTTTGTCTCTTTCATCAGAGTATGTCTCTTCCATTAATTTCCAGAAGGTGCCATATCCAACGTAACAACAAAACTATAGACCTTGAAAGATGGACTTTATGTCTTAAGCTAGCATCACTCCAATTATATTAAAATACTCACCTTGGTTCTAGTGTTGTCATTGTTGATAGCTAGCAAGAGTGACATATATTTGACCATATTCATCTTAAAATGAATCACTGTGCAAATACCCTGGCGAAAGAAGCTTAAGGTTGTTAGAACTATTTTAATTTTGTATTCAAATCTTCTAAATCATATTGTAAGCCAACTTAGATTGATACATGTGATTTCTTATAATGAAAGTTAATAAAAGTAAAGGCAATCGTGCTCGGCACGCACTCATGTTGTGAGTGGCATTAGCACATTCCATACAATTGCACCTAACGGCAGGTGGCAACATAAAATGATGTTTGGTTGGTTTCCAGATTATTCTTCTTCTCTGTGTTTCTTTAAAGTTACAGTTACTCATCTCTGATCAGTGATCAACAACAGGTATGTGCAAACTATCACTTTCTAAACTTTACAATGTTTGGTTTCTTGGGTTTCCAATCTTTTTTGCTTAATCATCTTGTGTTGTTTCTAGTTAAAGAACCCTTTAATTATCTTTCTTTCATCTTTTTCTTTTCATCTTGGGGTTCTGCCTTGATATTAGTTCCTGGAAATTTTTTTTTTTTTTGGACCAATTGAAGTCATGTGTGATCATTTTGTTGCCAAAAGTGGATTTGCTAAAAGCCTAAAAGCTTTCTTAATTTCTTTTTTGTTATATAGGCTATCCTTTTGGGAACCCCTTGTTAACAAATTATTATTCAAAGAACAGACTTGTCCCTAATTTCCCTAACCTAAAGATTAGTAGGGTAATTGCACCACATTTTGTTCTGCTTAGGAATAGGAGACATTATCGTAATTTAAGAGAAGTTGAATTCTCTAACTTAAAGTCACGCCAGCAGTTTCACTTTAGCCAATGTTCAATTTGTTTCCCGCTTGTGGTTTTTGACTTGCTTTGATGATTTCAATGCAATTTAAACTTTTTTCTTTAAATAATTCATGTGCTATGACATTCTGTGATGGCCCCAAAGTTTTCTCTTCCTTTTTTTCAGGGTCATTTTAATTAAAAAATCCATTGCCGTTAACATATGTATTTTGGTGTTACATTAATTCTCCAAATGCCTTAAGTCACTTAACACACTGTATCATCAAGGACTTGCTTTCAGTCACACAGGGTAGTTCAAATATAGGGCCACTATAGATGGTACAAACTTTGAATTTAGAGCTTCTCTCATGGGTAAGTAACTTTGAATTTGAGAGTTAAACCAGAATAAAGCCTCAAGTTTTCAGTGGAAGCCACATTTAATTAGATGTTAGAGGCTTCCAATTATATTAGCCATCATAATAATGTGTGTCTTCCTGCAAGGGATTGATAAGAGCTGGGGACCACTAAATTTTGGCCTCAGGATCACCACATAAAGGAAGCCTGTCCAAGATGATAAGATTTCTATCTCTTTTTGTCAATTTCCTTATCCTTAATGTCTGTTCCTCCAAAATATGGCCTTTATAATGCAACAATAAAAAGAAATGGAATGCAAGTCCTTCATCATTTTTAAGTGTTGAAGTAACCAAAATGATTCTTATGTGATCATTTACCTTTTATTGAACTAAGCTGCTGAAATTTTATTTTATATTTCTTTTTCTATTTTCTCCAGATTCACTCAAATCCAAATTATTACCTTTTGAAATCTGAAACAATGTACCCTGGTGGATACACTGCTGAAGTTACGAGCTTATCTCCTAACGCAACAGATAAAGATGTTTACGATTTTTTCGCTCACTGTGGTGCAACTGAGCATGTTGAGATTATCAGGTGCAACTCATTTACCCTGCTTCTAGTAGCTGAAAATATATCCACTTATCAATTGAATCTCCAATTGGTGGTTTGATCATAGTTATATTTGGAATTTTGTCCATGCTATATGTAAATGGTCAAAAACCCCAATGCCATTGTGTGACTTGAAATTGATTCAAATTATGCTTGGACATCCATTTAATTTTTTACAAGTATAATGAATTTTACTTAGCCTTGACATCTCCATAATCTAGAATGGGGTCATTAAAGACATTGATGCTGTCACCTTGATTTATGGAGTACTACGAATGTTAAGATTTCATGATGTTAGACTTATATATTTGACTTTCAGTTCTCATTTTCTGTACTAATTTCCAGAATGGCCCCATCACTCACATTAATAGACTTCTAAATATATTGATTTTGATCATAATTTTTCCATTTGATAACCAATATGCTCTTAATAATATCTTCAGGCCCAATCAAACTTAGAAAACCAGATAAAAAAGTGAGGATACTTTGAATTTACAACTCTGAACTCAAATGGTTACAATAAGCTTCCAAATTATCTTCTTTTTTCCTCCATGAATCTAATAACCAAAAGGAAGATACCTGATATCTAGTAGCAATTCTAAAAAGCTTTGTGATAGATGCACTTAATGTGGCAATTGAATTTGTTATGTATACTTTTGAATTTGTTTATTGATAGTAGACTCTCCTATGTGTTATTCTGCAGCCTTGCTATGTGTTTTAGTTGTAACACAAGCTTAGACTTGCTTGTATATACACAAATGAAAACATGAACATACATATTATTCTTTAAAACTGAGAGAAAGTAATTGGCATCCAGTTAGTGTTCAAGTGCTCTTAATACATCCCACTCATTGTGCTCTCTACTAGCTCTTGATTATGAACATTTTTTCATATTTGCAAGGCATAAGGTTTATATAACTAATTGAATGCATTATATGTGTCTGATTTGCATATTGCTTTCTTTGTTGAAAAACAGATCGGGGGAATGTGCTTGTACTGCATATGTGACATTCAAAGATGCTTATGCTTTGGAAACTGCTGTTTTGCTTAGTGTAAGTTTCTTTGCAAACTCTCTGGGAAGAAAATGATTACTTAATATATTTGTGGAAATAAACTAGTGGCCTATTCATGTAGATATGTGGATACACCAGTTTATTGCCTTCCTCAACCTGTTATCTTTTTTTTTTTGGGGTGAATTTGTGATAAGTATTGGTCTTTTCTAATCATACTACTTTGAGTGTTTCAATATTGTTTTATTTGGATGTTAAATATTGTGCCAAGGGGAACTAAAATGGCTTTCTCCATTATTCTTAGTTGTGTAATTTGACAAGAGTGTAAGCCAGAGACATTCTAAGAACACCAATGTGTTCATGTTTCCTTTGAGAAGAGTTTAGAACTTTTTCTGTATGAATAGTTTATAGTAATGTTCATATAACTCATCTAAAAATGAGAATTAAGATATAGGTATTCCTAATTCAACTTACCAACCAGTACTATTCATGTTCTCTTGAGAATCAGCACAAAATAGCAAGTTGTAATTGTTGCTTCTCATTTTAAGTGTTCAACTGTCTATGTGAAACAATTCAGTGATTTTTTTTTTTTTAGGGATAAGATCTAAGTTATTTGAAAGTTAATTATAATTTATTTTTCACCAAGTTACATTCAAATACTTCCAACTGGAAATACTAGATTTCTTATTATTACATGAATTGATGATAACATTTTTCACTTCACATTGTTGTATATATTCATCTATGATATTTTGGATATAAATCATTCACTCCAAGTTTCCCTCAATAAATTGGATACTGCCTTTTATCTTTACGAACTAAATTGACTTTTCATCGGGTGTTGAATTGCCCTGAACCGAAAGTTCCACTTGCAATGAATGAACATTAACTATATTGCATCCCAAGGTCACAACTATCTGATTTTCACATATCAGTATTTGCTCATTTGGTCCAATCATGTGTTTCAGGGAGCTACCATTGTGGATCAATGTATATGCATACAACATTGGGGAACATATATCAATGAATCTGATCCTTGGAACAGTCCATCTTGGAATCCCGAAGATAATAGTAGCTCAACAGTATGCATCGTTCCTTCTACTGGTAGTAGGAGTTGATTGATTGTTTCATTATAGAAAACTATGATTTACATGATAACCGTTATGCAAGGGAACATTGTTAGCTAGGGAATTCATCATAGGAATTATTAGAAGGAAATTTTAGTTGTTACTAAAAGAAATTCATAGAAGTGCCAGGAATTCTGAACTAGCCTCTCATCCATAATACCATATTATGAAATAAAAATGCTTTATATCCCAGATGAGCAAAACTGAGAACATACAATTTCTTGTTTAAATTTGCATTTTTTACTTTCATGTTCTGTTTGAGCTAACACTTTAGCAGGTTATTCATACACGACAATGTGCCTCGACCCCTGGAGGAGCTGTAACTGTAGCTCAGGAAGTTGTTCAAACATTGCTAGCCAAGGGATATGTTCTAGGGAAAGACGCATTAATTAAGGCGAAAGCATTTGATGAGTCCCATGGAGTCTCAGCTATCGCAGCAGCCAAGATTGCCGAGCTTAGCGATAGAATTGGACTGACTGATAAAATTCATTTTGGCATGGAAACTGTTAAGACTGTGGATGAAAAATTCCATGTTTCAGAAATCACCAAGTCAGCTGCAACTGTAACTGGGACAGCAGCTGTAGTTGCAGCAATGGTTACGGGGAAAGCAGCTGTTGCAGCTGGTCATGCTGTAGTCAACAGCACTTACTTTGCCAAAGGAGCACTTTGGGTTTCAGACACATTGAATCGTGCAGCTAAAGCTGTAGCTGAATTGGGTAGCGAAGGTAGTAAACAAATAGATTGACACTAGAAACTCTTACAGTTGGCTTATACAAATAATTGTCTTGTCCTGGAAACTGTTCAGTTTTAGATTGAATCTTTTTGGATTAGTTAATATCTTGTAATTTAATGTACCAGGTCTACACTTTGTTCTTTTTACAAAATTTAAGATTCTCTATCATATGTCTAAGAGGAAAAGCAATATTGGATTTTTGATTGACTAGAATCCCCATGGCTAGAAGGGAACCCTCGTGGGCCTTTTTCGGATGCATTTTCCATTTTTGTTAGTAGTGAATTAAGTCTTAGGCACATTTCAGTTTTATTAGGTACTCTTGGCTTGCGTGACTGCATTGTTGTGCATTATAAGGCAATTGAGGTCTGATACTCTCCAGTCATTAAAATTCTGTAACCATATTAGTCATTATGCAATTACATCAGGAGACAGGAGGGGATGGGCTTGGCAGAGCCGAACTTAGGGGTCATTTAGCCCACAACTTGTCGAGCCAGTGTAAAGTCAGCTCCTTAATTTATTTGGACTTGACAACCTCGGCCACATGCAGCGTCTTCATCCCAAAATCAAACTGAACAACCGGTAGGGGAGTTGCCTTTGAGCGGCTTGGTCGAGTTTCCATCGGTTTCAATAAGGGTTTCCAAATGGATTGTAGTGTTGCGAGTTCTAATGTCCATTGTGGGCCCATCCTACATAAGGGTCTGTGAGTACGCCGTAGGCGTCGTGGGTTAGAGCGGAGAAAATGAATTATTACTTCGGTTTTAAATGGACAGGGAATCACTTTGAACCTCACATGCAAAGGAAGGTGTTAGGCAAACAAATCCGTCCCAACCACTTGGCTGAACTTCACTTGTGTTATTAGGGCGTATCTTAGGAAAGCTTACTAAGAAAACCTTGGTCTAATCACACATTTAATTTGAGGTACCCTATTTATCGCATGCTAAATTCAGGGTCAAAGTTTAGGAAAGGAAAGAAAAGCAAAACACCATTCTAGAGATTTGAATCAATAATCAAGGGTAGCCTTCATTTGCAATCTGTTTCCCATGAAGATCAATTTATTGATTTGTTCACCAAGTCGGAAAATTAGGTCGCCTTAATGGTCTCCACTTCAAACTTAAGCGGGTTTCCATCACGTCACCTTGAGTTTATGGGAGGATGTTATATATTGCAATTTTTTGGAAAGGGTCTCCTCCCATTGCATCCTCTAATTTCTTTCAATTTTTAGCTAGAATTACAACATGTGGCATTTATTTCATTTTTTGTGGTTTCCATGAGTGTTTTAAGATCGTTAGATTTTTTTAAGTGCCACATGTTATAATTCTAGCTAAAAAATGGAGGGAATGAGAGGATCTCAATGGGAGGAGATCCTCTCCCGCAATTTTTAGCATTGTACACGCTTTTAGCATTGATTTTACTATGCTTTTTCAGGCTAAAATCAAGGCATATCAATTGTCTTTGATTCAAACTTAATCAAGGGTCCAATAGGCGATTGAGGAAAAACTATTCAATACACCGAGAGTAATGTTTCATCTTTTCACATAAATGATAAATCTCACTATGAGTTTAATTAGTAGGACACAGTATTATGTGAGTTGAGGAATCATTGTTTTGGAGTATATTGTATAATTACCAGTAACTTTCATGTCTTTAAATATCTGTAATCGTGCAACTTCCTTTGGCAATTACAACTCCTATACATTAAATATTCAACGGTAAATTATATTTTAGATCAATGCTAGAGTGTAGAGACCGCTGTCCGATTTGTGAGGACCACGATTGATGATGCAAATGTTACTGTTATGTGAGTATGTGATCCATTCAAGCTGGACCGGCATCAAGTCCTAACCCAATTAGGCATTTAATTTGACTGGTCTTACAAGTTGTCATGGTCTGCGAGTTCACGGCACCAGTCATGCCAAGCACCATGCCAACGTGCTTTACTGTGCTTGCTGTAAGCCCGTGACAACAGGCAAGGACACTGACTAGATAGATGACTCCTACAACATCATAGTCATAGAATGTTAGATAATGACATGTATTTCAGAGTAGGCCTTACTTTGATTTTCGGGTGAGTGTTACATGTGTTCAAACTTCATAAAGTCATTGGGTGATTGTTAATTTTTCACTTTCACATTTAATGAACCAACTTCCTCATTCTCGCTGCTTTTGTTCACATGTCAACTACTTTCTAATTCTCTAATGCACTTTCGTGTCTGCCAACCATATATCATAATACTTATTCTGCATCCTTGTCAACCCTTAGAAGAGCTTTTGTTACATATCCATGTACATTTAAACGACCTAAATTACTCAAACAAACAAACAAACAAACAAACAAATTCGGTGGGGCGAAGTTTCCATCAGTCTTTACAACCCAACCAACACCTTAATTAATGTGCTAATGTTGTGTCATTATGAAGTTACATGGCCATATTTTTATTGTCTTTGCCTTAATTGTGAGTCTTGAAAAATAAAAAGTTAAAACCAATGCCTCCCCCCTAAAAAAGCTAAAAAGCGTCTACTGTTTAGTTGGTTTGAATTGGTGTATGGCAAACGTAGCAAAAAGAAGTAAGTTAGCACATAGATTTTTACAACCTCCTTACAAGCAATGCTAGCGACAAAAAATATTTTACAACCTTTTTTCATAATTTGTGGAGGTGATAAAATTTGAAAGGAACAAGTTGTTCGTTAAAATTAGAAAAATCTCTTAGACCAACTTGTGGACCCAGTTCAGCAGTTCGGCCAGAACCGAACTGGTCCATGTTCGGTCCAAGCCGAATAAGATAATTGTCTGGAAATGCCAATAGCGATCCTGTTCGGCCAACATCCAAATGATCTGGGATCGTTCTCAGATACCCCATTTAATGCTAGAAATATCTCTGAGGTACTACATTAAATGCAACTCTTGGGTTGATGCCAGGAGCAAGTTATTGCGTGCTGCTATTCAAAAACCAGAAATGTTGGCAGCAGCTCCTGGATTGAGGCCAAGACCAGGTTATTGCGTGTTGCTGTCCAAAAACCATAAATGTTGACAGAAAGGAGATTCAGGAGATCAAAAAGAGTGGATAAATATCTAAAACAATATCTAACATTGCAGGGGTATAAATAGTAGAACAGACTTTGTTGAAGAGGTACGCAAATATATTTCTCTGAATTTCATCTTTACAAGTGATATATGTTTTTGTTTTAGTTCATAACTAACAAAAGCATCGGAGGATTATAGGTCAGCCCCCACTGGGTTGTCCAAGAATCTGAGGCATTTAATCTGTGTTTTCAGGTGAGTGAGTTATCGAAGCAGGGCTTGTAGTTCGTTTCATTAAAGGGGGCATCTCCATATTAGTCAGCCTTTCTAACTTGAAAAAATCAACACCTCCAATTTGTTAAAATGACAAATGTAAGTGGGTGATTCAAGAAGCATGGAACTGTATCAAAGATTTTTAGTAAGACCGAGCATGGGTAACACCAGCCGAGTGACCAATTAGGGACAATGGGTTGGGGGGTTCGGGGTTGATCATATTAGTTTTGTCTTGTGTCGCTAGAAATTTTATTTCTCAAATGGTTTTCAATGCCATAACCAAAACTTAAATGCGACATTAATTGATCCATTTCTGTTAGGTGATGCCATAACCTCATACATAACAAAACTGTTTTTGAAACATTAATGAAAGGTAACTGTATTTGACAAGGAGCTCTTTTCATTGCTTGAACTATTTTCGCACACTATGTCATTTTCCTCTCTACCTCTTGAGGCTTTCCATCACAGACTGATTATGATTTGATTAGCCGGAAAAGTGTCATATAGCCTATAACCTATTGTGATTTTCTTGGCTCAAGGCCCATTTGGGTTTGAATAAAGTAACATGATTTCTGTACATATTTGGCACTTATTATTTGTATCATTTATGTGTTCCTTGTTGCTTGCACCTTGTGTAAATTGCACTACAAGAATATTTAGCAGTTTATGATATTATAAAGTTGCAGTCTCTTAAGTCTTTTAAGGTTTATAGCATCAGAATAAGGAAGGGGGTTATTTTCTTCCTTTGAATTTTTGGCTAATTGAAAATTTGCTCCAATATTGAAATAGTAGCATCAATTTTAGTGGCAATACTTAATTAGAGTTTGACAACACAATATCTTGGAATTTAATTGGGTAAATGAATTACCAAATTTGCTGCCTCTTTGGAGGGGTTGAAAATATACTATTAGTCCTTTCAAATTGTTCGGTAGCTTTCAATCTTCCGTTTGAATCTTTGAAAGCAATTAAGTTGAGCTTTAAGCAATTCTTACCCCAATATGTACTTGCTGAAGTCTAAGCAGGATTTGACCATATTACTTTTCCTTTCTTTTTTGTCAGTTGACCTCTCTCCTGTCTTTTTCCTTCTTTCTTCGCCTAATTATTATTATTATTCACTAGCTTACCTTTCTTTGTATGTAAGCATCGTCCATTAGTTCTTTTTTGCAAGCATGATAAGCCCATTAGTCCATTTGTTTGGTATGCGAATATGTTCTTTGTGTGTGAGCATGTTAGTAGTTGGATTATTTGGCCATCTGTCTTTGTGTGAAAGCATGTTAGCGTTAGGGGCATTGGTTCATTGGTTCTTGTTTTTGAGCATGTTTATTGTGTTCAGGCATATCTTAAATAGGGGCATTGGCCCATCTGTCTTTGTTTGTGAGCATATTAGCACTAGGAGCATTGGTCCGTATGTTTTGCATGTAAGCATGATTTGTTCTTCATTGGCATGTTTGTTTTGTGTGCAAGCATGATTTGTTTTTCATTGATCTGATTGTTTGTGTTTAGCAAATGTGAACATAAAGGAAGCACATAACTGTGTGTGATCATGCATAATGTTTAGTCCAAACATCATTGAACATCGGACCACATCTTCCATAACCAGATGATACGATCTAGACGATGACTAGGTTAAAACCAAAGGTGATTGTTTTAAGTTACATCAAGATTTTCAGGATATTGTGAAACTAAATTTATGTCCATCCAGTATTTTCAAAATTATTTTTAATCATAGACATGAATTTCTGTATTCCCATGGCTTTATCAAAACCAAACCTGTGACATCATCTAACATGTATCAATTTTGATTCATGCAGTGTATCATGGGACATATGCACCTAAAATTTGGTCAAGTGTTATTATTTACTTTGTAATGCATAACATTAGAAGGGATAATAAAAAAATTTTCGTTTGAAAATCGTCGTAGGGTGTCTCACACCTTTCCCATGTGCAACTGAACTCCTAAATCTAAGTTTTTGGTTTGAAATATGATTTGAACTAGGGCAATTCTTTGGTCCCGTGGGATTAAATACATGTAACTTGGAGTAAGCTGCATATCATATGGGGTAAAATGCATGTCCATCTTACCCAAACCCCACCACGGGACCAATGTAGCCCCTTTGAACTATCATTGGTAGGAGAACCATAAGATCCTTAAAACTTGACCATAGGAAAAAGAAATTAAATATAACTGACCAATCACATCTTAAAAATCGCAAGGATTGGTACCAACTCCATTCACTCCAAACACGGCCACACATAGTCACTACCTCGCACACACAAGAGCAAGCTCACATACATGGAAAGAGAGAATGTCGTCGTTCGCAAGTGGTCAAACCAAGGTCGATATCAACATGAGCAATCCAATTCTTAGTCAAAACCAGTCAAATTAAATATTTACATTATTTTCAAAGAAATTTTGATAATTTACATCCAATTCGGGGTAATTAGCTTGATTTATTGGAACTTGGGTATTAGCAAGGGTAAAATGGTAATTTTAGGGTACCTATGTTGCATTTAATTTGAAAATTAATGGGAAAATGAGAATTCGGAAAGGGTATTACATACCATACAATATTGGTTTAAAACCATGAAGAATTATATCTCTCTTAATAGCATCGAACGTCATAACCTAGAGAATTGATAGAATAATCTAAAATGAGACAAATCAATATAATTTGATATAATTATCCAAAAAATATAATTTGATATAAAATTCAACTACCCCATGGCATCATATTTGGGTTTAAAATGTGCAAATTATCATAGTTTTGAAGACTCAAATATACGATTATATAAATTCAGGGAAGCTACCATCCCTGACTAATATTTATTACAAAAACTTTTAAGACTTAGACCAATCCTGAGATTCCTTCATTTCTATCTGAAACATAACCCATGATAAATGTTAAACATAACTCAGTAGTAAAGTGGGTATAGAAAAACATAGAAGAATATGCATATAGTAAAACAAGTAGGTGTTTAGTTATCTATAATGATTATCTAATGCGCAAAAAAAAAAAAAAAAAAAAAAGCAATATACCTTATAATTTAATAAACGTACTACTAAGTATGTTTATTGAAGGCAAAAATACACTTTGTGTCCTTATTTTTTGGGAGTGTTTTCATTTTAGTCCCTCTATTTTATAATGTTTCATTTTAAACCTTGGTTTTTGGATACAAGTTAATTTAAGTCCTTACTCTCCCTATTTTCTTTATTCTTTTTAATCTTCTCATCAAACATAACATATGTTCAAAACACCAAGGTCTAAAATGAAAGATTATAAAACATAGGGATCAAAATGAAAATACCCCCAAAGTATTAGGACTTAAAGTGTATTTTCAAATTTTGATTTTTAGTGAGCCTCAATTTTTGAAAGTATTAAAATTTAATTGAAAATTAATGGAAAACCAAATTTCCATTAAAATAAGAATCAATCAAGCTTTCTCCCTCATGTAGTTTGTGAGAATTTTAATTTCTACAATTTTCTAGGAAGGAATATAGAAATAAGAAAAATTTTCTAACAAAAATAAATTTTAAGAATAACATATCATTTATTTCAAATGAAAGAAAATTATGAAACCATGGGCATTGTGGAAGCATGCCCAAATTATGCTACCTACTCAATTATTTATCTAACACTCAGTTTAATTTAAACGGTTATAGATAAGACATTTTTGTATGGGTTTAAATTTGATTCCTAATCTATAAAATCAAGTGTGAAATCCTTTCGCACATCTTAGTACATAAGGTCAATGACATAATCTTATGTCCATGTTTGGGATAAGTTTCATTTGAGTGACTTGTATTCATGAAAAGCTATTAGTTGCATGCATATAATATCTATATAAAAAAACTAGGACTACCTTATGGAATTTGCATATGAAATACATCTCAGTCGTTTTTGTTACGATGTTCCTCGTACCATTGAATCGAACAATTTCCAACATCAAACTTATGCCGCCCATATATTTTTTATGCATAATAAATTAGCATCTATAACCTTATGATGCATTGGGTCATGTGGGTGCATCTTTCCCATGTAATAGGCAAAATTCCAAATTACATTTATCATATCGTTGTCAAGGTCTACTTTAATTAAGTTATATCTTATATGTTTCCATATGATGTTCAAGGCAAATAAAAAATTCACTGTCCATATTATTGAGCTCTAAAGTATAAGGCTGTGGGGTCTGAAGTGAAGAGGGGTGGAAAGATGTAGAGGTCAGATCATTAGCTTGTACACCAACAAGTATAAGGATAACCAAACCCATCATCACCACCTTAAATTTTCTCATAAATTTCTTACCCATAGATTTTATACCACTTCAGAAATTTTCGTTGTTTTGAAGTTAAATTCAAAACAATAATTAGGACTTAAAACCCTTACACCTTATATAAAGTTAAATGACTATAAAGAATGTAAATTATAAATTGATATATTCTTAAAATATATATATATATATATATATATATATATATTTCAAATAAATATTGTTTAAGAATTGTGACTTTTAGATGTACAAGAGCAATAGTTAGTTACCTTCTAGTTTAAGGAATACTTTTCTGTTAGAGCCATAAGGTTTTGTAATTACTTTTATGTTAACTTGTGATTTTTAGCAAAAGTCACATAATCCAATCCAATACAATCCAAGGTATTACACTTGGAGCCAGTCAGCCAGGTGACGATTGAACATATAAGGTCATTTTCATATTAGTTTTTAAGACTTTTTTATTTTATTTAATTGATTGTTTCCTCTTTTTTGTTGTTGAAAGTTTCATATGTTTTATGATCAAATTTTACCACATCTCTTCAAGGGATTAATTCAAGTGTGATTAAAATTTTAATAAATATCTATTTGATTATATATTTGGGAAAATTATAGTTTACCTTACTATGATTTGACACTATCACAATTTAGTCCATAAACTTTCAATTACTACATTTAACCCTTTAAGGTTTCAATTAAAATAATATCATTAACATTTTGTAAAAAACCTTAGGGAGTTCAAATTTAATTAGTGAAATAAGTTGTATAGAACTAGATTGTAATTGGGTCAAACCATAAGTAGTAAATTCTTTGTCCTCAAAAAAAAAAAAAAAAAAAAAAAAAAAAAAACTATTAATTTTGATGGAACCCTAACAATTTCATTTTAATCCAAACTTTACAGGTTCATGTCGACATCGAATCCAACTGGCTTGACCTACCCGCAAACAACGAATTGGTTTTTCTTTTTGGTCTTTCTCTATATATGTGTGAGAGTGTTTACCATTATTACTACTTGCAGGGAGGGGAGTGACTGAAGTGTATAGAGTCGCCACCAATCATTAGGATTTCATAAGGTGTGATTGGTCACCTATGTGTAACTGCTTTAACCTAAGCCAAAAATTGGAAAACTTACAACGAGAAAGACACAATCTACATCCCATTAACTAAATTCGAGGGTTACTTTACAAAGTGAGTTGGTATTAGGCACCTACCTCGCCTGATCTAAGATCGATCTCCTAAAATATAGTGACCAATATAAATAAGTTTACCTAACCTTCATACATTTAATGAAAAAAATAAAAAATAAAAACAAAAATAAAAAACAATATACACACTACCGATTGCATAATCATAGATTGAAGCTAATAAGCAAAAGACTCAAAAGGGTTAGTCATGGCCTACGAGTTCACGACACCAATCATGCCGACCACCATGCCAACGTGCTTGCTGTGCGGGCCTTAAGCCCGTGACACAAGGCAAGCACACTAGACCGAATGCCAAGATATTTGACTCCTACTTGCATCATAGTGATAGAATGTTAGATAACGACATGTATTTCATGGTAGGTCTTAATTACTTTCATTTTCGTGTAAGTAATTTTGTTTTTTGTTTTTAGGTGTTATAAGCATAGGGAAAAATATGTTTAAAGTTTCAACTCCTATTGTATCTATTCTTGTGAATATAACATTAATGCATTTTATTTTATTTTTTGTATAATTCAATAATTAGGAGAAGGGAATTTGAATCTTGAATGTCTCATTTGGAGAACACTCAGAAGTTCAAACTAGTTGAGCTCCAAGCCTCTTGATTACATTAATGCAAACTTCATAAAGCCATATGGGGTAAATTGCATGTCATTTGAAATAACATTGAAAGTAAGATGTGTGTCATATACATGCTACCCTAAAATACATACATCTTACCCTAAATGATATAACTTACTTAATTTGAACTATCATTAGTAAGAGAACCCTAGAATCCTTAAAATTTGACAATAGGCAAAAGTAATTACATATGGTTGGTTAGCCAATCACATCTTAGAAATATCCCAATGATTGGTGCCAACTCCATTCACTTTATTCACTCCTCACACGGCCAAACATAATCACTATCTCGCACACACGAGAGCTAGCTCACATAAATGGAAAGAGAGAATGTTGTCATCCATGGGTGGTCAAATCAAGGTTGATATCAACGTGAGCAATACAATTCTTGGTCAAACCAAAATCAAACATATTAATTTAAATATTTACAGTATAATGAAATTCTAATAATTTACATCCGATTAGGGGGAATTAGTTTGATTTATTGAAACTTAAACATTACCAAGGGTAAAATGGTAATTTTAGGGTACTTATGTTGCTTTTCATTTGACAATTATGGGGAAAAATGAGAATTCATAAAGGGTATTACATTCAACTATACAATATTGGTTTAAAACCATGAAGAATTATATATTTCTTAATAGCATCGAACGTCACCTAGATAATAGATAGAATAATCTAAAATGAGACAAATCAATGTAATTTGAAATAAAATTCAACTCCCACATGACATCATATTTGAGTTCAAAATGTGCAAATTAACTTAGCTTGGAAGACTCAAATATACAGATAACTAGTCGCAAACCTGTGCGATGCACAGGAAAATTATTGAAAATAAAATCTAAATTAATTTTGATTCCTTTTACTTCTTTTGTTGAAGGACCAGGTTTGGTTACAAACCAGTTTGTAGCTCGTATTTGCTATAACTCACTACGTGGACAGCTTATAAGACCATCCACATGTATTATTTAAAGAAGTCACATGACTTATTAAATAGGTCATGTGACTAAAGTACACATGGATGATCATATTAATTGCCATGTAATGGGTTGTAGCAAACTAGCAATAAACCAGTTTGTAGCCAAACTCTGTCCTTTGTTGAATTTTTTTTTTTTTGTTCAAAATGTTGTAGGCAAGATTGATAAAAAGACTTCACGAATCGGATTTAGGATAGATCCTACTTTTTGGTTTAAAAAAATAACTAAGAAAGTATTTACCATAGGATAATTAAAATTTAATATAATGTAATTTTTCTTTTGGCATAAGTTGAATATAGTCTGTTTTATAAAACAAAAAAAAAAAAAAAAAAAAAAAACTCTAAAAATCTTGATGAAAATTGATAATTATGATTATTATTAAAAGATATTTATATTGTGTTTATATATGGAATATATTTTAGTATTAGACATTAATTATGATTGTGTTTTATATATAAATATGATCATACTTGAATTTATAAATTCAATTTCATATATAAACATTGAATTTAGTATAAACATTCAATTTCAAATAAACATACATTGTGTTTTAGTATTGAAAATTAATTATGATCATACATTGAATTTATATTATGTCTAATACATTGAATTTATATTATGTTTATATATCTTTTAATAATAATCATAATCATAATTATCAAGTACATTAGGTTCCTAGTTGAATTCAAATACATTGAATTTAAATATTCTTGAAAAAGATAACTTTATTTGTGTTTCATTGATTAATGCAACCATGTGTTTGAATTCAATTGGGGAATCTAATGTACTTGACCTAAGGAGCTGTACTTAAGTTTTACCCTAAGTCTTATACCAATCTTGAGATTCCTCCAATTATATCTAAAACATAACCAGTGATAAATGTTAATCATAACTCAGTAATTGATGTGGTTAAAAAAAAAAAAAAGAATATCTATATGGTAAAACAAGTAGGTGTTCAGTTATCTAACAATGATATCTAATGCACAAAAGGAAAGAAATTTACATTATATCTAAGTATGTTTATTGAATTTTAGTGAGCCTCAAATTAGCATAGCATTGAAGACTCAAATATACAGATAATATGAATTCAGGATATCTACTATACCTAACTAATATTTATTACAAAACTCAAAACAAGAGGTACTATAAAATTTACATATAGTAGCTTTAAATCCTTAGACCAATCCTGAGATTCCTCCAATTCTATCTGAAACATAACAAGTAAAAAATAAAAATAAACACTCATCGCTTGCATAATAAAAAATTAAAGCTAATAAGCAAATGACATAAAAGGGTTTGTCATGGTCTGCGAGTTCACGGCACCAGTCATGCCAACATGCTTGCTGTGCTTGCCTTAAGCCCGTGACACCAGGCAGGCACACTAGACCGAATACCAAGATAGTTGAGTCCTACATGCATCATAGTCAATTAGTCATAGAAAGTTAGATAATGACAAATTGACATGTATTTCATGGTAGTTCTTAATTACTTTCATTTTCTTGTCAGTAAATTTTTTTTATTTTTTTGTAAGATGTTATAAGCATAGAGAAAAATATGTTTCAAGTTTCAACTCTTATAGTATCTATTCTTGTGAATATTATATTAATGCAAAAAAGTAAAAAATAAAATAAAAAATAAAAAATAATTTGATAATTCGATAGTTGGGATGAGAGAGAGGAATTTAAATTTTGGATGTCTTTTTTGGAGAACAACATAATATGTCTGCAAGTTAAACTGCCTAGAAGCCTCTTAGCTACATTATTGCAAACTTCATAAAGCCATTGAGTACTTATTTTTCACTTTCACATTAAAGGAGCCAACTTCAGCATGCTAACTACTTTCCTTCACATGTCAACTACTTTATAATTTTCTAATGCTTTTCCTTGGCTGCCAACTATATATCATAATACTTGTTGGATATGCATGTCCAGTTTCTTTTCAAGCAATTTTTAGACCTTTTCTTTCCCAAAAAATAAATAAATCGGTGCCGCGTAGTTTTCATCACTGTCTTTACAATCCAACCAACTCCTTAATGTGCTAATGTTGTGTCACTCATTATGAAGTTACATGCATATTATTTTATTGTGTTTGCCTTAATTGTGTGTAAGATCTCACCCTACATGTCTGCCAGTTTTTTTACTAAACAAAAACTAAAAAGCCTCCACTGACTTGGTTTGGTGTATGGCAAACTTATATCTTAAACATCGCAAAATAAATAAAGATTCTGGCCTTTTCTGATTTCATCAGCTTCGTATTTCTTTTAACACCATTATGTGGCTTTCCTTTCACACATTTGGTATGCCAGTTTCCTGAAAATCTGCAGATTATATTAAGAGCAAAGAGGCAAGAGCAATGCTACCGATAAAATATTCAACAATCTATTTTTATAACTTGCTTAGGTTGCAAGTTTGATTGAAGCAACAAGATTATCACATGAATCCATCGATTATTGATATTATTTTTATTATGTATCAATCACAACAAGTAGTGTTAAAAGATGTGAAAAAAAAAAAAAAAAAAAAATTTGATACTTTTATTATTGTTATATTAACTAGTATATTTATCCAATATTAACATAAAATTCCATGAGCATAGAACTTTTTGATCATATTAATTATTATATTGAAGACAATCTAAATATATAGATTTTTTTTTTTTCATTTTCCGTTTTAGTGAACTCAATTGGTAGTCTTTTATCCTCAAATTAGTGATCTAGAATCAAATTTCGTCAACACAATCATTGATCATATTAATTATTATGTTAAAATACAATCCAGCAGCATGGATTTTTTTTTTTTCTTTTCTCCCCTGGTTTACAAATATCAATGCCACAACCAAAACTTATTAAATGCGACATTGATCCATTTCCGTTAGGTGATGCCATTATGCCATAACCTCATGTATAAGAAAACTGTTTTAAAGCATTAATGAAAGGAGTTGTATTTGACAAGAAGCTCTATTTAATTTTGTTGCTTGAATTATTTTTGCACGCTATATCATTGTCCTCTCTACATCTTAAGGGTTCCCATCACAGACTGATTATGATTTGATTAGATAGCAAAGTGTCATGTAGCTTATAACTTATTGTGATTTTCTTGGCTCAAGGCCCATTTGGATAAAAATGAAGTAACATGATCAAAAAGAGAGATGTGCAGGTAAATCAAAATATGTACATTTTTGGCACATATTATTTGTATCATTTATGTGTCCCTTAGTGCTTCCACCTTATGTTAAATTACAATAATATTTTACTCCATCATTTCGCATGATCTGGTGCCTGAAAAGTATGCGCCACCCTAAGCAGATACTTGAATGAAACAGCTTCCAGCAACTTCTAAGAATTCTTAGCTCCCTCGAACCAAAAGCAGTCCATGATATGATATTATAAAATTGAAGCCTTTAATTTTTGTCGCCTTTCAAGTCCTGTAGCATTAGAATATCCCGGGTTATTTTCTTGCTTTGAAATTTTGGCTATTGAAAAATTTGTTCCAATATTGTAATAGTAGCTTCAATTTTGCCAATACTTAAAGTTTGACATTATAATATCTTGGAATTTAATTAGGTAATGAATTACCAAATGTGCTGTCCGTTTGGAGGTGTTTAAAATATAATATTATGTCTCTCAAAATGTAGAGGACCTTTCAAAAAGAAATGGTCTTCCGGTTGAAACTTCGAAAGCAATTAGTTGAACATTAAGCAATTCTTTACCCCCATTATGTTCATGCTGAAGTCTAAGCAGGATTTGACCATGCCACTTTGTTTTGGTCATTCGCCGAAGTTGACCCTTTCATATTCTTCTTTCTTCACCTAATGTGCCTATTGCTTATTATTATTATTAGTATTAGTATTTAATGGTCTAACTTTTTGATTCTTTAAGATTTTTAAATTAACAATTATTAAATTTTATCAATAATGAATTTCAAAAAGTTGGTCCAACAATCCTCACCGCCAGTAAAATAATAAGGCCGAACTACACTAATTATATAATAACAAGAAATAGTTTTTTAAATCAAAGAGCAAGATTTTCATGTTTGCTAATTTGTTTTCTTTCTCCACTTTTTTATGTATTTACAGATTGGACTTTTGATTATGTCACCATCCAAATGTGGTGCAATGGTCGCAATTGTGCTTCAAAAGCAACTTTACTACATCATTGGACAGAGCAACTAGCTTAAATTATACTTGGCTAAACACGGATAGGCGCAGATAGCACTTCCCACTAATGAGTTCATGCCATTGATCATAGCCTGATATGTTGTACCACATTTTATAAATTTTGATACACTTTCTTAGATTTTTTACGTTAAATTTGTCAATAAAATTTAATTATGTGTCATCTTTAGCAACCAACAATTAAATTCAATTACATAGTTTCTTGGTAAGTGCAAGAAAAGGAAAGAACAAGAAACAGCTGCTAATGCCATCTGTTTAATTTACATGAAAAATGGAAAAAGTATACAAACCCCTTTTGCTTTTCTGATAACGAAATTTATAGTATACAGCTGTTACAAGATACAACACTCTTGAGGTTGAGGAAACCTACTTAGAACATTATATTATTCACTATCTCCTACTACAGTTTTTTCTCATTACCCTCCAATCAATCATACCAAAACTCCACTGTACAACAAACAGCTCACAAAGACAAAGTTTAAAAAAGAAAAGGAACAAAAATTTGAAAAGAGATGGACACAAAAATGGGAAAAGAGTACCTTGTGAATGGCACTAAAAACTAGTAACAACATATGGGACAGCGTATAAGACCATTTTCATTACAATCAGGGCAACGTTGGAACCCATACTCACCCTCCTCAACACCACCTTCTTCTTCTTCTTCTTCTTCTTCTTGTCCTTCTTCTTGATCATCATCAGCTTCATAGTAAATTTTGCAACTTCCTGAACATGTCTCACAAGGCACAAACCTTATATCCCCACAAGCCTGACAAACTATAGCAACACCACCTCCAATACCATCATCCACTCTTTCACAACACTCAACCAATTTCTCTAATTGTCCATCCTCATGCAATTTCCGGATTTCTTCAGCCCCACCAATGTACTTTTTCCCAACAAACACCCTTGGCAAGCCTCCCCCATTAAACCCATCTCCCAATAGCTCTCTCAGCTCCTCCTTGAACCCCGAATGCATCGACACATCCCGCTCATCTAATCGGACACCAAGGCCTTTTATGATCACCCTCACATGACAACAATCCTCATAGGTCTTTCTCACCCCTCTAAGGCTTGTGAAGTAAAGCACAATCCTGTCTTTCCCACATTTATAATCAGTAATAACATCACTTTTTACCTTCTTTTCAACATTGACATCCAATGGCAATTCATTGCCTGCTTCTGAATCCAGTTGTTGATGTTGTTGTTTGTCATTGTCCAATGGCTTAATATGAAAAGGGTTTTCAGGTTGGAGCTCTTGGAATGATCTTCTGAATGTAGAAATGACTTCTGGATCAAATTCTGATAATATAGCCTTGGAATTGAAATCATCCTCTTCAGTTTGAAGCCACATAGGCTTAGGATTCGGCGAGGCTGTCTCGTTTTCTTGAAATCTAGTTTCTCGAACCGGATTTGGATTGCGAACAACATCAAAAGAAAAGCTCCTGAGATGATAAGGAGACCTTAGAGGACTAACATCTTCGAGTCCTTCCATCAATTCCCACGTATTGATCGTCTCTGGCTCTCCCGGAGGCGTTCTAATTGGCGTTTTCGGAATCATTTTCGGGATCTTCTCTTCGATCATATTGGACCACGTCTTTGCCTCAATTAGGCCTATTGTGAAATCCTTGCTCTTCTTCTTCTTCCTCTTCACGTTGTCATCCACATTATTGTCAATACTTTGAGTGCCATTACCATGATTTAGATGATCAATATCATCGCCAAAGTCTATGATCTTGTTATTGAAATGGTTGATTTGGTTGAGGGAGCCCAATGTGGAGGATGTGAGAGCCACAACATGGTAGCTATCACCTTGGTTCTCTGGTGGGTGATGAACGTGCATAGAGTAGCTTCTAGGAACAGGGGAATAGGGACTCTGGCAGTGCCTGCATCGCTTTTGCTTTGAACTTGCACAACCCATTTGGCCAAAAATAAAAATAAAAACAACCAAGAATGAATTGGCAACAAAGCAAAGGCCAAGACTTTGTGAATATTATAACTGGGAATTGGGAATTATATAAGAAGGAACATTCCTGTGTGAACAATCTAGGTGGGTTTGGTTTGGTTTTGGTGGAAATTCAATAAACAAAGCACAACCCGGATTTAGAATAAGGAAAAAGAGACAATTTTTATCATGGGTTTTGGATCAAAAATCTTACCGTGTTGTTGTTCTTCATTTATAACGGAGAAACCAATTACTTGGAAGCTGAGGAAATAAACACATTATGAAAGCGAATTCGAAACTGTCAAACAAAGAGACCCAGTTTCAAAATTTTGCTTTAATGAACTTGAACTAGTGGATCTTCAATGAAAGCAACAAAAACCAAAATGTATGATTGAACATAGTTTTGAAGAAGACAAAGGTGGAAAAGAATTGGGTTTCGGAGATCTTGGAGTTTCCAAAAAATATCTCAGTCCGTGGAAATGATTACAAAGAAATGGGAATTGGAAAGCCGTCCGTGATAGGAGAATTCGAGGAGAGAAAGGAAAGTGAAATGGAAATGTAAAATCCTTCAAAAGTCAAAGAATGAGGCCAAATAAGAAGATGTAGAAGAAAGAAATAAAGACCGTTTCAGAAGACATTGACACAACCCATTTGATCCCACACGCTCTCTTTCTTCTAAAGACACCGACTTTTTGTAATGGTGGCGAGTAAGAATCGAAATTCTAGTGGTGACTGGTGAGCAATGTATATAAAGTACATTTCGCCAAATAGAAGGAGATTGAGGTTTTGTTGCTTTTTTCTTTTGTTTGAATTAATTGAGAAGAAATATTCAAAATATTTAAATATTATCCACTTTTGAAATATAGATATAATTTGGGATCATTTCTAAATAACCTAAGATAAAAATAAATAAATAAATAAATAAGGAAAAGAAAAATTTGAGATGAAAAAAGCATTTTTAATTTAAATCATAAACATATTTAACATGAAGTCGATAATAAAAAATACTCAAACAAAACAATGTTGTGTGGCTTGAAATTTGAATTTTGAAGTCAATTAATATTCACATATAATAGCTATATGTATTGAAATAAACATACGGTATTTTGTTTAAGCATTTTTTATTAATGACGTTATTGTAAATGGGTTTTTCGTTTAAATTAAAAATATTTTTAAAGTATATTACTTAATTTGAGACTACGACTAAAGTATAATGTTTAAAATGATACGAATCTTCTCTCTCATTTTTTGTATTTTACTTTATATTTCAATCATAAATATGTTTTTTTTTTCTTATAAAACAATTTAAAATGAAAAAAAAAAAAAAAAAACAATGTGATATAATGCAGTTAGTGGAGTATAAAATAAAACACAAAAAATAAAAAATATAGATGATATCTATTCATTTTATGTTTGATTTCTTAATTTACTCTCTTTTTTTGTAATAAGAAAATGGTAGGTGGACAACTAGTACATGAAATATGTTATCTGTAAATCACTATAATAGTACTTAAGTAACTAATGCTTGATGGATGGACTTGGATCTCTTTATTTTATTCAAAGGATATAAATACATTTGAATTTAAATTAAAGGAAGGTATAAAAATTGATATTACTTATGAAAAAAGGGTATATAAAATTATAAATTGATATTATTTTATTTAAAAATAATATATTAAATGATATTCCTCTGGAAGTTTTGATTTTGAAAGTGGATAAATAAAATGGGCAGTCGGGAAGTTTAAAAGAGAGGAGAATTGAAAATCTAATGATGACTAATGACTCTATGAGTACAAAATGTACCAAGCCCCCCAAAAAGAAAAAAAACCATTGATTGAGACTGTATTTGATCGTTTTCTTTGAACTAATTGAAAGATAGATACGTGAAAGTGAAAAGAATGGGTCATGGAATTTGGTGAATTTTCAGTTTTTCATACGATCAAAGTCTGAATTGGAATGAAATGGAAGTCACTTTTGTAAAGGAGCTTGACCAATGATGTTAATGCCAGTCACACTTTGTATCGCGTGTGGCTTATTCATGGGACAACTCATGCGAGATAACGAGCTGTCGGCCCACCTGTCACACTATGATGTTGTTTGTTTCTTGACTCGTGCTTTGGACGGAGACTCAAGGCGCGTTGGAGAAGTTTACTTTATGACGTATGTGTGTGTGGTTTTTTTTTTTGGTTACATAAAAACCTTCTTACTATGTATAAAACTTTAAAAATAGAGTAATGATATGTACCCAACTTGCTTCAACGGATGTAAAATAAGTAGATTGACAAATTCAATAGCTTCAATGGATGTAAAATAAGTAGATTGACAAATTCAATAGGAGAAGTAAACAACACCACTTAGTTACGAATTTCTTAACATATGGTGTGATGTTATTTGAAATTTGATTTCGTTAATAATAATGGATGATACTTAATAACAAGTTATTTTAAATGAGATGGCATATTGAATAAAAATAAATAAATAAATGAAATGGCATAATTTTTTTTTATATATCTATACTATAATGTAAAACCGAAGCTTTTTGACTTTTGGTTGACCTCATAATATTGTGCCACATAAGAATTCTCACAATTTTACACCTCATTATTTTAATATATATATATTATATATATATATTTTATATATTTTAATTAAATTTAAATTTTATTATAATTAAACATTCTATTAGAATCTTGACACATCATATTTTCTTTAATAGAAAGAATATATTGTTCATATATATAAACACAAACATAATAAATGTTATTCTATAATTAAACATTCTATTAGAATCTTGACACATCATATTTTTTTAATAGAAATAATATATTGTTCCATATATATAAACACAAACATAATAAATATTATTCTATAATTAAACATTCCATTAGAATCTTGATACATCATATTTTCTTTAATAGAAAGAATATATTGTTTCATATATATAAACACAATCATAATAAATGTCTTTTAATAAATATCACGATTATCAATTTTTATTTGTAGACAAAAAATAAAAGAGAGAAAAAAAAATCATATTATGTTAAACTTTCCGTGCGTTGCACGGGTTACGACTAGTATCTATACTATAATGTAAAACCGAACTTTTTACTTTTAGTTGACCTCATAATATTGCGCCACATAAGCTTTTGAGTTCTCAAATTTTACACCTCATATATTTTATAATATAATATATATTTTTTAATTGAATTTAAATTTTATTCTATAATTAAACATCTCATTAGAATCTTGACATATTATATTTTCTTTAATAGAAATAATATATTATTCCATATATATAAATACAATCATAATAAATGTCTGATACTATAATATATTTTTTATATAAACACAATAATAATAAATGTCTTTTAATAATTATCAATTTTCATATTTAGATAAAATATAAAAGACAATAAAAATCATAGTTAAACTAATAATTTTTTAGATTTAATTTTAATTCATTTTCTGTGCATCGCACAGGTTTGCGACTAGTATATATATATAATAGAAATCATAATTTAAACTCATACACACATATATTCTAAGAATCTCAGGGATCGAATCCACTCTTATAGAGGAGTAAGACTTTTTGGGAAGAGAAATATTACTGAGCCGAATGTCCATGTGACAATGAGATGACATAATCTTAGATAGGTAAACCATCTTTTTGGCCAAAATAGCTATTGATGTAGAAAAAAATCACAAAAACAAGCCTATCATCTAGTGTTCTATTTTTGCTCAAACAAATACAAGATACTACAGTACAATATCGAATATTGTTCATCATGTAAATATTATTTTACTCTTTTTTATTCTCTCTCTCTCTCTCTCTCTCTCTCTCTCTCTCTCTCTCTCTCTCTCTCTCTCTCTCTCTTCGTGTCTCTTGCACTCTTTCACTCCCTCTCTTTTCACAAGCGGTGACTATTGTTGATTGGAGCAAAGGTAAGCGTCTACAAGTTACCTTGTGGTGGGTTAGATTGGCGACTACGATTTCCTTACGTGGGCACTAGGCATGGGACGTGGGTGGTTTTCCGTTGCGTTTTGGGTTTGGATTGATGGTGGTTTCAATTTTGCAACGGGTTTGATGGTGGGTTTCAGTTGATTGTGGGTTTGAGTTTACGATGAGTTTCGGCTTTGATGGTGAGTTTGGGTTTGCAGTGGCTTTGATGGTGGTATCAATTCTGCGACGGTGGTGGGTTTCGGTTGATTTTGGATTTGGATTTGGATTTGGATTTGTGATGGGTTTGATGAGGGTTTCAGTTATGTGGTGGCTCTAATAGTGGGTTTTGGGTTGATTGTGGGTTCCAATTGATGGTGGTGGTGGAGGTGGAGTCATGAGCTGAGCATGGTGATTGTTTGTGGATGGTTTTGGAGTCACAGGTTGAGCAATCTCATTTTGTAAGAATTAAAAAAAAAAAATTATAAGATTATTTTAATATGATGTATTCTAAAATAGAGAATTTTATGTAAGTTGTTTTGTAAAAATGGGTAGTTAAAATAGAAAAATGATTTTTTGAAGAGGTAAAGTCATAAATTATAAATTACCACCCGCTGAGAATGCTCTTAACTCTCCAAATATATGAAAATTAAAATTTCACTTTGAAAATGATGTTTTATCAGTTTGGCATGCAAATGGAAAATATCCTTATTTGTTTTACTACTATCGTATATACGTTTTTTTTTTTTTTTTTTCAGTAGAAACTAGAAACGACAGAATTTCATTAATGAGATTAATCAACAAGATAGCTAAAAGTTGAAGAACATATTCTTGTTCAAGACTTAAAAGTTAACAGCACGCTATAACCTTCAACAAACTTTATCATCAAATCAATTAGTCATTTTCTTTATTTGTTGTGAGATATTTTTAAATAAATAGAAGGTATCAATTATTGGTGCTGTCGATTTAATTTTTTTTAAATATGGAATTCTCATGGTTGACTTGAATTTTTTTTCTTCTTCTAATGTTAAGATTTCGATGATATTAACAATCAAATGGCAATTGTACCAGATGAGAGCTCGAAGGAAAATTATTAGATATTCTGGAAGTACATTAAATGCGTACTTCCTCCTTTCACAGAAGTGGTGGATCCCATCATGAATTTAATTAACAGGATCCACAACTTCTGTGAGAGGATGGAGTACGCATTTAATGTACTCCCGGAGTATAGTATAATTACCCGAGGTCGAATATATACATTAGAAATACACTACTCTAGTATTTATTTGGAGGAAGCTGTTATATCATTGTGGTTGCCTTCTAGATTTATGTATCTTAGCAAATACGACTAATCAATGCAAAGAAATGAGTAGCTCTACTGCTCTAGACAATTCTTTCAGTTGGGTGAGCATTAGATATGTTTCATTATGTATTTATGTAATAATTATTACTCATACAAATTATCATTCTTTATTATGTTGTTTTGGTACGTACCGAATGATTAATGAGCAACCTGAAAAATTATGAAACTCACCAGAAAAATTAAAGGTACCCCTAGTTCAGAATGATCAATTAGATTGAGTTTCTCACTGGTTTATTGACTTTTCTATTGACAAAGATAGTTTATTTTTAAAATTGTAATTAGTACAAAGATATATAGTATTTTTATTTTTATTTTTAAAGAAAAGTGAAAGCTAGACAAGGACCAATCAAATTTTGCAATATTATTTATTAAGATTATAAACCATATTCTAAAAGTTGAATTTAGATATACATTTATATTCCATAGAAACGAAAACTAATGGGGTTAGCGTAATTTCACCTTATTTTGGCTCGGATTTAGATTCAATAATTTAATCATTTCGCTGATATGCCGCAAATCACTGCTTGAGAATCCAGTGAACCTAATAAACACACTGAAATAGCCAACTTTTCTAACCATTTATAGTTTTGGAATTTCAAAAAAAATTTGGATACATGATAGCCCACATGATTCTTTTAACCCTATCCATAACACTTGATTTGGACAGCCTACCCATTTCAAAACACATTTAATGTGGACAACAGAAAAATAAAAGCGTAGGCTTAATGATAGAAAGGGAGAACTATAAAGATTAAACTATTAAAGTCCAATTCTTTAATTATAGAATTTTTTTTTCCTTATAGCAAAAACATCGAATTCCGCCTAAAAAGAAAAATCATTAGTGTAATTCAAATCAAATCATCATATTCTTCCTTTTGTGGGACAATGTAAAGCTATGACATAATATTAGAGCACTCACAGCAGCCTCAATATTTGGCTGAAAACAGCAAAATTTGAGGAGAAGGTGCGCAAAACACGCAGCACCAGACTCCCCAATTGGCTGAAAATCTGAAATTGATGAACAGTAACTCGCCCAACTTGAAGAGTTACTGTTCATCATTCGGGGAATAAAAAAAGCTTTTTTCTTCTCTCTTGCAAGCTGTCTCCCGCGCCAAGCATAACGGAAAAAACAACAACAACAAAAACAAAAACAAAAACACAGATCTAAATCTTCAATACCCCAAACAAAAACCCACAAACCTCATCTTTTCCCCACTTCGCCGGCGGCTTGGAGATCATCGACGGGAACGGAGCCCAAGCCGATGATGAAGCCGTTGAAGAAGAAGAAGAAGAAGCCGACGAAGCCGTTGAAGAAGAAGAAGAAGCCGACGAAGCCGTTGAAGAAGAAGAAGAAGCCGACGAAACCCACCCAGCGCAAGGACCACAGATCGGAGTTGCTGGGGGAGAACGGGAAGAGAGGGAGAGGGAGGAAAATGTAAAAGAAAGAGGGAGGGGGTACGTGGGTGGTGGGGAAGAAAAAGGAAAGAAAAAAGAGAAGGTGTGGTACGTGGGTGGTGGGGGAAAAAAAAAAGAAAAAAGAAAAAAAAAAGAGGGGAACGGGAACAGAGGGAGAGAGAGAAAAAAAATTGAGAAAAGTTGGTATTTTGGGAGTTGTGAAAAAAATAAATATATTAAAAAATGGAATAGTAAAGTTAAAATAGGGAGTCTAGTGTAGTAGTGCTTTAGCTAAACAAGCAAAAGTGGGTTTTTTAGAACTCAATTGGCAAAAATTTTAGGGAGGCTGCTGTGAGTGCTCTTATAACCCATATAACACAAAAAAGTCTATAAAAATAGCTATTACCCATTCACATAAACTCTTATAAAAACCTATTTTCTTATTTGTTAAAAGTTGATGAATGTATAACTATATCTAGAAAAATTGAAATTTTAAAAACTGTACATATTAAACAAGACCAAATGGTATTGATTGGTCTAATTTATGAGAAGACCAAATGTCTCACTCTCTCAACTATAGATTAAAAAAAAAAAAGTGTTTATTAGCAAATTAAGACTTTACAATATACATGGTTCAGTGCATGGGGATTGGCTCAACTAATTATTACAGATGCGCGTGCAATTAGCAATCCACATGTTGGCACGTGGGTACTTCTTCTTTTACAGTTTTCCAAACACAACCTTGCTGTTATTAGATCTTTTACTTCTTCAATAATGGGTGCAGGTGGATAGGGAGGCAATTTGGTATGCTTAAAGGTATATGTACGGAGAGCTTGTCTAGCCTCAATGACCTTAATTGCCTTCTTGGTCGTTGTAATTTTGTTATGTATCTGATTTCCTTGTTTGGATAGAATCTGTTTCTCCAGATATTGCGTTTGTACTCGAAATGCCTCTAGTTTGTTTAAACGAAATTTCTTAACCTTTACTGAAAAAAAGATGAGAGACCCCAACACAAACACAAATAGACGTATCATTAATTTGAATTAAACGGAAACAAAATTGCTTGATGGTGAATTTCAAGGAGAATTGGACTTTCAGAAGTGTAACATGGATTGGAATTGCAAATGGGTGTAATGGCAGTGCATGAGAATTCCATGAGTTGAGTTCATGCATGATTTCCCGATAAACCTTTTTTGTTCTGGAATTTCAATATAGTCAGGTTCTAGGTGCTTCTTCCCTCACCTATATATATGAGTGTCTATAGATGCTATTGGCATCAAAAAAATAAAAAATAAAAAGAAGGAATGTCTCATTCCAAGTGTGGTGAGAAAGTGAGTGAGTGGAACTATTTGAGTATCTCACTAAGTAAAAAATATAGAATTATTTATTGAGAATGCTAGTGTGTCATAGAAAACTATAGTTTATTTTGGTGTTCCACCGTAAGTTCAACTATTTTAAAGTAAGAAGATTCTGTCAAAGTCATGATATTGGCGGTGATACTATTGTGAAGTAATTTCATATTGTCTTTATTATATTTGTATTTCCTCAATTATAGTGGATTGATTGAAGTAACATAAAGTGGAAAAAAAAAAAAATATGATGCATCACTTTCATATTCATATTACAACTTATAACATTAACTGAGCATCCCACGAGTTCTATACTAATTAATTTATCTTGAAAGTATAGGCCAATAAGAAGTGACACAATATATAACGATCATTTAACCAAGGAAGTCTATCAATTTTAAGACTTGAGCCTCTTAGGGAGTTCATGTAACCAATATAGCATCAATTTCCAACTTTGTTAATTGAAGTCCCAAACCTTAACTAAAGTCAGGTTTGTCAAGTGTCTTATAGTTCAAGCGTTTAACTGGTTGACACCTCTTAGTATTCTCCAAATGAGATATCCAAAATTCAAATAATTTATCCTCAAACTATCGAATTATAAAAAAAAATAAAAAAATAAAAAAACCAATTTTACTTGGATATTTTATTAGAGATAGATAGATCTGTATCCAACCCGTTAAAGATACAAAACTCAAGTGACAAGAACGCATATTGAAGTTTGAATAATGTACATGCAAAATACTTAATTAAAAAGTGCACTTTCTATGTATTAGAGCAGATTCAAAAATGTCATTAGTGGGGAAGCTGTATGGTGCTCTTTTGAGAAAGCAAGGTGTCTCCATGATTCTAATGACTGCCTACACTGACGTGCATGCCACTCCCAAGTCTCCCATTAAGCTTAAAACAAGCAAAATAGTCTGTATAACTAACCTATCATTTAAGTATGATAAAACTTATTTCAATGTGTCATAATTAATATATGTTAATCTACAAATAATAATGTATAAAGCAATATGTTTGATCACTTTTTAAGTTAGAAAGGAATTGAAATGAGTCTTGGAGTGAGTTAGTGGCTTCTTGGATGGAATGTCTGTCTGCCCTCTCTCTTGCTGCTCATATAATTTCATGCCCTCCACTACCTGTGCTTTTTAGTTTTTAGCATTAGTTTTATGTATTCAAAGGTGCGTTGGTTGGCAAATTTTTATATCATTTAGGCTATAAATCGAATGGCTGATGTTTTATAGTCGACCTGAATTTTGGGATGACAATGAAACAAGCTGTTTACACGTGCCACAACCCCAAATTGATAGATAATATGTGCATATGGTCTTGAACAATGTGTTTCGCTGAGATATAGGCTTTTAGTTTAGGAAGTATTTGCCATTATTGGACTATATGCAAGTGACTTAAAAAATTGAGACTTTTTCTTATCTTTTTGAATTGGTAAGTGTTCTTTACGGAGATTCCCAAAAATTGTTTGAAATTTACGCAAAAGATTATGTTTTTAAAAAATGAAAAATTATTTATGTCACTGGTTCAAGCCCGTTGCTCTTTCTTCACTTAGATACAGAAGATTTTGCCTGAAAGACTGAAGAGTTTTTCCTTTTGGTCGTTGTATCGAAAATATATATTATATATATATATATATATATATATATATATATATATATATAAATTCTTGAAATAAGCTCTATATCTCATCTTTGTATAAAGAGTTTTTACTATTTTAATTTGATTCATCTCTCATCAAATCCTTCATTCAATGGTCGAGATGAAAAATTGCAAAACTATTGGATCAAATATACTTAAAAATATTAAAAAGTTAAAATGTTACTGTTTCATTAGACGACTGAGATAAAAAGTTGTTTTTACAACTTTGAATCTTGTCCATCCAAAAAAATATTACTGGATGCATCCAATCTCAATCCGAAATGTGTTGTATTTGGGAGTTATGTGGACCTGGGCTGTCAAGAATAAGCGTTTGAGAGAGCAGCCTACTTTGAAAGCAAGGGTAGGAGATAACATAGATGGCTTATGACAGACTTCACTCTGTACTGCATGCCCTATTATATTTGGTCAACTTTGGACTAAGTTGATTCTATATTCTTATTCAGACAAGGGAAAAAAAAAAAAATTAAAAAAAAAAAAAAAAAAAAAAAAAAAAACCTCTCCATTCCATGAATTATACAATGCAGTGCATTGTATTAAATCCTCCTCTCACATAAGGTGGTCTCCACCTATGAGTTCTGCATATAATTATATGAACCAAACTTTATATTAGAGGAAAGTGTAATATACTTGAGTGCATAGAATAATTTCTCCTCTACCAAAATCAATAGGAGATAACAAATGTCAAGCAATGTAATGAAATAGAATAAGGTTGCGTTTGGATCCTCTACTTTGAGAATGCATTTCCACTAAAATGCATTATAGAGAATGTATTCTTTAGAATGCATTTTGCTGAAAATAGTGTGTTTGGTAAAATACTGAAACTTTTGCTAAGAAATGATTATATTGAATGGAATTGTGTTTGGTTGGTAATTTAGAGAATGCATTTTTCTATTAAATAATATATTATTAGGATATATTACGTAATTAACAATTTAAAAAAAAAAAACCAAGGGTAATAGAAAAAAAACAAAATATCTTAATACAAGGCCTAAAAATATATCTACTACCAATAAAAATTATATACACAAAATTATATCACAAAAAATATCATAGACTTGCACTAACAAATTTTCACTTAACAAACAAATTAAAATGCAATAAAAAAAGTGATATACACAAACAAAGTGAACATACAAATCAAACCAATTTAGTTTTTTTCCTTTCAATTTTTTTTTTCTTCTTTCTTTTCCACTCCCCCTTTTATCCCACCATACACGTAAACCCCACTCCCTATTTCTTTTTTCTTTTTTATTTCTTTTTTTTATTTTTTATTTTTTTCCCACCACACATGTACACCCTTGCCTTTCTTTCTTTCTTTTTTCGTCTTGATCTCATTAGAGCTCCCTGGTTCTTTGATACAAAATGAGAAAATGATAATACTTTTTCAAAGATAAAAGAAAGAAAGAGAAAAAATAGGGAACACATAAAAAAAAGAGAAAAAGTAGGGAACAAAAGAAAGGAAAGGAAAATAAAAGAAAGAAAGAGAAAAATTAAGCGAGGGAAAAAAGAGTTGTAAATGGGTTCCATTTACTTTAGCAAAAATTAAAAGTAGAAGCTAGAATCAAAATCCAAAATATTTTGGATTCTGACTTCTGCTCTAGAAATGAGAATTTGCAAAATGTATACTGCCTAGAATAAGGAAAATAAAAGAAAGAAAGAGAAAAATTAAGCGAGGGAAAAAATAGTTGTAAGTGGGTCCCATTTATTTTAGCAAAAATTAAAAGTAGAAGCTAGAATCAAAATCCAAAATATTTTGGATTCTGACTTCTACTCTAGAAATGAGAATTTGCAAAATATATTCTGCCTAGAATGTATTTTGTATTTTCTAAAATCCCAACCAAACACCTCAGATTTTTTACAGAATGCATTCTATGCATAAAAATCCGTGAAATCACTTTTAAGTAGAGGATCCAAACACAAGCTAAATGTAACAATCTTTTTAAGAGATTTTTAAATGAGTCAAGAAAGGTACCTTTTTATTTTTAAGAATCAATAAAATTCAAAAGTGCAAAGGGAAAAATATTCATGATCAGGCCCAATGCACAATAAAGCCCACAAGTGCCCATTAGAAGAAGCTCACTCGAGCCCGTGAAGAAAAGAAGACTGAAGAAGAAGGGAGGGGGAGGTAGACACGGTAGAATAAAGAAAGAAAGAGAGATGGAAAGAGAGAAAAGAGAGGAAAAGAATGGGGGCTTTGGTCTTGAGATCATGATTTTGTAATAGGAATTTTATACTCTTGTATTTTTCCCCCATTGAGATAGTGAAATTCCCTTCTTCCCGTGGATGTAGGTACTAGGATAATGAGACTAAACCATGTTAATATTGTGTTTTTAGTGTATGCTCTCTCTCTTTGTGAAATGTGTTTTGTTGGAATTAACCACCAATTCGAGTCTCCGTCGTGCCAAGATTTTCCATCAAGCAGTTCTGTCAAAATCTCAAATTTTTACACCACTACAAAAAGATTACAATAATTTGCAGAAAGTTTAGTTGCTTTCAACCACAAACTAACCCAATACACTAGAGAACCCAATGCGATTAATACAACCAGATTACAGCATCCCCCTAACAATAGATGAAGACATTACAGTCACACCGTAAACTTTGGATCACAAAAGAGCTAACTAGAACAAAGGTGGATCCTATAGTTGCTTGGCATTAAAAAAATAAAAATAAAAATTCACTAGTTCCCTTTCTTTCTTGCATCATCAAAACCCATTTTTTTAACTTTATAATAGATAAAAGAAGTCCACTTAAAAAAATAAATAAATAAATAAATCTCCCTACCACATTAGTTGACAGTGGGAAAGGGTTGGATCGTGGATGTAATTCGTGTAAGATTTTTCCTATGAAAATGTGTTGAACTAGGATTCATATGGACCCTGGGCTCTCAAGAATAAGCGTTTGAGATAGCAGCCCACTTCAAAACAAGGGTAAAGGGTATAATACACAAGGCTTAGGATAGACTTCAGTCTGAACTTGTGGCCCAAATCTATATTGTCTGTCTTCTATAGTAGGCCAAGTTTGACTATCACTGTTATGATATTAAGTTTATCGATAATGTGGCAAAATCCTATTTACTTATTTCCAAATCAATTGATAAAATTTTAAGAACTTTAAATCAAATTTATTTTAAAAAATTTAAAGAAATCTAATCCCAACAAAAAATATGAACAATTGATTATAACAAAATAAGGCTAAAATACAATGTTGGTCCTTAAAGTTTACACGTTGAGCGCTTTTGGTCCCTGAAGTTTGAAATAAGGACTATTAGTTCCTAAAGTTTCAAAAATGAGCGTTATTGATCCTTCCATCCAAAGTCCGTTAGTTTAATTATCTATGTGGCTAATAGAAGGATGATGTGACATTTTTTTAATGATGTGGCACAATATTTTTTAAATAAAAATTACACATAATCAAAATACCCATAAGCTAACCCAGATTAATTCATAACCCAGATGCCTACAGTCCCGCCCGAATTCATAAATCCCCAAATCAATTTACTATTATTTTCCTCAAACCCAAAAAATCTCCAAATGAAAGATTGAAACTCACGAATAGCCATGAGTGCTGCCACTAATAACGCCTAAGCCATCTCCACCACCATCGCCATCACCATCACCATCACCATCACCATCACCATCTTCCATCTTTCTAACATTCACTACAGGCGAATAAAATATCTCTATGGCTTTCCTGTTGTAGTTTGCATTTAATTAAATGAAGCCTTTGTTTCTTTCAAACGAAAATTCAAATGATGTTGAAGTTTTGAGAGAGAGAGAGAGATATTTTGGAGATTTTGATTAATGGTCCAATAGACGTGAAGCTTCAAAGATGATGCTGCATAGGATTGCTTAACGCCTATGCCATCTCCACCACCGCCGCCATTGCCATCGCCGTTACCATCACCATCTTCCATCTTTCTAACATTCCCTACAGGCAAATAAAATATCTCTATGACTTTCCTGTTGTAGTTTGCATTTAATTAAACGAAGCCTTTTCCTTTCAAACGAAAATTCAAATGATGTTGAAGTTTAGAGAGAGAGAGAGAGAGAGAGATATTCTGGAGATTTTGATTAATGGTCCAATAGACGTGAAGCTTCAAAGATGCTGCTGCATAGGATTGCTTAATTAGACCTTATCAACAAAAGACTTAATTACATGTCAAGTACAAGATAAGAAACATTGAGAGTTTCAATATCTGGTTTAGAGATTTTTGGGTTGGGGAAAATAGAAAACCGATTTAAGGATTTATGGGTTTGGGTGGGCTCTACTGAGGTGAGTTAGTTTTATAGGTTATGAATTTATCCGTGTTAGCTCATGCTATTTTGATTATGTGTAATTTTTAAATAAAAAATATTGCGCCACATCATTAATAAAATGTGACATCATCATTTCGTTAACCAAGTAGGCAATTAAACTAACGGATTAGGATGGAATGATCAATAACGCTCATTTTTTAAATTTTAGGGACTAATAGCGCTCATTTCAAACTTCAGGAACCAAAAGCGCTCAATATGTAAACTTTAGGGACAAAAAATGTATTTCAGCCTTACTTATTTCCAAAATAAACTGATAAAATTTTAAGAACTTTACAATAAATTTATTTTAAAAAATTTAAAGAAATCTAATACCAACAAAAAATTTGAACAATTGATTATAACAAAATAAATAAATGCAAATCTTTTGTATTAAAACATATAAGAATTTACGAATGAGCAAAAATTTCCTTCAAATCAGTTTAGAGGAAAAGTTCTTCCAAAGTACAACATTAGAACTCAAATGAGCATTTATGTGTACTTTTAGTCACATGATTTTATTTAAAAATCATGTGACTAATTTAAATGACTTAATGGGTTATTTTAAATATTTAGCAAAAAATAAAGTTATCTTAAAAGAAACACATATACGATCATTTGAATAGGCATGTAATTAGTTAAAGGAGATTCCTTCAACTCAGTTTGAAGAAACACTTTATCTTTTACAAGTCGTATGCATTATTGCATGAACACAGTTTTCCTCCAACATGGTTTGAAGGAAAGTTCATCCAATGAAACTTCATCCAACTCACTATTTGGCGGTTTATACGACTATTCACATATATCTTTAGTCATGTTATATACTTAAAAGTAATTTTTTTAATGATTTAATGAGTCACTGGGTTGGAGGAAAGTGGACTCAAATTTGAAAAAAGATGGGTTCAAACATTAAATTTATAAAAATGCGGTTTTAAATGTAAAGCTAGAATGAGAATTAAATAAAAAATGGTGTTAGTTTTGTAAATTCTCATATATTTTGGAATAACTTAAAATGGAAAACACGTCACCTATTTTGGAACGGAAGGACTAAGGAGTAAGGAGTATATGATACATCAAATTTCTAAGCTAATTCCTACATTGTTTTTTAAAAGACTTGCCATTTATGGGCCTTTGGATCCGTTTGTTTCAACAGTTTGAATTCACATTTCTTTAAAGTATACTCTTTTTAGTTTTTACTACCACACTTTTTTTTTTCTTTTTTTTATTTGTACAATCTTTTTAAAATGTTCTTTTTCAAAAACTGAAAAATATACTATAAGAAACATGCACTTAGGAGTCCCAAGTATATATGCTCCTCTTTTTGTAACTCTTCCAAAAAAAAAAAAAACTCTGTAATTGCAATGAACCTAACCAAGTAATCACTAATCAGTTCTCTAATTTTTCATTCTTTTAGTATTATATTTATGTCCTACTTTCCCTTTTTGCTTTACGGGTTGGAATTTTATTGTAGTCCAAAGGCATCTCAGCTCTTATTGATAATAATAAAACTTGAGTGTAAGCTTAAAAGGAAGTTGAAGTGGAGGTCTTAGCTGTGACCACAACATCGGAGTGGTCCGGCTTGGGTTGTTTGTAAATGTATAGAATATTTGGAAACCATTAGATCCAGCCCACTAGAATAAGTTCTTCAGCCCAGCTTGACTTGGTAAAGGGTCCAAAACAAAAGCTCATGACACCTTTTTTTTTTTCATCCCCTTTTAGTCTTTTACTTGTGAATGTGCCTTTTATTGGATAGTTTTAAGTTTTAACCACTCAAAAAATATTTAGACTGAAATTATTACCAAATCAAAATCTTAAACCAATAATAAAATAAATTAACCACATGTAATAAAACCAAGGTTTACATGGAAACACTTTTAAAATTTTTGGAAAAAAATCACGGGATCAATTTCGAATAAATCCAATAAAAAAAAAAAAATCAGTTATAATCAAGTTTGCCCAAAACTTTAATCCATAAAAAATACAACAATATTTTATCTCTTGTAATAAATACAAAGTCACCTGAAATTTTCAATAACTTAAATACTACAATTGTCCATGTTTGTAAAACCTAAGAAATTATTCTTAGGGAGAACCCAAATTTTTCTCTTTATTATTTCACAGTAAAAAAAAAAACAAATCTATTACTTTTCTTTGCTCTCACACATAACACACTACATTGATTGGGAAAATCTTTTTTTTTTTTTTTGAACTCTTTTCCTACAATGAGAACATTCTCTTGTCTCTCCCATGACTTAGATCTATCTTTTGATTCTGATTTGTCATTGCGTTTTCCACGATTGTCAAGCTCCTTACTCTTACTTCTACGCTTATTCTCCATGATAAGAGTTTATTCTTATGCATTGTCTATGCCGATATCTTTCCCTTTTGGGTAATTTCCTCATTAAACATGTTGTCTTTTACAACACTCGATGGCAACACACCATTAGCAGTAGAATTATTTAATTATTACACAACCAAAGTTCTCCAACTGTCAGGAAAGTGCGTTATATAATTAATAGTTGCAATTCACCAAACTTTGAAATTCACTAAATGCTCAGCAATGGTTTTTCCATCTAAACTTTAAATTCACAAGTTTCTAATTTTTATCCTTAAAAGAAACCCCAATTTTTCTTCCTAGAGAAAACCTCAATTTTTCTTTTTCTCCCTTTTGAGTCTCACTACTAAAACTATTTCTTTTCTTTGCTCTTGTACACTTGCATTGCACTCTTTTTTTTCTTTTTTCTTTTTTCTCTATGGCTTGCGCTCGCTCTACACATCCTTTGTTTATATAACAGACCAAGCCACCTCTTATTTCTCCTACAATAACACGTTTCCCAATTTCAAGATGCTTCATGAAACCATTTTTTATTTTTCTTCACGCGGTTTACTAAAGCACCAACTTGTAAACTTGTCTTGTGTTGGCCGGATTTTTTGTTTGTGCACCTAACAGAAAATTATAGAGTTATTATTCAATGTGATTATTTATTTATTTTTTCAGTTAAAAGATAGGAAATTTAATGTGATAAAAGTTACTACACAATATGACAAAATTACTATCATGTATAAACTCGTTACTAGTAAAGGGAATCATATCCACGCAACAAAGTGTGAATATTGTAAAATTACCCTTTGGTATAAGAAATAAAAGAAAATAAAATGAAATAATTTTAGACAACTGAAGTATTTTTCTTAATTATTTTTCTTAATTATAGTTCTTCATATCCTAGATTATAGAGATGCTTCTTGATCACATGCACCAATATGGGTTTATTCTTGGGGTTGGAAATGTGGAAGGTTAAGGAAAAATAAACATTATATGAGTGAAAAATAAATAAATTCATCTATATGTCTGTGGGGGTGAATCTAGTAGTTGCATAAACCAATTCTGACATTTCTTTGTAATACGAGTAGATATGATTTATGATAACGAAAATATGGAAGCAATTTGCAATATTTCTTACATAGTTCACTAACTCTTCCATTTATTTCTGGTTCAATAATATGGTTATAAAAAGTGGAAAAATCATCTTCAAAGTGCATTTTAGAAAACAATAATTTTAATGACACAATAATTTTCACAATTTTTCACTACTGTTGAGATGATATATTATGATTACTAATAACATTGATGTCAATGGTGTACCGATGTGAAAATGATTATTTTAATGTAAACCATAAAAATAAAAATAAAATATAAAAAGATTGTAAACATTGTTTTGTCATTGAGAAATAAACAAATCTTTGGAGTTCAAACTATACATTGTAAGGTGGGACAAAATTTAAACTCAGCTGTTAAAGATAGTGAATTTCAGCCAGTAGTAGATGTTTAGCCAATGATATCCTAGCATTTTTTTACAAGAACTTGTTTTTGTAAACATTAATGTCACTTGCCCTGCAACCAACTTTATGCACATTAAAAAATTTGGGTTTTCTTTCAATCCCTTTTTAAAGTGGCTACAAACTCTACAACTATGATTAGGAAAAAAAGTCCTCTTTTTTTTTTTTTTCAAAAAATAAAAAAATATTAGGAAAAAAAGTCGGTAGATTAGGTACTGAACAAGATATTTGGTGGATTATATATGGCCCACTATAGATGCTTATCCAATGATGCACCTAGTATTCCAATGGATACAAGGACATAATTAGTATTGCTTGATTCTGCAACCAACTTTAAGCTCGTACACATAAAATTGTTTTCAACCTCAATCTTTTTTCAATCTAAGTTGTCTTGACTCTTGAGGTGAAATAACTAAGAAAACACCTATGATTCTAGCTGAATTTAATTAGCTCATTGGTCTAAAAAGGAAAAAAGAAAAAGCAAGTCACACATGAACGAGTTGATAAGGTGTAACAAAATTAGTTTACATGAACATTGTAGTATAGCACAGTTGGCAAAACAGAAGAACCACTTGACATTAAAGAAGCCTAGCAAAATCATATATAACAATAAAGAAGTGTGTGTTTTAGATGATCCCCAAAAGAGAAAGAGAGAGAGAGAGAGAAGGATAAAGCAAAGGCACATGGGAACAGGAGGGCATGTGGAGAAGATTCAGAGCACTTTGTTTAATTAAATTTTGAGGTGATGAGCAACAAGGAATAACATGGATCCACCCTATTCCAAAGGGGTATCCCCTAAACTTCTAATAAAGGCATGTGGGGAGCTTTGGTGTAGGCCAGGGTAAGGTACACTTGTAGGACCACACCTTAAAACATCCCATCACCCACCTCCAACCACCAAAAATATGTGAATGGGGGATGGTGGGTCTCCTAGTTCCCTCAGATACACTTAGCACTAGAAAAGTGAAAGCAACAAATGATTTCTCCATCAATGGATAAATGACACACACCATCCCATACTTATTCCACATAAGGGCCAATCTGCTGATATTTTAAAAGGTGAAAAGAATGGACATTGTAAGGAATGGGAGAGATGCCCTTATTTTGATTGACTGGGAATCTCATTAATTATATTGTACAATTCACCACTCAATTATCCTTGCACATTATTTGGGATTGTCTAATTGCTTGGATAAACATGAATTAAGGAAATGTACTATATCAATGGGCAAGAGCAAATTCACAAGTTTATAAGTATATTTGAATTTTAGACTTGATTATAAGGTTTCTTTTAATTCAATTTTGGAGCTCAAAAAAAAAAAAAAATCCAATTTATGCCTTTCCTTTTCTAATGGTACACCTGCACCTAGGGAGGACATGTTGGTATGCATTCATAAAAGAGGTTTGGTTTTTTGGCCTTGACATGCTCTAATCCCTAGCAATGCATATTTTTAGAACACAAGGTGACACACAGAATATGTAGAGTTTTAATAGACAATAACCCAAATTCTATACAGCAAGTGCCAGACTCATGATTATAATAAAATTGATAATGCAAGGTTTACCATGCAGAGATGTATTTTTCTAGAATGAATATGAGATATCTAAAGCAAATGTTTATTAATTTCTTTCCTTGATTCTGGATATTCATGTTCCCAAGTTTCCTCGTCACACATGGCCTGTGATTGTGAAAACACTTGATGGCATTTTAGGTTTGTTGGAAAGGATTTCTTTCCTTCTTTCCTTTATTATTTTGTAATTATTTATAAATCTTTTACTGTTTTACCGGAGAGGGTTTTATTCAGAAACTTAGAGCATTTTTCTCATGTTGTCTATGGCAACCTAGTGGCATTCATTTCTACTGGTGGTGGCCAGCAAAACTTAATTTTTGGATGCAGGCTCATTGATGGTGACGAGTGTCTTATGTGCAGGACTACTTATGAGACAGCCAACATGAGCAGGATCTTTCTGTACAAGAATAAATCAATTAACTGTTTCCAATTGGTTTTAAGTTTCTAAAATGACTAGTTACTTATGGTCGAGACTCCAAGTTAATGTACCTCAGTCATATATATATATATATATGTATGTATGTATGTATGTATGTATGTTTTAAATTCTCAATTTAAACATTATATTTTAGTTGCATTAAAAGAAGCAAATTCAACACAAACCTTCTCTTTGTTTTAGAGGAAATAAGACCTTTTTATTTATTTATTTTTCTGTATTTTCTGATATTTGGTAATGCAGAAATAAGCAACAACAAAAAAAGGCACATAACGTTTTTATAGACATACCCTTATGCCCTCACATTCTCTTTTTGTGCTGCGACTATCACCACTATTACTATTGTTATCAACACCATAGTCGTCACCACTGCCCCACATATTATCTTTGATGTTGCTACCACCACTACCACTATCATCATACCACCACTACCACCACCAAACACCATCTCCAATGCCACCACAACACCATCACCAGTGTTGCCATCTCTGTTGCTGCAGCCACCATCACTTGCACCAAGTCTGTGCTTATATGAAATATTAATGATATTTTGAACAAGTCGACATCATAAATTCTTAAAAAAAAAAAAAAAGTAGAGAATGTTTCCACAAGCAAATAGAGGGAAATCATAAAATTTAATTGTATGACAATTTGACCCCAGCATAAAAATAATAATAAGGACATGTCAATTAAGGAGTATAACAATTCAAATAAAATAGAAGGACAAAAATTAATGCATATAACTGATAGTGATAGTGATACTTAGGTACGACTAGAAGAGAGAGAAACTCTAAAAAAAAACCCTAACTCCCCTCTCTTTTCCCCTTGCCCAACCGTCGCCCCTTTCCCTTTTCCTTTCTCTTCTCCAGCTTCTGACCTCTTTTCCCCCCTTCTCTCCTCCTATGGCGTCGCGTTGCCCACAGATTGGGACCTGATGCAATCCTATCCGGGTTGTATGGCCCCTCCCCACCCACCCGCAAGCCTCCTCCACCACCATCCCCCCTCCTTCTATGTCATCCCTTTCCTCCCTTCGCTTCCCCCCACCACTTTTGTTTGGGTTATTTTGTTTTTCACCAGAGTCTTTAGGTGGATCAAGACTCTGGTGCTCTCTCTCTCTCTCTCTTGTATACTAGTCTTGGATCTTCCAGTGGGCGGTGAGACCTTTAGTGGCCGTAAATGTTTTGTTGGCAGCGGGTTCGGGGACTCCGCCCATCTCGAGCTTTTCTCATTTATCCCAACTTAGGGGTAGATATGGCAAAGCTCTCTTTGGAGAGCCCCAAAACCCAAATCACATGACATACGATGCCATGGACTATCCGATTCGACTTCACTGATGTTTGCATGGATGGGACCATGACTTCAAGCTCTCTAGCTTAAAGGACATTTCCAGTTGCTGCTGCTCTTCCCAACTATCGAATTACTGTCAAGTCTTGTATTTTCTGTTGTATTTGTATTGTTGTTGGGTGTTTCTTATATTGTATTTATTTTTCTGTTGTTGTTTGATTCTTTGTTCTGTATCTATTTCCTACCGCTCTCGTTGTAGGGTCATGGACCATAACGTTTGTCAATTTTACTACCTTCGTTGTAGGGTCTTGGGTTTTATTGTGTAGTCACTTTGGCTTTCTTCCATTTCGATTGAGTGAAAGTTTTCCACTATTTTGATTTTCAATGATGTTCTTTTATTCATCAAAAAAAAAAAAAAAAAAAAACTGATAGTGATTAATTTGTTAAACATCCATCAAAGACCCCCAAAATTTTGAGATTAAAGTCTAATTGTTAAGACTATTGTGATGTAAGCCAATACATCATCAAGACATCAAAGTCATTACTTACTATTATTTTGGCTAATTGGAACAAGAAAAATGAGACTACCCTACAACTTAATTGATCACCTCATAAAACTTGAGTTCTCAACCTCTACGAAAGCTAAGTAGCTATAAGTAAAGAAGTGTACCGTTAAAGTTGATTTTCTGACTGGAAGTGAAATTTCAGGTCATTTTAACCTAAGCATATCCTTCATGCATTAATTTATATGCTAGTCATATGAGAGAGAGAGACCCATATCAGAGAGGATGGGTCCACGAAAGCTCACTCCTGTGATATATACTATTACACAATATACACCTCTCGTTCTCTCTCTCTCTCTCTCTCTCTCTCTCTAAACCTAAAAATCGCTGTCCTTCAGTCTCTGCACCCATCACCTCCTCTTTCTAAAGACCTGTCATCACCATGAGAGTGAGAGCCAGACCATAACCCCACACCCCCATAAATTGATGCAAAAAGATCCTCAAAAACCAATTGTGCATGCACGATATTCTTCCAAAACCATGGCTTTCCCACCCCATCATAGTTTCATGTTCCAAACTCTTCATGAAGATCAAGATCACCTTGTTTCCTCTAACACCCTTCCTCCTCATCACTATCATGGTCTCTCTCTCTCTCTCTTATATGCTTAATATGTTGATGGGTTTTATTTATATTAATATTGTTGATGTCCTAATACTATTGCAGGTGGTGTGCCATTCTTGATGAAGAGATCGATGTCGTTTTCGGGTATAGATAATAATAAGTGTGATCAAGAAGTAGTGCATGGAGATGATGAGCTTTCTGATGATGGATCACAGCTTGGGGAGAAGAAGAAGAGGCTTAATTTAGAGCAAGTTAAGGCACTTGAGAAGAGCTTTGAGTTGGGAAACAAGCTTGAGCCTGAGAGGAAAATGCAACTGGCTAAGGCTTTGGGACTTCAACCAAGACAAGTTGCCATTTGGTTTCAAAACAGGAGGGCTAGGTGGAAGACAAAGCAATTGGAGAAAGACTATGAGGTCTTGAAGAAACAGTTTGAAGCACTCAAGGCTGACAATGATAACCTTCAGACCCAGAACAAGAAACTTACTGCTGAGGTAATAGCTTTAATCCCCACTTGACCAATTGATTTAGTTTACCTGTAGCTTGTTCATGTGTCTGTTTGGATATGAAAGAGAAACTTGAAAATTTTATAATCTGGGTATGTTTTTTTTTTTTTTTTTGCACATGTTTGGGTTCTTGTTCCTCTTGATTTTGACTTGCTAATTTCTTGTCATTCTACTGTTGAAAGTCTATAAATAGTACATGAAAATGAAGAAATTTCTCCTTCCTTGTATGTGCTTCTTAGGCATCATTATATGTATTTGTCTTTCTTGGTAGATAGAATTTGGGTGCATCATTTATGAAGGAGAAAACCTTAATTTTATTGGCTGAATCTTGATCCATCATTAACAATGACTTCTAAAAGTGATTGATTCCTTTTTTAACTTTATTTCATGATTATTATTGTTGATCACTGTTCTGAAATGTCAGTGTCAGAAATGCATCTCAGGAACAAAATTTATATTAATCATAAATATGGTAGTACCTCTCTCAAGGAGCCCTAGTTGCAATTAAGTATTTTATATGTTTGATTTAGAACAGGATCTTAAGTATCCTCATTCTGACTTACTATTGCTTCATCTTGATTTAATTTCTTCTTATTGTAACGCTGCAGTTGTTGGCTCTAAAAGGTAGAGACATAAATGAAGGCAGGCTTAAATGCATTAAGAAAGAAACTGATCAGGGTTCTTGGAGCAATGGAAGTGAGAATAGTTGTGATATCAACTTGGATATTTCAAGAACACCAGTAATAAACAGCCCAGTATCTTCTCAGTTAAGCAGTCACCACCTATTCCCTTCATCCCTTAGGCCTACAAGCATGACCCAACTCCTCCAAGGCTCATCAAGACCAGACCTTCAATCCTTAAAAATTGACCAAATGGCTCAAGATGAAGGCTTCTGCAACATGTTCACTGGCATTGAAGACCAACAAAATTATTGGCCATGGCCTTAGTCGCACTATTTTCCATTGAAGCAAGCTGAATTCTCAAACAAATTAATACACAATTTACATGGTTCATCTATGAGTTGGGTGTTTGACTTCATATTTTGGCACAGTAGATTGGTGTATAGATTTGAACATATCTAGCTAGCTGCTCCATTTTCAAATGCGCTGGAAAAAATCAGTATGGGAAATTGATTAATCCGTGAAACACACACTTTCTTTCCCATCAGTCTGGATTGTGATATACTATATGCTAGGCTGATTAATCATACTCTATTTTCTTTAATTATTAATTCTTAGTTAAGGTACATGTGCTACTGAGTGGTTTTCCAGCTCTGGCATGTAGCATGGGCCATGAAATAAAGAAGGATTCTCTCCTTGCAGTTTCCATTTTTTTAATTGTTTGGTGCTTTGGAATCATGAGTTTGCAGATTGTACTACAAGAATTTAAAAAAGAATAGAAAACGAAATTGTTATAGCTTTGGAGAAAGTACCAAAGATGGGAAAGAGAGAGGGAGTGTGACCTCATGCATAAGTCATTGAGGATTAAAGGATGAAACAAAATCTAGGTGGGAGTTCATGAAAGGAACTTGTACAGAAAAGGGGAGGTAGGATTTTGAGCACGCATTCCAAGAGGAAAGAGGCGAATGAGATAGGTGCGGAAGACAACAAATGAAGAAGGGGTTTGGAAAGAAAAATGATATTTTCACACTTCAAATTCAAATTGTTATTTTCACACTAATATAGAAAAGTATATTATTAAAAGATCAAATTATCCTTATACCCAACAAATGTTTAATCATTGATTACTTGCATTAAGGGCTTTTTGGTCTTTTCAATTTATTTTAGTGTGAAATTATCATACTTGAGTGTGGAAATATCACTATCCGTTTAGAAATGGTCTTTGTTTATTTTGATTAGTTTTGAAGGAGGCGTTTGTAATTTTCATCTGACAAGTATCTAACTGCGTGTACTAGTTCTGTAGATGATCCATGTGACCTACTGCCACCATTTCCAGTCATTCAACAAAAACCTGACTTTTCTTTCTGTCACAGAGTTCTTGCTATCCAGTTTTAGCAGAGAAATAAAGATTATTATATGCAGGAGTAGAGTAGACTTTCAAACAAGTATTGGAGAGGAGTAGTTTAGCAAAACAAAAGCATTGGAGAGGAGTACTGTTACTTAATGAATGAAAACAATGAAAACACTCAGTTCCACTCCATATTTTCCACCACTTAATGCTTCATCAATAGCAGAATGTCACACTTTCTTTCTTTATAAAATAAGCACCATTTAAAATTATTAAAATAAAATCAGTCACGTGACATACCACAGTTTGTAAAATATAAAGTGAAACAATTAGAATGAGACAAATGATTTTTATTTCTAATTAATAACTTCACAATTAAAAGATAGGATTTACTACCAAGTTGGTGTTTGTAAGCCAACATCATCACAAATTAAAACAGTACACAATTTTACATGTCAACTGCTAACCAATTTAATGAGTCAAGTATGACAGAAATGAGCATGTTTTAGGTGTATGATTTTATAAACAGTACTTGAGCCAATGAACAAATTCCCAAATGGATATGTAAGCTTTGCCTCACCCATTTTAGACAGAAGAATCTGATCCCAATGCATAAGGATATATTAATTTAAAGACCCCCCAAAAAAAAATATAAAAGGTTAAAATATATGGAAAGGACATCAATGGTTATATGAAAAATACATGCAGTTGGCAGCAAGTTTACAACAACAAGCTCTCTTACAGGCTACCAGCCTTCTTTGTTGCCTTAGTGGTTGCATGCATGTGTTACTATCCCAAGGTCTGAAATGCAAGGGATTGGTAGTGAGAAGAAGAATGAAAAAAGAGCTCTCTTACAGCCTTTTATGCTATAGTACACGTTCTTTACATAAACTTTCTGGCTTCTGCATAGTTATGCAGGAAATTATGTTCTGGCAGCATAAGAATCTTGGTTGTGTTGTTTCATTCAACAACAACAAAAAAAAAAAAGCTCATTTGTTTTACAAGGCATTCAATTTGTGCTTTGACAGCATAGCTTTCTTTCATGAGAAGCAAGACAAATGTGCAATCAGATTTCACACCAGAAGCTAAATGTGTTGTAAGTCAATAACAATAATTACAAAGAGGAAGGCATATATATGATATGCTTTATATATCTACCAAATAAAATCTATACTGATGCTACATCAACCCTGTGGAGTGGCCAAACTAAAATATTTTACTATTGTATTAAGGAATTACAATAAAATTTAAATTCCAGAGATCTTAACGGATATTGCCGCCATGTTTGTGATTATATACTATTATTATAACAATATCAGGCAGATATTCGAGGGTATCATAAATACAATGTTTTTAGATTTTCTTTAGTGGAAGATTAAGGCAGGGCACATGCTTGTGAGATTTGTCAACTGTTAAAATTATAAAAAACTAGTACTATCTTGATTATTCAATTGGCAGTGTCTCATGGGGGATTCTTGTTTCCACATTCAGAACTAAGAATATACACATTTCCCAAAGGTATGTTTGAATTTTAAACCATCAAAATAACATTTTGGTGGCGGTGCAAGGTGCAAATGAATTTAGAAATGCAAAACTTTCATTCATGACAATACATGTTGGGTACAAACTACAAACTTCAAAATCACATTTGGCTACTTAATTAGAATTTTTTCTTTTAACACCAAAATAAATGTCCCTCACACCATTTTTATAGTTGAGCTCTAGATGTCTAGAATAGTTTACTGTAATACCTCAAGGTAAAGTAAATGATTGTAGAATTAAAATTGAATTTGAAAGCTAATAACTTGAATTTAAAATTACTTTTTATAGCCAGTTTTCTTGAAGGTGAATTGGCCACCTAACCAAAAGTCAATATTATTATGAGAACTTTGCTGACTTTACAGAGGCTGTGCTGACATCACAATATTCATAAGTGGAAGAAGAAAATAAGGAAGAAAATAACATAAAATTATAAAATAAGGATAAGAAGAAAGAGAAGCAGTCTCTCATTGTATCTAAATCCATTTGTGTCCAACTTTACATGACCATATATGCCACCACACAATCACCAGCCTTTTAACCTTTACCCTTGAGAATATTCACGTTTTTAACTTTATGCCTAGGGCTACAAAGATGGATCATATAGAATCTGTTTGTGTCCGTCCGATTAGCCAACTTAAGTTATATTTGGATGGTTGGAGAAGAGAGAGAGAGAGAGAGAAGAGAAGAAGGGAAGGTGGCAGCTGGGATGTACTATTGTAATATATTGTGTGACCACCTCCCCTTTGCTTTCTTTTCACTTCAACTCCTTCTGTGTTCCAAACATATTATTGTGTCCTTGAAAATTTTACTTCTCCAAGCAAATTAAGCTTCAAGAATGGCAAGTAAATCATGTTAGGAAATTTATCAAATAAGAAAATTTTCATAACTAAAAGTGTTATAATATAGCTATATACAATGTATTCCAAAAGGATAGGGTTTTGGGTGTGATAAAGAGCAAGCATTGAGAACAAATCAAAGGATACCACGAGTCACTCGCTTGTCCTAGTTCAAGCAAATTGGACCATCAAATAGAAACATTTGTCAACCACTTGCTGGTGGCTTGCACTTGCGAAATTCACTTAGAGCAATGCTGAAATTCATCTATGCATTATTAAACTTTAAATCCACCTAAAATCCATCAATATAAACAATTTGATTTTTCATACTTTATTCATGTTATTTGAATTTAAAGTCGAAATGCAAATTATTTCTATCAAGTGCTTCAATCCAAATGAGCCATGGAATATCAAGGCAGCAAATTTCTTTTTTTATGCACATCAATAATTTAAGAATGGTACCCAATGAGAGATGAAAACCAACACCATCTCTGGTCTCTGGCAACAAGGTATAACCATGCTTTTGGGCAACCTTCAAACTACACAATATAAATTCATGCCATTGAATAATTGTCACTGAAAATGAACCCGGAATGGTGAAAACTATGGATGGAAACAATATGGAGTGGGGTCCGTTCATGGGTGTCCCTCTTTGGGATTGGGAAAACATGTGCAAGTCGACGGGAGTGGGGGTTGAAAGTATTTTGCCATCTCTAATGGTTTTCTAATAGTTTATTGAAAGATGTTTTTCTAATAAAGTATTGCACGCAATTTAGATTCCTGTAACCCCCACTATAAGCCAGAATCATGTTATTTCTACAGAGTACTAATTTATTGTGGCGGTTTTTTTACCACAATCGAGTACTTATAAGTTATAACGACGGTTTCTCTTACGGCCATTAAAAAAAGAAAAAGCCATTAGAGTTAATATTTTTTAAACTGATCAGTTCCACAATTGATGGTATTCACGATTGGAAACCCAAATACTTTTGATGCAAAATCGATGACTGGAAAAACAAAGACGAAACTAATAAACATGTAATATCTCTGTAGTTGATAACTTGCGTGGGAAATAGAAATTTGTCTCTTACATGGTTACAAGCCCACAAACCAAGGAATTTAGCCTATTGTCAGTGCATCAGAAATTGTTTGAGTTTTACATGAGGTAAAAGTAAGTACATAATTGATAAACATATTTTAAAAAAAGTCCCCAGTATAGGTTCCTTTGGACTCATCCTAAGGTGTAAATTGGGATACTTTACCTGTTTCAAGAGTCAAATATCAAGAATTCAGTGAGAGTTGGTTAAAATTAGTAACTAGTGGAGAGTATACCAAAGATCTAATCATTTGAACCAATACTCGCGGGCTTTCAAATACATTATTGAATCCAAACTTAAATGGAAAAAACCTTTGGATTAAAATAGAAACCCATGTGTTGATCAATAGGCTGTTGATGAACTTCTTGACCTTACGAATTCTTCAAAAGCACAAGTACTGATGGGCTGTTGGCGTTTCTGACAATGCCTAATTGCATATGGGCTTAAAGAGTTTTCTTGGTTTCTAATGGGCCCAATCCATTATAAATTTGTAATATCTCTCTCTATTCTCTTTGAGAATACTTACAAATCCACAAACTTCTTGGCTAAGAATGTAAAACAACTATTTTTATACTAGAGAAAGGGTGTTTTTTTTTTGACAAAAATCTGTTTGTTGTGAAATGGACCATGAGAGGCTACCAACTTCAAAAGCCCACCCCTTGAGGAAAAAAAACTTTAGACAAAAATGGCGGATTAGCGAAACTAACTCGAGAAAAAAATATAATGTGTTAAGTTAAAGACGTTATTAAAAAAAAAAAAAAAATGTCAAACAAAACCACACCCCTTACCTTTGAAAGTGAAAAAGGGAAAAGAGAGCTAACTAGCTAAGCATAGAATATACTGATCAATTCAATAAATCTGAGCACTTCGTGATGAATTTGTGATGTCAAAGCCGATCACATTGACAATATTGGGAAAAAGAATAAGCATTTTGTTCTTTTGCTAAATATACAAAAAAAGAAAAGAAAAAGTGAGGTTGAAGAAAGGTCTAAACTCTTATATTCTCAATTTTCCTAGATAATTAATATTATCTCAGTTAAAAAAAAGTGAGACATGATATTAGCATCAATGGATTATATTTTGGTCAGAATGATCATGTCGATAAAATCTAAGGAAATATGAGAAGAGACTTTTTTTTTTTTTTATTTATACTAACGAGGGTGTCTAGAAGATTAGAACTCTTTGAACACTTGACAATTCTTTTAGATGTGTATAGTTCTCTCATCCCACACAGACCATATAATTATAAAGACTAGGGAGGAATCACTTTGAGGTGGCTCATAGATACTAGTTAGAGGTTTTAAAACCAAAATCTCATGAGACTTTAGGAATTATTAGGGTCAACTTCTTTTTTTGGCTAATTATTAGGGACAACGTCTTAGGGATGAGAAGAAGAGACATTCAAATTGATAATCTATATTTTTGCAAGATATAGTCCCTGACTAATTGTACTATCCTTGAAGTCCAAACCTCAATTCCCCAAGACTAGTTTTAGTGCCAAAAAGCCACTTAGATATTTTGTCCAGTGGTAATCCCGGTAACAACCAAGGTTTTAATTGGTTATATTATTAGGGGATAAGGTTTGGCTACAAGCCGGTTTGTAGTTGGTTTTCTACAATTCACTACGTGGCCGCTTATAAGACCATCCACATGTATTATTTAAAGAAGTCACATGACTCATTAAATATATCATGTGACTAAAGTACACGTAGATGGTCTTATAAGCTACCATGTAGTGGGTTGTAGAAAGCTGACTACAAACCGGTTTGTAGCCAAACTCTATCCATGGGACCCTCACGTGACCCACTCCTCTCCCCCTCTCTTTCTCTACCCGTCTCTCTCTCCTCTCCCTCATCATTGGGTCAGCCACCCCAGCACCATCCCCACTAAAGAGCACCACCTCCGGTCATCACCTACCTCCTTCCAACCACCGTTTTCCGGCCAACTCATCGGAAACATCTTTAAAGCTTTTAGATGCTTATGCAATTGTTTTGAAGGTAAAAACTGAATTTTCCTCTGAAATTTCTCTATGAGATCCTTTGGGTTTTGTTATAATATGATTATTATGGATACTTGAAAGATTTAGTGTCACCATGAAAGATTGGGAAGGTTAGGAGGATTTGGTAGCAAAGGTTTTGTGAAATCCAAATTTTCCATATCATTTGGGTATTTTGAAATTTGGTTGTGGAAAGTAACAACTATTAAAGTTGGGGTTTTTGCTTTGGTTGGATTACTAGTCAAATATTTTGATGATAGTCTAAAGATTTTTACTTTTGATTGCTGGTTGTATAATATGAGGTGTATAGAACACCACTTGAAATGAATTTTACAGCAAATAGACTACTATTAAAACTATAATCAGTTTCTGTCAAGGGACAGATTTGAGTCAGCCACATTGCGGGATTTTTAATGAATTATGTAGAACTCATTTTGAGCTGAAATTTCTGTGGTACATTATAAACATATATATGTACATCCCTATAAATTTTCAGGCTAATCGGATGACTCTAAGTGGGTAAAACAAATTTTACAAAGGGCTGACCTGCTTCCATTTTAATTTGAAAATAGATATTTTTGCAGAATTTGTCCCAAGCTTTTATTTATTGGATTGAGTTGAAATTTCATATGAGTATTCTTTAATGTGTGTACAACTTGCTTGATTTTTTTGGTGGCTTGGTTCTATTGTTTAGTACCTGAAATAAATATAAATGTTTTGCTACCTCTATTCTTAATATTGCTTGATTCCCTGGGTGATGTGTCTTGAGTCATCCTAGTTAATACGCATTGCTTGCAATGAAGTATTAAGATACTTTGGTAGCATTATGGTGCTTGAGATTTCTTGTATGCTTGTTTGTCTCCCAACAGGAATGGATCTCTGTCTTAGGGTAGTTAAGCTAGGCTTTAGGGCCTTTGGTTTGAATATTAGGGGATTTTATCGGTTTATGGAGAAAAGTGTAGTGGTCTACTTTGTGATGGGTGAGATTTCTTATAGGCTTGATGTTATGTTTCTAGGTTCCAAGGTACTTGGTGATGGACCTAGTGACTAGTTTGGCTTGCTTGTGTAGTGCTCGCTCGAGGTAAAACTGGTGATCATGCGAGGTAAGTAGCTACTTAATGGGAATTTTTAGAAAACAAATCATTATTGCATATTGGCATTTTAAAGATTGAAATATCCTTCATGGTTTTCCTAAAAGGTATTATGAGTACAATTCTCGTTATTTAATGATTTATGGAAAGTGCATGAAGCATGGAAATTTGCATTATATTTATATTTGGGGAAATGCATGATTTTTAAGCATGGAAAAGGATAAGCATCTTTGATTTAATCCTTTGATAATGGATTTTATGAATTCATTGGATTATTTGGAAATTCTAAAGATGTTTTATCTTAGCGTATTTTATTTGGGAAATTTGATAGAAAACCTTATTGACAAGGAATGGTTTTGGAAACTTTGTGACAACTTTGTCTTCGTGACGATTATTATGTCTTTGTGACAATGTCTTTGTGACCAACTTGTCTTGGTGAATTTACATTATGAAATTAGAGATTTTAAAGACGTGTTTTAAAACGTTGAGGTGACTCCGCTAAGGTGAGGTTCTTGGTGAATCAAAAGACCTAGTGAGGAGGCCAAATGAACTATGTATTTTTATTATATTAGCCTGTGAACTCTTTGTGTTGTTTTACCCTTATGCCGTGACGTTGTGATTACCCAGCTAAGTACCGTTGTCTTTGTGACATTGGTGTCTTGGCACTCCGTCTTTGTGATGGCTATGTCTTCGTGATGGCTATGTCTTCGTGACAACTCCATCTTTGTGAGGAGTACTACTTTACCTGTGGGTCTAACGAAGTTCCTGGTAGAAACATAATTTACCTGTAGGCCTAACGAAGCTCCTGGTAGAAACCAAGTTGTGTGATCTTTTACCTGTAGGCCTAACGAAGCTCTTGGTAGAAACCATGACAACTCCATCTTTGTGAGGAGTATAACATCTTTGTGACGGTTTGTCACGTGGCCTTGGGTTGGATTTTATTGTTTTGAATCAATGATTTAATTATGGCTCACAGTATGTATTTTGTAGTTTCATGATGCGTTATTTTGAGAAGCTTGGTGCTGTATCATTTCTTCAAATCTTTCTATATTATCACAAAGAAATATTTATGATAGAACTCATATTCCCAAATTATAGTATGCTTTGCAAAATGCTTAAGATCATGAAACTTGCAATTCCTCAACCCCCATTATTTATGCTACTTACTGGGCTTTAGCTCATTATTTTATTTAACCACATTTTCAGATTTGTTAGCTATACCTCGAGTTAAAGTTCTGAAGCACTACACTAGATTGGGAGACTCGTTGTGTTTTGTAGATCAGTTGAGTCTTAATCTCTATCTTTTGCGGAGATAATAGTTACTTTAGTAGTGGTTGAGCTGTTGGAGACATCTCAACTGTAAATGTATATTTCGGAGATGTATGATCTGTACTTTGTATTGTTGTGAAAAAAATTTCTAGAGCTCTGACTTACTTTATGAAGATTATGTGGATATCTAATAATATAGATATATTGTGTATATGGTGTAACATAAAGGAAAAGTCTACTACAGTTTCTCTTGATGGTTTAGTTTTTCATACTTTGGATCCTAATGGGTTCGGGGCGTGACAATCTCCCTCCCTGAAAAGCTCCACTCCTCTATGAGGATGTGAGTTCAATTCCCGGGATCCCCAAAACCCTTGATCTTGATCATCGATGAACAAGCCAATTTTCCTTCCCCCACCCTAGATGGAGAAAATTTAAAAGATTGAGGTACAAGTACAACCCACCTTCAATATTGCCTTTTTATTATTATGATTATTATTTTATAGAAAGATGCACTCTTTGTTCAATTCTCCACCTTTGGGACTAATAAGAATTAAGTCTTTATCTCTTTTCTAGGTTTAAAAGAAAGAAGTATCTTTGAAAAATATTTTGGTACATCCCAAAATAAAAAATAAAAACACATATAAAATATAAAATTATTCTAATTGATATACATACATACAAAAAAATAAAAACACATATTAAATAATTATTAATTAAATTATTTATGAGGTCATTAGTTTGACCATAATTGGTTAGATCTCGGACAAAAAATAAAATAAAATAGTTTTGTTTTTGTTCCTTTCTTCTGTTCACTTGTTCACTTTCCCCACGTAGAAAAAAAGAACATTATTTGCTTACTTCTTTTTTCTTTTCTTTTCCTTATGCTAACTGATATACACACCGTTATAATACTCATTTTGTGATGTAATATTGGAGAACTTAGTTTCAAGTATATTAAATGCCATTAAAATTAAAGGAATGTAAAATATTAAGATTAATATGATTAAGAACATAAATGTATTATTTGAGTAAATTTCATAAATATTTGATTATCTCGATGAACTTAAACGCACAATTATTTTTTTTAATTTCATGTGCTATTAAATTTGTTTTTGATTTGTACCAGTTTTTGTTTTACTTGACAAAGAAGCTTGTTTTACTTGACAAAGAAGCTAAACATGAAAATGAATGTGATTCTTTTGAATCAATAAAGTTACAGATATAACAATATTTTGGTATCAAGCTGTAAATAGTAAATAATAAAGTGATATAAGTGGTGGGTGCAGATGAGAATTAATAAAAACCTGACAACTTAATATTGTTATGAAATTATTGTGAAAATATTATGCATGTAGTATTGCTTAAGTGTTTTAAAAAATAACTACAACAATTCCTTTTACATAAATATTTGGCTCATACCACAGACCACTAATAGAGAATTAATAAATAGAAATAAATGCAACATAGAGTAATTATTTAATATTTTGAGAGAAATATTTCCTCCTCTCACGTAATAAAAAGGCCTCATTAATTAGATTTATGGTAAAATCCAATATTCATGAGTGATTATTCATTAGTCCAGGATTACAAATAAATGCGTAATCTCTCTCTCTCACATGAATAGTGGATCACACCACATGAATAGTGGGTTCCACTAATTAAATTATGGTAGGACCCACCATTATGTGAGAGGGGGACTACACATTTATTTGTAATCCAGGACTACTAAATAATTTTCCCATATGAATAAGAAAGAAAGTGAAGGGAGCCTTGTTCTCATAGTATTGAATAATGTTTCATTAAGAGTGCAAATATTTGGTATTGCGGGAGCTCGTCTCACATAATAGTAGGTCCTACTAATTAAATTCATGATATGACTTACAATTCATATGAGATAGGGAGCATTGCTCTTGGCATATTGAATAACTTTTCATTAATATCTAATTTGTTTGTTCTTGAATGTGGAATGTGTGAAATTTTGTGTAGTTTGAACTTTGAATTTCTAGGTATCTAATTGTATGAGTAGAGAATCTTTGGCTTTTTATTTATTTTTTTACGTCGCACCAAACACCGTAAAATATTTTCATGAGCATTTTTCCTGAATGCAACCAAATACTAAAAAAAAAAAAAAAAAATTTCTTTGAAATCATTTACATCCGAAAACATTTTATGTTAGAAAATATTTTACAATGGAACAAACAGAGATTAAAAGAGTAATTATTCAATACTTTGGAAACCATGCCCCCCTAATGTAATAGTGGTTCCCACTAATTAAATTTAGGGTTAATTACACTTTACCACCCTCAATTATCACCCATTTTTCACTTCACCCCCTAAACTTTAAAAAGTAACAATTGACCCCCTAAACTAATCCAATTGCACGGCCGTTACCCCCTGATGCCAAAATCGAGTTAAAATTGACGGAATTAAGCAACACGTGACACGCACGTGATCCCAGGCCCACTTGAATAACTTTACCAATTTTATTTTTATCAAAACCCCGAATTGCCCTTGTCTCAACTTTTTTTACTTTTTTTTTTTATAATTTTAGCCTGGTTTTTATTTTTGGGTCCAAAGTTTTAAATTATTATAGCAAATTCAACCAGTGGAAGAGAAGATGAGCAGTCACGAAGAAATCAAAGCTCCCTCAGTAAGCTTTTCTTTTTCTCATTTCATATTTTCAATTCCACAATTTTTTTTCACTTTCTCTTCAATTTTCCACCTCTCCAAACACCAAACTAAGCATCAAAACTTTTTCAATCATGCACAGTCTCGGCCTCGTCCTCGTTCGAATTCGAGTTGGAGTTCGATTCAAATTCATCTCTCTTTCTCTTAGATGAATTCTCATCAATGTCGATTCGAATCTCGATCTCGATCTTCGGATTTTCTGGATTCTCCTCCGATGTCGCGAACTCTTCGTCGACGAACACTTTGGGGAAAAAACACTTACCATTTTCGTCGATCCAAGCAATGGACCTCTGATTCTCGGTCAGAAAATTGATTTGCAACATGCGCAGAAAATCAAAGAGGTAATTTGAGCCTCCAATTGACAAGTCCATTGTCGGCTTGCCTTCCAAGAACCCTAACCGAAGATCTCCAAGCACTTCGTTTGGGAAATTGATCCACGAACCGTTCCGGTAGAACATGAACCGGGCTGGTGCGCCGCTCCGCTTGAAATTGGAGTTGTTCTGGATCATGAACCGTTAGAGCTACCTGCTCGATTGGAGAGTTCTCGATTCCGGAGGGATTTTCTGGTTCCACCGAATCAGAGGCTCGAGATTGCTTCTGGACTGTGCATGATTGAAAAAGTTTTAATGCTTAGCTTGGTGTTTGGAGAGATGGAAAATTGAAGAGAAAGTGAAAGAAAATTGTGGAATTGGAAATATGAAATGAGAAAAAGAAAAGCTTACTGAGGGGAGCTTTGATTTCTTCGTGACTGCTCATCTTCTTTTCCACTGGTTGAATTTGCTATAATAATTTAAAACTTTGGACCCAAAAATAAAAACCAGGCTAAAATTATAAAAAAAAAAGTAAAAAAAGTTGAGATAAGGGCAATTCGGGGTTTTGATAAAAATGAAATTGGTAAAGTTATTCTGGTGGGCCCGGGATCGCGTGCGTGTCACGTGTTGCTTAATTCCGTCAATTTTAACTCAATTTTGGCATCAGGGGGTAACAACCGTGCAATTGGATTAGTTTAGGGGGTCAATTGTTACTTTTTAAAGTTTAGGGGGTGAAGTGAAAAATGGGTGATAGTTGAGGGTGGTAAAGTGTAATTAACCCTTAAATTTATTGTGAGACCTATAAATTAAGAAAAATTATTTAGTATTCTCAGAATACAATAAATGTATACTGCCTCATCTCACATGAATAATGAGTCTTACCATGAATTTAATTAGTGGAACCCACCAATAAGCATTTATTGTTATATGTGAGTATTGAATAATTAATCTAAAGTGATACATTGGCATAAATTTTTTGCTTAAGCTGAATAGATACATTTACACATAAAAATATGGCAATGAATTAATGTTTTGATATAAATGCAAAGTTTTGCTTGGGTGGAAAACTAAATGAAACCATTTTCTTTTTATTATAATTTTTTAAAAAAAAAGTAGAGTGAAATATGTTACAATGTATACTTGATGTACTACACCTCACTCAAATAAATGTGAGTCTCATATGTAGGACCCACATGTGGGGCTCAACTTTAATAATGATTTCTCTTGTAAAATTTGCTCATATTGGACAATTTTTATTATTATTTTTGGAAAATAAAGGTTTAAATATACATTTTTGCCCTAAAATTTGGCTCAAGTTTCAGTTTCTTCTTTCATATTTTAAAGGGAGTATTGCACTTTCCCCTTTAATTATTGGATCTATATCAATTCCTCTTTAGTTATAAAGCCGCAATGCCTCAAATGGTGTATTTATAAATATACAAATAGTCCCCAAACGTCTCATTTAAGTTAAATCCAAGCACAAGTAACAAAATATTTTTATGTATTTTGTAAATTCCAAGTCAAAATGCTCAAAATCCATCATTATATATTACTGCACCATAAAAATATTTTATTATTTTTGCTTGGATTTAACTAGAAATTAGATGGTGGAGGGCTATTTGTACAATTCCAATACATTAGTGGAGACATTGCATTGTTTTATAAATTAGAGATGAATTAGAGTGGATCCAATTGTTAGAGGGAAGAAAAGATAATTTGCCCTATTTCAAAAGTTACAATTTCCTCTTTAAAATATTTAAAAGTTATAGATAGAATTAGCCTTTTTCATTTATGTTTTATTAAATATATTCGTGTACCGCATCAACTTTTTTACTTAGCAATATGATATCATAATATGCATAATTTTTTTTTGAAAATAGATGTGCAAAAAATATAAAACGGCTACTTTCACAAATTTCTTTGGAGGACTAAATTATAACTTCTTAAATATGTTAAAAAAATAAAATTTATTTTAGAGAAAATAATAATGACTTTTGTATTAATTGGAAATGTACTTAATGAAAATGGATATTATTTAAAAAAAAAAAAACATTTTTTACATATTATGTTACATGTAGCATCTCTTAAAATATGGGACCTACCCTAATATAAAAGGAAACTACATGAAACGGTTACACATGGGACCCACTTCCAATGTTAAATCCAAAAAAACATATATTTTAATATATAAAAAAATAAAATATTAAAGTTAAGTTTTGGTGAGTTGGGGTTTTGGCATTGGGTTTTTGTTTAAAAGAAACGGCTGTTTCTTGGGAATTGGGTCAATTTGAGCAACAGACCAGTCATGAAATTCCAGCTGCCACTCTCTTACTCACAGTCACAGCGTCACTGGCTGTTATTTTACACTTTCCTTTCTGTCTCACTCTCAAACATACATACTTACCAAGTATACCATGCCACTCTCTCTTGCTCTCACTCCTTTTCACGCAAAATGCGCGTTTCACTCTCACTGCTCTTCCCCAATGCCTTTAAAAGCTTTTGTCTTTCTCTCCCTAGGAACCACAATCACAATGCCTGTTTTTTTGGTTCTGGTAGTGGTAGCTTGGTCTTGAAGCCCTTGTAGTATGTCTGTCTATGTGGGAGTGAGTGACAAAATATGTGTGTGTTTGTTTGGGCTTAAATTTCGGAGTAAACAAATACTACATTGTTTTGGTCTAAGTTGTTCAGGTTTTGTTTGTTCGGTTTTCTAGGTTCTCATAGCTTTAAATTTTGAAACTTTCCTCTCTTATATTGCTACAGATTACTCAAGGTGATGTTTTTATTTTAGCTTGCATGTACATTTTGTGATCTGGGTCTTGCCCATTTTGAGCATTCAAGCATTCCAAAACCCATTTGAGTTTCAGTGATTTTGGATTCTTATAATCAAGGATGGGATGTGCTCTAATGGGTATTCTTGAATTTTGAAAATTTAATCGGTTTTTGTGTTTCTAAGTTCATTTATTTTTGTTTTGGTGATTTTTTTTATTGTTAATGTTAATATGCTGCATTTTGATGTTTTTGGGTTTAGGGGGGTTGTGTTAAAATAGACTGGAATGGTGGTGATTGGTGAAATGGGATGCTTTTGAGATATGAGAGATAGTTTAGGGATTTGAGAGATGGGATTAGGTCCTGATGCTATCCCTGTTGGGGCTTGGAATGTGGAAAAATCAAAGGAAAGGAAGAAGAAAGATGGAGAAGATGAGATGACAGGATGTTGGTTTAAGTTTAGGTTCATTGGAAGCTGCATGTCATCAAGGTCCAAAGTGGATGGCTCTATAAGTGGCACTAGCACACAATATGGTATAATTTTATTTTATTTTTAAAATAATGTTCTATATCTATTTTGTTTCCTTAATATGATTAATCTTGTAATCTTGTTTTATGTAGCTGGAGATATTGCTGAATCTTTGTCTAAGTCTGTGTATTACCATATTACATTTGTGCCTGTTTGGTGTCCGTTGATATTGAAGTGTATATTATACCATTTGAATTTGTTCTTTGCTTTGACGTGCATATTGCTTACTGCACATTTGGCAATACTGATCCCCATTTGTACTTTATTTAATTCTTTCACTATGTGAATCTATCTTGTTTTTATGATTTTCCATTGTTGCTGGTTGATGGATATTGGCTTTAATAAGTACTTAATTAGTTCTGTCCGTTAATACCGTTAGTCCGTTAATCCCGTTAGTTAATTACTGGTAATATAGTTAGTTCATAATAATTAGATCGGTCCTTTCTAGAAATTTACAAAATATGATCACGTGGCGTTCTTCTCATATTTTTTTTTGTCATCACTGAGAAATGATTCATTGATGGTTGTTAGTTTGTTGTTTCTTAATCAAGAAGGGTTAGGAACTTGCGAAGATTCAATCACATGGACTTGCCAATGCGCTCTGCCTCAAATGGCACTTCCTCCTCCATAATAAGTATTTAATTAGTTCTGTCCGTTAATACGTTTAGTTGATTACCGGTAATATAGTTAGTTCATAATTATTAGATTGGTCCTTTCCAGGAACTTACAAAATATGATCACGTGGCGTTCTTCTCAATTTTATTTTTACTCTTTTTTTTGGTCATCACTGAGAAATGATTCGTTAATGGTTGTTTGTTTGTTGTTTCTTAATCAAGAAGGGTTAGGAACTTGCGAAGATTAAATCACATGGACTTTCCAATGAGCTATGGCTCAAATGGCACTTCCTTCTCCCACGTGGAAGCTAAGGTTGTGGGTTTTGAAACCATTGGATATTTGTGTAACTTGCCAATAATATAAAAAGAATAAAATTCAAAGGGAATATAATTGGACAGAATATAATAGCTCTGCATTTACAGAAATGTGTTGATAGGATCAATTAATGCAGCGTAAGTAGCTAACACTGCCATGAACCATATTTATATATGCCTGAGCTTGCAATAGTATACTAGCATGTTTGACCATAGTTCCATACTATGATCTGTTTTTAGCTTCAACTACCACGTTGGAGGGGTGGCTGTTTCCAATTTTCTGGAAATATGGCTGCAGCATGCATGTTTTGAATGTGCATTATGGAAACTTTATCTCTATAAATTTTTGTTGAAGGATTATTGAGAGTTGTCATCAGTAGTCAAGTAAAAGAGTGATGCCCTCGTATTAATCCATTTACATAATTAGACATTGAAGAAAGTGATAACTTTTTAACCAATTGTGTTTAGCGTTCTTATGTATTGGCAGACCCATGTGGACACGTTTCTAGTGTTGGCAAGTGCTTAAAATGCTTGCGTGAAAGTAATAACCTTTTAGTGAATTGTGCTTAACATGCTTGCATGAAAGTAATAACCTTTTGACGAATTGTGTTTAACATTCTTTTGTATCGGCAGACCCATGTTGATGCTTTGGTAGTGTTGGCAAGTGCTTAACATGCTTGTGTTAGGTGGGGAGTGTTCTATCATGGGTTCTAAATGTGTTTTAACTTATCTGAAAAAGAAAAAGAAATGGTTTTAAATTGTGAGCGTCCCAATATATAATCATCTTTGGTGGAGGTCAAATTTTACAAAGAGATGATTATATATGCAGAAAAATGCAGTGAAAACAACCAAGTTGGTAGCCAACGAAGATATTTAGCAATTCCTTACCCTGCTCTATGGAATTGGTGGATTAAATAACTTATTCTGATAAGTAAATTTTGGCTTTCACTTGATCCTTTGATATGTTCAATGATTTCTTATATCACTGCAAAACGTTGGTGGTTTACCTTAACAATAGGTCAATACAGGTGCCATTTATAGTACAAAACTACCTATGTGTATATATTCATGCATTTAGAGGCATTTCCCCTTGTGTATATTATACATATTCCAGTCTATCTGAGCTCAGGATTTGTAGACTCTTTTATATGTTGCTTAGCAGGTTATTGTTGATTTATATCCAAATGATTGTGTGATTTCTGTTTGCAAACCAGCTGAAAGTAAATCTACAAACGATACCTGCCAAGACCAACCAGTTGCTCCCGTTGTGTCATCTTCAACGACTAGCAATACAGAAAGTACTCCATCCACTCCCAACTTGGGTGAGGAATTGAAAGTTGCTTTACAACTTCGAAAATTCACTTTTAATGAGCTTAAGTCAGCAACGAGGAATTTTAGACCTGAGAGTCTTCTCGGAGAAGGTGGGTTTGGTTGCGTATTCAAGGGTTGGATCAATGAGAATGGAACTACTCCGGTGAAACCTGGAACAGGGGTTGCAGTTGCAGTAAAGACCCTCAATCATGATGGACTTCAAGGTCATAAAGAATGGCTGGTAAGAGAATTCATTATCAAAATTTTATTTTTTCTCTGCACTAATATCAGGTTGGAGATTTGGGCCGCTTCTTACTTCCACTTCTATGACTCAAAGGGTAGTTATGTTTCTTTTCCACATGGCAGGCTGAAGTTAATTATCTTGGTGACCTTCTCCACCCTAATTTGGTTAAATTAATTGGTTATTGCATTGAGGATGATCAGAGGCTACTTGTTTATGAGTTTATGCCTCGAGGAAGCTTGGAGAATCACCTCTTTAGAAGTATGAAATTGAACTCACATTTCTCGAATTTCCTCTTCATCTTGCATGTGTTTAATCTTCTGATCTTTCTATGTTAACGTACAAATTTTCGTAGAGATAATTATTAGAAATTTGGATTTATTATATGGAATTATGAATGAGACATTGATGAATATTTATTCTTTCATTTAAAATAGGCTAATCATTTAATGCTGTTTTCTTTTAAATATGATATTTACTTTCCACTCACGTTCTCTCTGATCTAGTAATAACCTCTTTTTATTTATTTTTCCTTCATTGCTCCCTGTTAAGTGGCCCTGGAGAGTTAATGTTGTTCCAAGCTATCTCAAACTTTCCTTTTCGTTCTGGTTTATCTTTTCTTGCTATAGAGTTACAATATAAAACTGGTTTTGATAAAATGCAGTTAAGACATTATATTGACAAATATTATAAGTTGAAGAAAAGAAAATATTAGTTGAAGCTTCAAGTTTTAATGGCATTCTTTAGGAGAAAAAATTGTTACAGATTAAGTGAGTATGAAAAACATATGAAGATTTGATGTATGCAATTTTAAGCCATAAACTACACTCACACATAACGCTATTTTGAGGCATATATTTGGATTTTTGTGTGTCTGTGTTCTTTCTCCAAGAAATCCCTGGGATAGAATGTTGTGTTACTAATGATTTGTATTCAAGGGTTCAACCAGTGAACATTAGGAAATAATACTCTATATATTTTTTGTGCATTGTATCAATTGAGTCAAATCTAGCTCTCAGACAAGCTAGGACCCGAGTAGAGGCTATTATATTAGATCATATTCCTTTTGATAATGGTGTGAAAAATTCTTTAGAGCACCTAATTATTACCGAGTAAGTGGATAATGTCTTTTTGGTAACCAAATGAAAATATTCTAGGAGGCAATTTATTTCCCCTTCTCTGGTAATAATTATGTTACATGCATCAGGGTCCCTGCCTCTTCCTTGGTCCACCAGAATGAAAGTCGCGCTTGGTGCTGCAAAGGGCCTTGCCTTTCTTCATGAGGAAGCTGAAAAGCCAGTCATATATCGAGATTTTAAAACATCTAATATCCTGTTGGATGCGGTGTGTAATTAATTTTTTATTCTTTCCTTATTCAAGAAGTGACATTTGTGATTCAAATTATGCGAATAATATCTATATTGGTCCTTGCTCATTACCTAGAACTTGCTATTCCAGGATTACAATGCAAAGCTTTCTGATTTTGGACTTGCCAAAGATGGTCCTGAGGATGGGAAAACTCATGTATCTACCCGAGTGATGGGAACTTATGGTTATGCAGCCCCGGAGTATGTGATGACAGGTTGGTATGTTTGAACTGTTTGTATCATCTTTTTCTGCATTATGTTTAATATTTATTTTTTCTGTGTGTTTTAATAATTCGATGCTTCCACTGGATAATTTTTTTTATTTTTAGCACTATCTGGCACTTTATAACATATTTACGTTTCCCTTGTACATATATTTTTTTGGCACCATGCTTGTTGCCTTCACAAATACCAATGCTACCACTAAACCCTGGCTCCAGCTTGCAACTAACATTGTCATCATCACTCATGCTACTACCATCCTCACCTCTTTGATGTTGCTAGTTGCAACACTGTCATTGCCAAACTTCTGCTGTTGTGACTGCGTCCCTCTCTTTATTTTCATCTGACCTAAATATCTACCCCACATGACTGCTTCTTCCACTAATTGCACCTATCACCTTTGCTGGGGTAAACGGATGATGCAAACCAACATGGGGGTAAATGGATGATGAAGTAGGAGATAAAAGTATGTGAAATATGGAAAGTATGTGTTTCTCTTAAAAATAGAAAAAGTGAAACATTGAAAGTTTTGCTAGCTAACACCAAGTTGAGTGATTGGAGTCTTTAATTTAACCTAAATAAGAGTTTTAAGGGATCTATCTGAATCATCTATGCCTAATACTATCTAATCGTGTGTCAGGACATCTTACATCAAAGAGTGATGTGTATAGCTTTGGGGTTGTTTTGCTTGAAATGTTGACTGGCCGAAGATCCATGGACAAAAACCGACCAAATGGGGAGCATAACTTGGTAGAATGGGCCAGGCCACATCTTGGAGAGAGGCGAAGGTTCTATAGACTTCTAGATCCTCGGCTTGAAGGTCGCTTCTCAATCAAAGGTTCTCAAAAAGCACTTCAGTTGGCTGCCCATTGCCTTAGTCCTGATCCTAAAGCCAGACCTCTGATGAGTGAAGTTGTCGAAGCACTAAAGCCTCTGCCCAACCTCAAGGACATGGCTTGCTCTTCATCTTACTTTCAGGCTATGCAAGCAGAGCGTATGGGGTCCTACCCAAATGCTAGAAATGGAAGTAGAATGCAGACAGGGTTATCAAGGAATGGACAACCAGCAAGGAGCCTCTCCATACCAAATGGTCCGCATGCTTCTCCATATCACCATCACCATCTTCACCGCTCCCCAAAACCTAGTGTTTCAAAGCCATAACATTGAGTGCTATATTGTATCCTTTTCATTTTATGCCATCTTTTAAAGGATGTAGTAATCTTGTCAAACAGAAGAAAAAAAAAACCTGGGGGTTGTTTTGAAAGTTCTTTATGAGAGATGACAGTTGTGGCTTTGCTATCTATTTTTGGAGATAGGAGTTTTGTGTTTTTGATATGTAAACTGGTGGAGAAACCCTGGAGAGAAGCATGAAGCTGCACTTACTGCTTGTTGGTTTTGAGCATTAGAATTAATCAGTAATATTTACCTGCCTTGCCGTTTTAGTGTCCATGCGCAATAACTTACTGCTTGTTGAATGTGAATTTGTTGCATAATTCTCTTTCTTAAGTGCCCTATTTTATTTAAGGAATGTAGTTTGGGTTTTAGATCCAATTTTGTTGTACATTTAAGCTGGTGTTTTTAATATTTAAACATGCATAGTGCGGCTGGTTTTCCATGTCAAGATTGTTAGTGTAAAATGCATGGTGAAAAAGTTAAAATTTCACAACAATTTGGCTAAGTTTTACATGCATGAACAGATTTTCTTATCATTTTGACTAGCGATTCTTGTCAAACTAGGAAGCATAAATGATTGTCATTTCAATGTGCAGCTGCATTAAGGACTGCTGCGTTTGATGATCTGTACTGACTATCTGTTGTTTACAGGTTAGGGAAGACGCTTAAGAACTGCTGTTTTTGATGATCTGTAGTGACCATCTGTTGTTTGCAGGTTAGAGTAGAAGCAAACGACATGACCATTTGGACAAACCAGGCGGAATAGAAAGATAGTTCGTTCGTTTACAAATGAGGCACTTAATGAGAGGCAGTCCTGTATCCCCTCAATCATCTCTTTTCCATGATGAGAACATCTCTTACTTTTATAGGTGAGAATGATAAAAAGCAATACATTACATCTCTATTTCGGCTGAACATTGTTAAGGGTGTGGAACATGCATTATCATATACTCAGCATCACAATTGCACCCACCATTTGTTTGACCAATACATGCGGTAAGAGAAGTATTCAATATTTTAGGAGCAAAACTTTTATCTTCTTACATAAATTATGGTAATACTATGAAATTTACATGTAAGATATGTTGTTATACGAGAGGAAGGAGTATTATTCCTAAAATATTGAATAATTATTTCAAGTAGAGTATTCTGTTGAATTTTGAACTGGAGAGTTACCTTTCCAACTTTGGCAGACTGTATTGCTCCTGATTTTATCAAATCAGAACAGATGCTTTTATATGTCGCTCCAGGGGCACTATTCTTTAGATTTTTTCAAGTTCTCGATGGCTTCAAATGTGTCATTGTATGATATTCTCCCATCATAATTTGACATTGATGACACATCTCCACGTTTTTCATAAATTGAGTGTTCTCATCCTTGCTTTTTGAGTAGAAATGCATAACTGAGGTACAAGATGGCATGAGTTAGCGATTGCAGGAGTGTGGTTGTAGTAGGTGTAAAGCAAGGAGGTAAACCGAGTTCAACCCCATTACCCTTTGTTGCAATCAGTGCATATGATGGGTATAAATGTATAATATAGCTTGAAATTGAGTGGGATATAAACTTTCCAAGTTGTAATCATAGATGACAGTTAATGGAACCGGAGTGCCTACAGAGAGCTTTCATGGGAGAAGTATGCTAAGCTTCTCAGTTTTCCAAGTTGGCAAGGTATCTTTCCACTAATAGCCACCAAATCTTTACAAAGCAAAATAGTGAGCTGCATTCAATTTGATTCTAAGTGGAAGCTCAAACTACTCAGAATTCCTTTCTATTTTATTATTTGCTCATTTAATTTTTGGTGACTACAAGAACTACTAACTTGTTTCTATACTCCATCCAATGGGCTAAGTGGATGCGTTCAATTTGCAAAACTTGGAGAAGGTCAAGGTGTGATATTATTTCTAAACAGTATAAAATCCCTGATCAGCTAGTTCTTTCTTCATTCAAATAAGTTCTTGCTGCCAAAGTTGTGATATTGAAATTTCATGGAAAGGTTTCACCTATGTTGCTTTGCGAGAAAGAAATTCCTAGAGACACAAGTTCCATGGTTGGCTGAAACTTAATTGGGGTTGGAACGTAGGCATGCAAATGCTATTGTCACTACTAGGACAATATCCTGCACAGCCAGTTCATCTGCTGGAAGTAAGAAGGCGTGGATCCAATACATCCTTTAGCATTACATCTTGATTAGATGAAGATGGTGATAATGATGAGAGGAAATCTCCTGGATGCCTTCCCATTATTGTTTCTAGTGTCACTAGTGTCACTACCCCAAAGCTATATGCATCACCTTTTTCAGTCACAATCATACAAACAATAATGCCCATAGTATATATTTGTTTTTATATTTTCTTTTAAGCATGTTGTTCAAGTCTAAACAATAATTAACCTAGGAAGAAGTCTTAAATATCTTAAGGCTTGAAGTGTTCACCTAGAGCAACAAAACCATATGTGTCTGCAATTATAGTTTCATGGGACGAATCAGGATTCATACGAATCAACATATCTAAAGATGATGAAGATGAAAGTTGGGAGCTCACTTGTATCTCCCAATTAATATTTTCAACATCATGACTCCAAAGTTATAAACATCACACTTTTTGATCACCACTACTACTCAAGACTAGTAAATGTAAAATATCTTTTTAAAAAAAATAAAAAACCATATTCAATTTCAATGGAAAACTACTTTTTTTTTTTTTCTTTTTCTTACAGTAACAGTTCTGATTGTAAATTAATTAACGGTAAGACTTCATGCTTTTGTTTGGCCCACGAAGACTTCATTTAGTCTTCATTTCTTTCTAATTATTAATTCTTTACACGTTAAATTTAAGTTTACCATTATGGATTCTAAAATGCAGGGAATAACTTTTACTTTTTTTTGAATTCTTACAATTCTTTCTTGAGGTCAAACACATATATGGATGACACTTTACAACGTGCACACTGATTAGAAGGATTCTAGATATGTGTAGTAAGGACCTATATTTAATGATGAAAAATACAAGTTACAAATCATAGAGAAATACATATAAACCACATAGAAATACATATTGTTTAGAGGATTCTATTGTCGTACACAGCATTTTCTTTTTATATAAATTCATCAAACAATATGATACTCAATTTAACAAGCACTTCATGATTGAGTTTCACTCTCTCCCATCATATAAGTTTCTTGATTCTTCAATTGCCATAGTGAAACTGTACATAAGGGGTTGGCTAGTGGTTTCTTACGAGAAAGAAATTCTTGGGACACCCATTTCATTGTAGGCCGAGACTTTGGTTTGGTGCGTAAGCATGCAAATGCTATGGTAGCAACAAAGAAAATATCATGTGCAACCAAACGATTTGGAGGTGGCAAGCGTTGGTCTAATATTTCGTTTAACATCACATGTTGGGAAGATGGCGATGATAATGAAGTCAAGAGTTCCCCTGGATGTATTCCCATTAATATTTCTAGCACCACCATTCCAAAGCTATAGACATCACATTTTTCAGTCACCACCATAGTATACGCCAGTTCTGCATAGAAAAAAATTAAAAGAAAACAAAAAGCTATTAAAACAATGTAATATCTTTCTCCTTTGTTTTCTTTTTTAATTTTTAGTTTATTATATTTTTCTTCATGAAGAGTTTGGTCAAAACTTGTCATGAATAAAAATTCCATAAGCTGACTGATTGCTTGCTACCCTTAAATAACTCAATTCATATAAAAAAACAAGAAGGTAAACTAGCATGATTATTTGGAAACCCCTACATGGCTAACCATTTAAAATATAATAAAACTACAGACATAACATTTTCACAACAATTGTTACTACAATGCTGAGTTGGCAAACTGTGAATGGGTAAATAATAAAGTGATGTTAGTGGTGGGACCCATATGAAGAACTAATAGAAACCTGCCAACTCAGTATTGTTGTAAAATTGTTATGTCTATAGCATTACTTTTTAAAATAATAGGTGGGAAAGGGGAAGATAAAAGGTATAGTACCAAAACAAACCTGGGTGCAATATAAGCCATAAGTCCCAACAACTAGTGTTTGGTTGGACGAATCAGGATCAAGAAGTTTAGCTGTGCCAAAGTCAGAGACAAAAGCCTCCAGCTTAGAGTTCAATAGAATATTGTTGCTGCTTATATCTCGATGAACAATTACTGGGATGCATTCATGATGCATGTAAGATATGGCATGTGCTATGTCTTTGATGATGTTCACCCTTTTTGTCCAATTCCAATTCCACAGCCTCAACATCGTTGCTTAGGACACAAAATAGGCTTCCCCTTTCCATGTACTCATAGACCAAAAACATGCATCGTTTATGCAAACAATAAGCCATGAAGTTTTACAATGTTCCGATGTCGGATTTCTGTTAACATTTTGACCTCGTTCTTGAAACTCTTGTCAAAAGTTGGGTCCTCGGCCTCTAAGCGATGAAGTTTTTTCAAGGGCAATCACTTTGCCACTAGGCAAGTTGTGCTTTGTAACACACTACCATAACCACCTGTTCCAATACAATATCTAATGTCAAAGTCTTCTGTGGCTTCAATGATATCTTCATATGCAATTTTTCCATCATAATTCCATATTGAGAACAAGGTCCCCATTTTTTATTCCCCTTAACTCAGATTGCTTTTTTCTTAACCCAATATCGAGAGTAGAAAGAAATAGCCAAGAAGTAAAAGTGTAGGGAAAATGGTGATGGAGAACCAACAATTTTTAATTGGCGCTTGGATTCGAGAAGATGGAAGGCAAGGTGGGAAACCTTTAATGTCACCACATAAATCCTTGTTGCCGATAAAAGTGTAAAAACTATGATTTTGGAAAAAGGTTGGTATTTGGCCTTCCAAAGAATTGTACGACAGGTTAAAGTTTATGTTAATGAGATAAGGGGGGATGTTTCCAATGAGGTTATTGTAGCTAAGGTCAATTGAACGTAAAAACTTAAGCTCACTGAGTTGAGAGGGAATGCTACTAGTTAAGTAGTTATGGCTTAAAGACAAGGTATCCAACGAAGAGAAATTGGCTATTTCTACGGGGATGGAACCACTGATTTGGTTTGAATCAAGATACAAATAGGTCAATTCGGTTAGATGACTTAGAGTCAAAAGGATTGAACTGGTGAGGTTGTTATTACTGAGGTTCAAGTATCTCAAATTCTTCAAGTTTCCTATTTCTGGAGGAATGGAACCGTGGATTTGGTTTGAAGAAAGAGACAAGTTGGTCAAGTCGGTTAGATGACTTATAGACAAAGGGATTGGATCAGTGAGGCTGTTATTAGGGAGGATCAAGTAATTCAAATTCTTCAAGTTTCCTATTTTTGGAGGAATGGAACCATTGATTTGGTTTGAACCAAGATCCAAAGAGACCAAATTGGTTAGATCAACAAGAGACAAAGGGATTGATCCGGTGAGGCTGTTATTACTGAGGAACAAGGACCTCAAATTCTTCAAGTTTCCTATTTCTGGAGGAATGGAACCGTGGATTTGGTTTGAAGAAAGAGACAAATCGGTCAATTCGGTTAGATCAACTAGAGATGAAGGGATCGGACCAGTGAGCCTATTATTACTGAGGTACAAGACACTCAAATTCTTCAAGTTTCCTATTTCTGGAGGAATGGAACCGTTGATTTGGTTGGAATCAAGAAGCAAAATGACCAATTTGGTTAGATCAACTAGAGATGAAGGGATTGGACCTGTGAATTTGTTATAACCCAAATCTAATTCAAGAAGATTCTTTAAATTTCCCAATTCTTTGGGGATGGAGCCACTGATATTATTATAAAAAAGTGTAAACTCCACTAATTGAGTGAGGTTCGTGAGTGAAAGAGGCAAGTCACCTGTAAAATTATTCCAGGACAAATCAAGTTCTGTGAGTTTTGAAAGAGTACTTATCTCTAGTGGGATGCTCCCTCGGAGTCCAGTTCCCCGAAGATTAAGACGGACTAGATTTGGGAAGGAAGAGAAGTTGAATTTCCTGAACTTATCTCCCAGATAGACTCTACGCATGTCTATCTCAGTGACACTTCCACCGTGGTTGCATTGAATTCCACTCAAGTTGCAATGATGACTAATGAAGGAGCTATGGTTGGAATAGTTACCCCACCAAACACTCTCTAGCAAAGCCTCTGCTTCTAGATCTAGCGCCGATGATTGAGATGCTGCCACAATGCCAGCTGCATTAACCGTATTTATGGTATGCATGAATATACAAAGAACCCATGCTACTACCAGAAAGGAAATGGAAACGTTGGGTGCCATATTGAAGTGTATGATTGATGAGTGAAATGGCAAATGGTTGATTCTTATATCCATGGCTTAAAACACTTTAATAAGTGATATTTATACAGCTAGAGAGTGAATAGTGAGTATATGCACATTTAATTTTTGACAATGAATGAATACCAACGTAAATCAGGAAATTAAAAAGTTGAATTCCTGGAATCAATACTCGAAATTTCTTCATTATCATAATGCAAATATTTCTACATTGTACTGTCGTTGTCGTTGAATGACTAATAGCGGACTTTCCGAGAAGCTTTACTAGCGGGAGTGTTTTTACTTTTAATTAGTGCAAGATTTATTTGATAAAGGTCCATATATGTGAGGTCCTTAGATGGTGCAATGCAAGGGACAAATTAAAGAGGTCCACACGGTGCTTTAGTCTTACCAGGGACATTCAAAGTCACGTGGGATGGGGAATTTCTCCGAATATCTTTGAGTGATACAGATATCTGATTCAATGTGGAAACTATCTTTTCGTCTTAAGTGCATGCATGTAGTCAAGAACAAAAACAAAATATACTGAAAGAATATTCCATCTTTCTCTCCCAAGTCCCCCTGTACTCTCAGCATAATTTTCTACTGTATCTACAATTACGAGCCTACACGAAATTTTTTGGATTTGTGTTAACCCATTTACTAATCACTATATTGGTAGGATTCATATTAGCCTCCATTTTAATTACTGGATATTAATCCTTGTTAAGGTTGGTTTTTGGCAGCTGAAATTGAAGCTGAACAGTGTACATGCCCATTTTTTAACTAATAATTTGAATGGGCCCCCAATGAAATACTTGGGCTTAATTAATTGTTTAATAAACCAGCCCAATAAGCCCAGCCCATTTAAATATACCAAACAATGTCCAATAGTATACTTGGGCTTAATTAATCATTTAATAAGTTAACCCAATGAGCCAAGTCCAATAAAATGTCCCAAACAGCCCCTAACGAATTACTTGGGCTTACTCTAGAAACCCACAACCCGAAACACATAACCCAATCTACTAAGGCACCCATACAGCACCATCTGGGCTCATTTTTGAGTACCCCAGTACTGTTCACGAGCCCAAAGGAAAACCACATAAAACCCATGAACCAAAAGTATGCTTACATTACAATTGTTGGGTTTAAACATTATTGGACTCATTGAAGAAGACAGTTGGAGCCCAAGTATTAGGCAGCCCAGCACCCAAAATAGCTGAAGACAACCAATTCGTGGGTCCCATGGGGTCTGAACTCAAGTTGACAAAGGAAAGACTGAAGGACTGCATGTCTGCTGCTGGCAGAGCCCATATTATGTCCTATTTTACTAAAAAAGAGGAAGGCAGCAGCAAACCATCCTCTCCAACGTGACAAGAGCAACCAACCCACCATTTTCAAATTACTCAAGCCTCTACAGCTCATCCCAGCCCTCTACTTCACCGGAAGCCATGATTTCTGGTACTGTTCACGCAGCAGATTTCTGCATAACAGCTCAAAGGTCACTGGCAGCAACCAAAAGTTCATGGGAAATGAAGAAACATGATGAAAGACCCATGACCATGCCCATTCCGGTCCCAAAGGGACTCAGGGAGTAACTCCCACGGCCCAGACCCGCGAGGAGGCTACTCTCCTTATGTTGATCCGATTTGAGGAGTGTGGTTTGGTGGAGGGGAGTCAGTTCCGAGATTTAAGCAGCCATGGATTGCTGTCATTAAGTCTGCTGGGAGGCTCAATGATGGGTTCATGGATGCCAAGTCACATGAGACATGCATCAACTTAACCATACACAAAAACCCACCAACAGAAGAGTAATGAGTGCCTTCTGACAAGCCATTGTCAGAGGAGAAAAGAGTCTTGCCCTGACATTGGGGAAAGGACTATAATCATTTTACTTATACTATACTCTTCTTGACAAAACATGTCATAGAGGACTAACACTAAAAAACTAATAGGCTTAAGGGAACAATAATCTCGGGTTCCCAAGGGATTAAGCCATGATAATCATTCTATATATAGAGAACTGACTGCATTCTCAAGGCATTAGATCCATCAGACCTAAGAGACTCATCATAACCAGATCAAGAATAACCCTTCCAACAACTCAAGAAATTACCACAATTAAAACCCAAGAGAGAAGGATTTTCTCTGAGATTCCCCAAGGAAAGAACCTCTGGAAAATAGATGTTTCTGAAGATCCCTTACAACTTAGAAACACCCATCTAAAACCCAGAAAGGCAATCCCGTCCGAAAAGATTAGGATTTATCAACTTAAAATCTCCATTTTTTCCCAGAAAAGCTCTCCTGGCAGATGTCTGGGCAGAATTTCCTGAAATGCCTTACAAGGACCTATAATGGTTCTCCTACCATTAAGTTTAGCTCCACAAAAGGGCCCAAACACATTCCTTCCCCTAACCCTTATGCATGTCTCATCGGGGCTGACTCTCTCCCAACAAGTCAACCCTCTTTTAGTTTCAACAAAACTTATTACTGTTCAAAGCTCTCCTTGGCAGATGTCATCAGCAGTGCAGAAAACCCATGCTTGAGTTATATTGATCAAAGCTATGTCGTTTCAAGTTCGATTCAACTGAGAAACAGTTAGAGGCTCGGCCCGAAACTGTTCTTTGGATTTCTTATCGGTAAGCAACACTTTGGGTAAATTTCCCTTTAATCTTTGTTCATGCTATTTTTGGGCTCTAGTGATTTGTAGCTTTTAAATATTCTTGAGAAGTGTCCCACTAGCCCTTGGGCCAAGCTTTGGGCCCTCGGTTGAGTTTTGGGTTCGGACTACCCTCTTTTTCTATATCAAAGTCCATGTTGTGATCGCCCTCGGCACGCCACGTGGCATTGTTACAAAAACACCCCTCACAAACAGTAAAATAAAATATGCTGGCAGCAGTGGTGGCTCCAGGAAATTTTTTCAAGGTGTTCATTAAAAAACTTAAATAATTATTAAAAATTTAAATAGTCATTAAAAAACTTAAATTATACAGATCTAATAAAATGATAATTTGAATATACTGATATCATTAAAAAAAAATACAAAGACATTAAGTTTTAAAATTTCCTTCTAATTATATAAACTGTTAAGATCATTTGAGAAAGAAAATAATTAAGGGTGAAGTGGTTTGCTTTCAAAGACAAAGAGAATAAAATAGCATATACAAGATATATACAATGAAGTAGAATATTAAATAAGGATAGGTCTTTGGCACTTAAGTAAAAAGTGTTTAATATTTTATTTAACGTGTCGAGCCGGTAGCAATGTTGTTAATACCATATCGGAAGCCGTGTCAATTTGGCCAAAAAAATAAAATATTTTGGTATCAATTAATATTAAAATTCTTTAAATTATAAACTTTTATTTCATATTAATCTTTACTATAAATGTTAGTCCTAATAATAATAATGGACACTTATATTAAATAATGAAAAAATAAACACACCAAAATTTACTTTAATATTTAAATAGATACTTCTCAGTTCTCAAAACATTCATAAAAAAAAAAGAAGAAGAGGTTACTTCTCATTTTCTCAAAACAATAGAAAAGAAGGCATGCACATAAAACAAAGATAGTGAAAGGACAGTGGCCACATACAAAAAGGTTACTTTAATATTTAAATAGATATTTCTCAGTTCTCAAAACGTGGAAGGACAGTGGCCACATACAAAGAGGCATGCACATAAAACAAAGAAAATGAAATAGGAAACAGTTGGGTGTTTGAGCAAAACAAAAAGTAAAAGGATCTCAACTAGGGTGTTCAAAATTATGTGAAAACTGCAAGGAGAAAGGATGATTGCGGGTTATGAACCTAATTTTTGTTGGTTGTTTCGAGGGAACCAAAACCTCGTAATTTGATAATGGAAGAAGGATCTCAACTAGGGTGTTCAAAATTATGTGAAAACTGCAAGGAGAAAGGATGATTGCGGGTTATGAACCTAATTTTTGTTGGTTGTTTCGGGGGAACCAAAACCTCGTAATTTGATAATGGATTATTTCAAAGGAGTCCAAATTAACCTCCTAAACAAGGAACACTTGATTTTTCTGATAAATATTCTTGGTTGATTTTATTCTCATTACAGGTGGGCTTTAAATAGCCAAGCAATTACAAACGTAATCAAATACATCAAATACATCAACTACTAATAACAAGTCCTACTTAACATCTAACTCCTAACAATGATAAATCCTAATCAAATATTAATTCCTAATATAGCAATACTAATACAATCTAACATGCAGCAGCTGTTCACGTTGATTCCAAATAGCCTAGTAACTTTGCGATGATTTTTTAATTTTTTGACATTGCAAGAATACTAGCTTGCAGGGTCGGCCATACCTTTAACCGAGTTAAGCACTTGCTTGAGGCCCCCAAGAAATTAAAAAAACTCACTGCAAAAAAAGGTCTCTCAAATTTAAGAAAAAAAAAAAATACCCACAAGCCCCAATTTAAAGGAATTTTGCAATAAAGAGAAAAGAAAAATCGATGAATTCAAGTGGCTTCAGTTTTCTTCTTGAACGACTACTTTTTCTCCATTTTTTTCTTTCTCCTTAGCTCCTCACGGCTACACAGTAGTTCTCCATTTCTTCTTCTTCTTCTTCTTCTTCTTCTCTCTCTCTCACTTTCTCTCTTTTAATTGTTTTTGTTCTTTTTTTGTGCCCACATGTGCTGCTGACCAAATGAAACCTTAATGAGATATTTTCAATTCTCACCTACTAAGCTACCCACATGGCCAATTATTGTCTTTATCTATTTTTTTTTCTTTTTTTAATGACATTGTTTTTTTTTCTTCCCCTTAACTCTATTATTATTATTGGACTAATTTATTGGGTCAATGAGTGATTAAGATATGATGTTATTATATAATTTTTCTCTTTCTCTAAGCATTTTTTTTCTTCTTTCTAAATCTTACTATAAAAAAAAAATCTATTACATTTTTTTATCCTCAGATTTACAAATTCCTTAGTTGCCAAAATGCAAGTGTGATCAATAATTAGCAAGAATAAAATTTCAATAAAAAAATTTCATAAATATTAATTTAATATAATATTAAATGGTTAAAGACCCCAAATTGAGATTTCGCTTGAGACCCCCAAAATGATTGGGCCGGCCTTGCTAGCATGATTCTCACGAAATATTTTCTTTTTTAATCGAATTGAAGTTCAGAAGTTGCTAGCTATCAACTCGGAAGATTTCCTTTAAATCATTGTGATTCTCATAGAACATTCTTTGAATTTTCCTCGGAATACAATTGGGGTGAACTTTTTTCATTTGCAGAGCAGAAAAATGAATTTTATGCTAACACCAAAATTGTAGTTCAAATTATATTAGCATTCACTAATTACAAGATTGTATTATTCACAGATAATTTACTAAGAGCAATGAAGTTTCGATTTTTTTTGCTGAGATAAGAGCAATGAAGTTTCGATTTTTTTTTTCTTGATCTTTTTAATTGTTTTTTCCTTTTTGTTATTTTCCCTCGTTTTCTCGGCAACCAAACAGAGGGCTGCTGAATTTTGTGTGTACTGCCTTCTTTAATTTTTTTATTAAAGAATTTAATTTCTGTGTTTTTTTTTACCAAATCAAATTTATGTTCTTCCTCAAATCAATTTCACAAAAAAAACATATTGAAATTTTATTTTATTTTTTAGTAATTTTTGGATTTTTTAATAAAAAATATATTTGATTAATTTTTAATAAAAAAAATTCTGAATTGAATTAAATATTAATAAAAAATGGTGACATGGATGGGTTAGATGGCATTTAACAGAATTATTAATAACCATATTTGTAGTGTCATGCATGAAGATACAAAGAGCCAATGTTACTACCAGAATGGAAATGGAAACTGAGTGTGCCACGTTGAAGATTGAAGTGTATGATTGATGAGTGAAATGGCAAATGGATTGATTGTTATATACATGGCTCAACAAGACTGTGAATAGTGAGTATATGCACTTTAATTTTTTTGACTAATGAGTGAATACCAAACGTGAATCAGGATATGTTGTGCTTTTGGAATGATATTGAAGTGCAGAAAAGTTACTTGAAATAATCCTCAAAATTTCTTCATTATCATTATGCAATATTTCCGCGTTGTACTGTCCTTGAACGATTAGTAGCTTGGCTGTATATCTATTTGCCTCACACGGTGTTTTCTTTTGACTTTTGAGGAAACCAGACTGAAATATTGTCTTTTTGAATCGAATTGAAGTGTGCTAAGTTACTGTGGATGCCAAAAATTTCAGCACCGTAGAGGCCACGTACCAATCCGCGAGAAGGGTGAATACGGGCCGGATTTGTGTGTGTGGGGGATGTTGAGCCCAAGACTCGACTCCAAGTGCGGTAGATCACTTAGAGGCTAATGGTGCATTTCCCTCTAACATTCTCTGGTCCACCGGGATGCAATGTTCAAGCAGGGGCTACGGTGGACTAATGAAAGCTGGTACCACGGATCAAGACAAAATGCTCACACAGGGGGTTGCGGTGGACGGGTGAGATTGATACCGCAGATCAAGACAAACTGATAATCTTAAACTCTACTTCCACCAGACCCGTACATTCAGTAATTACAACATGATGTTAATAACACATGAGAAATGTATTACAAACTCACACATGATAAAGAAAATCAATCTCATAGGCTGAGATTTAATACAATGGATTCAGCCTTTTCAAGAAGCAATAATCAATGGCAGAAAATACAAAGTGTAAGATAAGCCATAAAAATCAAAAGTCAGTCCCGTGGACTAGGGTACTGAGCACAAAACACTTGATTTCCTCCATAACTTGTAAGAAAGGCAGGATCAGAGCAAAGAAGCATAACAAATCAGAGCAAATCACAGAACTTAGGTGATTTGGAGTAGGAAGAGAATCATTTACTGTGCAATAACGTACATGAGTCAGTACTTGGTGTTGGGTTAAGTGTTTGATGGGAGTTTTCTGTTGTGGCAGACTAAAAGAGTGCTTTTTAGTCCACCGTGGACCTACGGGAAGTGTCCCGTGGACTGGTGTTGGCTAAGTGTATTTCTGGAGCTTTTAAGGCAGCTCTAATGGAGAGGTTTCAGTATATGGATTCTCAGACCAGCCAACCAACCCCTATTCCTTCTTCCCACCCCTATTTATAATGGTGTTTGTATCCAATGGTCTTGCTTGTTATCCTCCTCATCATGAGGATTATTGCTTAACCAAAAGGGATAGAAGGGTTGAGATTTGACAAGGTTTTATGTTTTGGGGCTGAGCTGATGGTTTTGATCCGCCGTAGATCTGATTTGATCTGCGGTGGGCGGCGATTTTCAGGCCATTTATGAGGGAGGAAGTGACGAGCATTTAATGCTCGGTAATGACCTGAAATAATTATGGTGACTTGACCCATATACGTTTTGCATTAATTATACTCAATCTTACCATTTTTGGGCATCATTTCCCAGCAAATTCATACCCTTTTTGTTGCGGCAGATCAAGTATAATTTGAGTAAATTGATTCCCCTACCTCCAAACCGTGCTTCCTAAGTTCTGTGATGTGGAGGAGCAAGGACCACCGGAGTGCTGGGCTGGGGTGGTCATTGCTCTCGAGTGGTGGTGGCCATGGCAGCCTTGGTTGTGATTTCTTTGTTTCAGTTGGTGCTGCCGTGGACCAGTCTGTAATGCAGTCCACCGCGACCAGTGGGTAAAGAAAGTGACCAGCAGGTGTTTCATCATTGCTGGTTTCAGTTGATACTGATTTTGGGCTGCCTTGGAAGATTTCTTGGTCTTTTCAGACCTTGCATCATCCTGGTCGTCATCTCCTTCATCACCCATTACGGCTGGCGCCACCGCAGACTGTTTTTGTGGCTGGGTTTGGTTGTGAACCGCTGGGTAATCCGCGGTGGACCACTGGGTGGTGTGAAGGACCAGTTCCTTCCTCTTTTCTGGGCTGCCGTGGACCATGTTTTCTGGAACCACCTTGCTCATGTTGTGGGTTAATGCAGAAATCAACTCTTGTCATGATTATTGGTGCTTTGGAAACTTGATCTTTGCTTTGGAAATGTTTCCTCTTCAATGCCTTGAGCATCGTGCCAAGTGGGAGGGAAAATGGTGCTTGAAAGCCACTTTTCCCTCTCCTTTTCAAATGTTCCAGGCTGTTTCTTTGTGCGGCAGACTGAGGTTTGTGGAGTAATGGGCTGGACCTGTGTTTAAAGAGTAAGTGGGCTGGGCCTTTATCAGCTGACTTGATACTTGGGTCCGGTGGATGGCTTTTCTTGGGCCATTTCTCCTCATGTGTTGTCTACCGTGGATCGCTGGTGTTATTGGGCTTTGGGTCCTGGTGGACCACCGAAGTGTGGGGTTTGATCCACGGTGGACCGAGAAAAAACGGGCCTCTACATTTAGCCCCCCGAGCCCGAATCATACATGATGTGTGGTTCGGGTGAGTAGTCCGTGGAACAGATATGCACCCATGCACGTTGTAGTATTTCTTTTTCCCACTCTTTTCCTTTTGTACGTGGGTTCCTCATTTTGTGGAGTCGTGGCAGATGGGGTGTGTCAGTTATCAGGAACTGATATTCCCCTCAACTTCCCCACTCCCTGATATTTCCCTTTGACAAAATCATGCTCAGTTGAGCATTACTTTAACTTTCCCTCCTCAATGGCCATTCTTTTGACTATTATTATTTTTTTTTTGGCTTATTAAGCTTAAAAAATAAACCAACAAAAGCCGTCTGAAGTATTTATTGTGGCTTGATTATAAGCCAATTTACGTTTCCAAGAGAGGGAAAAGAAAAGGGTTTTGAGGAAAGGAAGAGACTTTTTCTCCCAATCTCCCTCTTCTCTGTGTTCTCTGTGTTGCCGAAAAGAAAAAAAATCTCTCCCCCCTTTTCTTTTGCTCATCGCCGTGATCAATGGCTTCCTCTTCTACGGCACCGGTGGGTCCTCCTCTTCAACCCGGTTCAGGCAAGGAGTTGGAGGTTCCCCCATTAGCACCAGCGGCGTCCACCGAGGCGATGGTGGACGTCCCAGTAGCTCCCCCGCCCGTTGCAGGCGAGGCCGTGTAAGTAATTTTATAATATGTGAACCAGAACAAATATGCTAATAATGATGATAGAGATTGTGAGAAAACATACTAGTAACAATAATTGATTAAATGAAGTTTATATTATCATCATCATATAAAACAAACACCGAATATTTGCTCATAAAAGCAGCCAAGCACAAGACGCTTAAACACATTATCCGTCTTTGACTAAATAATTAGAAAAGCAAAGCAAATAAGCTAAGAAAGAAAGCGTTAGACAACCCAATTGTCATAAACTCAAGCAATACCAGTTTAACCCAAGAAAAAAAATCAATTTTGCAAAGGATTAATAGACTAACAACCATGGCGCAAAAGAAAAACAATACCAATAAAGAAAAAAAAAAAAATGATGGGTGATGATTCAAAATGCTCAACCTTATCATGATTTAAAAAGCTGCGTTCATAGAAGCTCAAGGAAAGATATATCCTAATCGAATCACGACCATGTACAGATTATAGTATTTCTTCTATATCACGTATTGCCATTTCAAGTCAGCCACAAGATCTATATATCATATCCCAAAAATAAAAGTATCTCTAAATTTTCAGCTAAACAAACAACACTACAACTTTTACTTTCCTTTTCTGATCTTCAAGGATCTGATTGTCAATTTGTTATTTTATCAGGACCTCAAACAAAATTTACCACACATGAACAACCTACCTTAAACATATTCAATCCCTACAGGAGGAGGCTCTCTCGTGCACTTACCATGAGCACGTCTTTTGTACGAGACACCTACGCCCTCCTAGTCCTGACCATTTTGTTGTCGAGTGGACAAAATAAGCCCCATGGTATATTCAGCTCAAATGTAGCTTTGAAGGTGAAATTTCAATGGAGCATTGAAGTCCATCTAACTAACTTTAACTAAACTGACACATGAAGTTAAGATTTCACATATTAGATCTATATATTGACACCAAAACCAATCAAGCAAAAGAAATAATTGGGTCCATTGGACATATTCTTCTTTCTCTCACATGAAAGGTGGTCCCATTAATGAATTCTATACAAGGGTCCATCTCATCAACGTGAGAATGGAAAAAGCCCACCCAATGAACCTAATAATTTCATCCCACGGAATGTTGGAATTCAAAAAAGAAAGAATCAATAAATAAAAATAAAAGATTTAAAGATTTGACAAAAATATCTCTTTTCCATTGTTAATGTCCAATGAGTGCTAGAAAGAAAAATTCAAACATGTAATGAGAGGAATCTACTTTGTACACCACATATCTGAGGGTCCACGCCCACCCACTCCTTTTCAAAATGTGCATTCTCAAATCCCAAATAGAGGAATGGTGGAAGCCCACCCTTCCACTTCTTTTCAATCCGCCCATCCAAAATCAAATTAGGCCCATCAAAGGGAAAGATCATTCTCTATGTTTTTCAGAAGAAATTACAGCATAGTCACAAAGCACTGATCAGATAACATGACTTTCATAATAATATCACGTGACCCAATGATATGAGTGCCACATGCCAAACCAATTCTGGATCAGAATAGATCTTAAATCTTTTCACTGCAATTCATTACTTCAAAATTTTCCAAAATAATACTCATTATGAGTTAATAAGAATTATATTCTGTGCCCAAATAATACTATTATTTCTTAAAACATTTATTAAAAAATCTTAATCAAACAGTGCGTTGAGCGAAAAGCAAAAGGTGCAGGCAAACAAACGTTTTCAGTGTCGACATAAACATTGCAATTTAAAAATTATATATCTGCTCCGGAAATTTATCACAACAACAGTAAATCACAGAAATATTTTGTTATAAAATACAAATTAAAAGTAAAATTCGCGGACTGGACCAAAATAAAGGGTTAAAAACTGGCGGCACACTATTATTTTGTTAAAAAGCAATCGTATGAACTTGCTATCCACGATAAAAAAGCGCGAAGTTGGTCCACGCGCCACTTATCTAGAAGTCAGAGACAACACAATCAATCAATCAATCGCTCCACCAACCACCCCAACCCACAAAATATCCAACCAAACAATCAAATTTCCGCCACTCAGCGTAGCGTGAACCACACGCGCCGCAACCACAACAAAAAGAAAACATCTTAATATTCAAATTTATATATATATATATATATATATATATAAAAATAACGTACCTGAGAATTCGCTGAGGTGGCGGTGGCGGAGATGAAGAGGGTCGCTGACGCAGATTCAAATAACCATTACTATGATTAGCGTGCTGACTCGATGAGTCTTTATCTGCTCTCACGACCCGGCGGTCCACCCGAACCGTGGTTTTATGAACCGGTCCAGTCAAGTCGATGTACTTGTCCTTATCCTTGTCCTTCACCTGGACCTTCATACACCTAAGCCGCTTGCGATTCCCCCACTGCAACCCGAAATCAGACGACGTCGTCGCCTGTTGTCCAATAGTATCGAAGCTGGGTCTCAGCAACAAAGATGAAGACCCTTCAGCTCCTCCTCCTCCTCCGGTTCTTTCTCTACCATTCGTATTGTTTACGTTGCCATTAGTAAAATTGTTGCTCCTCACCGAGTCTTTATCCATGACCCTTTTTTATACACCTGTCGCATCCAATCCATAGTTAAATTAGTAACTAAGGTTACTTTGTATATAACCCAAAGGGTAACTTGAAATTAAAAGCTGAACAAGCACCGAAAAGCCACATGAAACAGAGGATTATGGATCATCGGACGGTCCAGGATTTCCCAAAACAAAAACATGGTGGAAAATTTGTGGTTGAGTGAGATTCATATGGAGATAATGATGATCTCAAAGCGTACTATCCAGATATGAAAGCAGAGCACGCGAGATTTTTCGTTTTGCAGCTCTGTTTGGCTGTTAAGAAAATGAGGGAAAATTTTAGAATATATGAAAAGCTTTTCAATTTAGAGCCATCACGCAATTGCAAGCCTAATCTACGAAGAGGCTTTGCTTGACAGAGGATTCAAAGACTGTCTTCTAGTCTCTTTTGCTCAGATTTGTTGGAAACCAAACGGAGGGTCGTTTTGTTGGGTGAGGAATTGCATTCACAATTCAAACGATGTGAAAAGAAAGGTCAAAGAAAAGAATTTCAAACGGGGGTCTTTTTCATTTTCATTGCAGAAAATTCAAGGACAGGAGTACCAAAAATCAACAAAAATATGTACGAACACAAATTTGGAAAACTTCCAATTCAGGAAATTTCACGGAGAAAATGACTCAAATGCAAACCGATTATCGCAGAGAGAGAGAGAGAGAGTTGAAATGTTTGGAGAAGGTCATGGAATTGAACGCATTACCTGAAAAAACTCACCGAATCACTTTCTGAGAAACCCGATTAGTTTCGATATCCTGCAAAATACAAAGAACCAGAGAAAAAGTCAGTGCTTGGTTACAGGGGTTCAATTTCAAATCCGATTTGCCAGTAAAATCTGTTAAGAAACTCATCCAATTCCTAAGCTAAATTTCAAAACCGATACTTTAAATTCATGATCTTCTAATTAGATAACCGATATTTAAACTCTCACCTGTATTACTCTAATTAGATAAGGATTTCTTCTCGCCATGTATTACTCAGATTCCGCCACATTACCACAGAGAATTCACAGAAAAGCTTCTTTCTCTTTCAGTCTTCAATTCAACAAAATGTTGACATTTCAGAGCGTGAATCTTCGACTCCCATGTAAGAATCTAATCTTTCTAACCGATGAATTGTTCTTTATCCCATGTAAGAATCTTTCTTTCTAACCGATAATTGTTCTTTATTTATTTTTCGTAGAAAAAAGGTTTCAGATTCCTTCTAAAAACCGCTCAAATCTCTGAGAAATGTAATCTGTGAAACAAAAATCGAACACAAACAAATGTTATTATTATTATCTCGGATGATAAAATCGCACAAAAACAAAAACAAATCAAACTCTGTATCGTATTGGAAACCTCAAAACTCGAAAATTCTCCACCGCCTCTCTCTAATTCTTGTTTTCAATGAAATTAACCCACTCTTCTTCGCAATCAGCCATGGAAACCAAGTTCTGAGCTCTTCAAATTTTATCTGTACAACAAAATTTTACCACAAAAACGTGTTATTCTTCGAAGATTCATTACAAGAAAGTAGTATAAAATTGAACTGTGCGCTCAA
>OU015768.1:36757330-36771065 GCA_907173295.1 Fagus sylvatica | reverse complement strand
CTGTAACTGGGACAGCAGCTGTAGTTGCAGCAATGGTTACGGGGAAAGCAGCTGTTGCAGCTGGTCATGCTGTAGTCAACAGCACTTACTTTGCCAAAGGAGCACTTTGGGTTTCAGACACATTGAATCGTGCAGCTAAAGCTGTAGCTGAATTGGGTAGCGAAGGTAGTAAACAAATAGATTGACACTAGAAACTCTTACAGTTGGCTTATACAAATAATTGTCTTGTCCTGGAAACTGTTCAGTTTTAGATTGAATCTTTTTGGATTAGTTAATATCTTGTAATTTAATGTACCAGGTCTACACTTTGTTCTTTTTACAAAATTTAAGATTCTCTATCATATGTCTAAGAGGAAAAGCAATATTGGGTTGTTGATTGACTAGAATCCCCATGGCTAGAAGGGAACCCTCGTGGGTCATTTTCGGATGCATTTTCCATTTTTGTTAGTAGTGAATTAAGTCTTAGGCACATTTCAGTTTTATTAGGTACTCTTGGCTTGCGTGACTGCATTGTTGTGCATTATATAAGGCAATTGAGGTCTGATACTCTCCAGTCATTAAAATTTTTGTAACCATATTAGTCATTATGCAATTACATCAGGAGACAGGAGGGGATGGGCTTGGCAGAGCCGAACTTAGGGGTCATTTAGCCCACAACTTGTCGAGCCAGTGTAAAGTCAGCTCCTTAATTTATTTGGACTGATGACAACCTCGGCCACATGCAGCGTCGTCTTCATCCCAAAATCAAACTGAACAACCGGTTGGGGAGTTGCCTTTGAGCGGCTTGGTCGAGTTTCCATCGGTTTCAATAAGGGTTTCCAAATGGATTGTAGTGTTGCGAGTTCTAATGTCCATTGTGGGCCCATCCTACATAAGGGTCTGTGAGTACGCCGTAGGCGTCGTGGGTTAGAGCGGAGAAAATGAATTATTACTTCGGTTTTAAATGGACAGGGAATCACTTTGAACCTCACATGCAAAGGAAGGTTTTAGGCAAACAAATCCGTCCCAACCACTTGGCTGAACTTCACTTGTGTTATTAGGGCACATCTTAGGAAAGCTTACTAAGAAAACCTTGGTCTAATCACACATTTAATTTAAGGTACCCTATTTATCGTATGCTAAATTCAGGGTCAAAGTTTAGGAAAGGAAAGAAAAGCAGAACACCATTCTAGGATTTGAATCAATAATCAAGGGTAGCCTTCATTTGCAATCTGTTTCCTATGAAGATCAATTTATTGATTTGTTCACCAAGTCGGAAAATTAGGTCGCCTTAATGGTCTCCACTTCAAACTTAAGCGGGTTTCCATCACGTCACCTTGAGTTTATGGGAGGATGTTATATATTGCAATTTTTTGGAAAGGGTCCCCTCCCATTGCATTCTCTAGTTTCCTTCAATTTTTAGCCAGAATTATAACATGTGACATTTATTTCATTTTTTGTGGTTTCCATGAGTGTTTTAAGATCGTTAGATTTTTTTAAGTGCCACATGTTATAATTCTAGCTAAAAAATGGAGGGAATGAGAGGATTTCAATGGGAGGAGATCCTCTCCCGCAATTTTTAGCATTGTACACGCTTTTAGCATTGATTTTACTATGCTTTTTCAGGCTAAAATCAAGGCATATCAATCAATTGTCTTTGATTCAAACTTAATCAAGGGTCCAATAGGCGATTGAGGAAAAACTATTCAATACACCGAGAGTAATGTTTCATCTTTTTCACATAAATGATGATATCTCATCTCACCATGAGTTTAATTAGTAGGACACAGTATTATATGAGTTGAGGAATCATTGTTTTGGAGTATATTGTATAATTACCAGTAACTTTCATGTCTTTAAATATCTGTAATCGTGCAACTTCCTTTGGCAATTACAACTCCTATACATTAAATATTCAATGGTAAATTATATTTTAGATCAATGCTAGAGTGTAGACACCGCTGTCCGATTTGTGAGGACCACGATTGATGATGCAAATGTTACTGTTATGTGAGTATGTGATCCATTCAAGCTGGACCGGCATCAAGTCCTAACTAACCCAATTAGGCATTTAATTTGACTGGTCTTACAAGTTGTCATGGTCTGCGAGTTCACGGCACCAGTCATGCCAAGCACCATGCCAACGTGCTTTACTGTGCTTGCTGTAAGCCCGTGACACCAGGTAAGGACAACGACTAGATAGATGACTCCTACAACATCATAGTCATAGAATGTTAGATAATGACATGTATTTCAGAGTAGGCCTTACTTTGATTTTCGGGTGAGTGTTACATGTGTTCAAACTTCATAAAGTCATTGGGTGATTGTTAATTTTTCACTTTCACATTTAATGAACCAACTTCCTCATTCTCGCTGCTTTTGTTCACATGTCAACTACTTTCTAATTCTCTAATGCACTTTCGTGTCTGCCAACCATATATCATAATACTTATTCTGCATCCTTGTCAACCCTTAGAAGAGCTTTTGTTACATATCCATGTACATTTAAACGACCTAAATTACTCAAACAAACAAACAAACAAACAAACAAATTCGGTGGGGCGAAGTTTCCATCAGTCTTTACAACCCAACCAACACCTTAATTAATGTGCTAATGTTGTGTCATTATGAAGTTACATGGCCATATTTTTATTGTCTTTGCCTTAATTGTGAGTCTTGAAAAATAAAAAGTTAAAACCAATGCCTCCCCCCTAAAAAAGCTAAAAAGCGTCTACTGTTTAGTTGGTTTGAATTGGTGTATGGCAAACGTAGCAAAAAGAAGTAGTAGTTAGTTAGCACATAGATTTTTACTACAACCTCCTTACAAGCAATGCTAGCGACAAAAAAATATTTTTACAACCTTTTTTCATAATTTGTGGAGGTGATAAAATTTGAAAGGAACAAGTTGTTCGTTAAAATTAGAAAAATCTCTTAGACCAACTTGTGGACCCAGTTCAGCAGTTCGGCCAGAACCGAACTGGGTCCATGTTCGGTCCAAGCCGAATAAGATAATTGTCTGGAAATGCCAATAGCGATCCTGTTCGGCCAACATCCAAATGATCTGGGATCGTTCTCAGATACCCCATTTAATGCTAGAAATATCTCTGAGGTACTACATTAAATGCAACTCTTGGGTTGATGCCAGGAGCAAGTTATTGCGTGCTGCTATTCAAAAACCAGAAATGTTGGCAGCAGCTCCTGGATTGAGGCCAAGACCAGGTTATTGCGTGTTGCTGTCCAAAAACCATAAATGTTGGCAGAAAGGAGATTCAGGAGATCAGAAAGAGTGGATAAATATCTAAAACAATATCTAACATTGCAGGGGTATAAATAGTAGAACAGACCTTGTTGAAGAGGTACGCAAATATATTTCTCTGAATTTCATCTTTACAAGTGATATATGTTTTTGTTTTAGTTCATAACTAACAAAAGCATCGGAGGATTATAGGTCAGCCCCCACTGGGTTGTCCAAAAATCTGAGGTGTTTAATCTGTGTTTTCAGGTGAGTGAGTTATCGAAATAGGGCTTGTAGTTCGTTTCATTAAAGGGGGCATCTCCATATTAGTCAACCTTTCTAACGTGAAACAATCAACACCTCCAATTTGTTAAAATGACAAATGTAAGTGGGTGATTCAAGAAGCATGGAACTGTATCAAAGATTTTTAGTAAGACCGAGCATGGGTAACACCAGCCGAGTGACCAATTAGGGACAATGGGTTGGGGGGTTCGGGGTTGATCATATTAGTTTTGTCTTGTGTCGCTAGAAATTTTATTTCTCAAATGGTTTTCAATGCCATAACCAAAACTTAAATGCGACATTAATTGATCCATTTCTGTTAGGTGATGCCATAACCTCATACATAACAAAACTGTTTTTGAAACATTAATGAAAGGTAACTGTATTTGACAAGGAGCTCTTTTCATTGCTTGAACTATTTTCGCACACTATGTCATTTTCCTCTCTACCTCTTGAGGCTTTCCATCACAGACTGATTATGATTTGATTAGCCGGAAAAGTGTCATATAGCCTATAACCTATTGTGATTTTCTTGGCTCAAGGCCCATTTGGGTTTGAATAAAGTAACATGATTTCTGTACATATTTGGCACTTATTATTTGTATCATTTATGTGTTCCTTGTTGCTTGCACCTTGTGTAAATTGCACTACAAGAATATTTAGCAGTTTATGATATTATAAAGTTGCAGTCTCTTAAGTCTTTTAAGGTTTATAGCATCAGAATAAGGAAGGGGGTTATTTTCTTCCTTTGAATTTTTGGCTAATTGAAAATTTGCTCCAATATTGAAATAGTAGCATCAATTTTAGTGGCAATACTTAATTAGAGTTTGACAACACAATATCTTGGAATTTAATTGGGTAAATGAATTACCAAATTTGCTGCCTCTTTGGAGGGGTTGAAAATATACTATTAGTCCTTTCAAATTGTTCGGTAGCTTTCAATCTTCCGTTTGAATCTTTGAAAGCAATTAAGTTGAGCTTTAAGCAATTCTTACCCCAATATGTACTTGCTGAAGTCTAAGCAGGATTTGACCATATTACTTTTCCTTTCTTTTTTGTCAGTTGACCTCTCTCCTGTCTTTTTCCTTCTTTCTTCGCCTAATTATTATTATTATTCACTAGCTTACCTTTCTTTGTATGTAAGCATCGTCCATTAGTTCTTTTTTGCAAGCATGATAAGCCCATTAGTCCATTTGTTTGGTATGCGAATATGTTCTTTGTGTGTGAGCATGTTAGTAGTTGGATTATTTGGCCATCTGTCTTTGTGTGAAAGCATGTTAGCGTTAGGGGCATTGGTTCATTGGTTCTTGTTTTTGAGCATGTTTATTGTGTTCAGGCATATCTTAAATAGGGGCATTGGCCCATCTGTCTTTGTTTGTGAGCATATTAGCACTAGGAGCATTGGTCCGTATGTTTTGCATGTAAGCATGATTTGTTCTTCATTGGCATGTTTGTTTTGTGTGCAAGCATGATTTGTTTTTCATTGATCTGATTGTTTGTGTTTAGCAAATGTGAACATAAAGGAAGCACATAACTGTGTGTGATCATGCATAATGTTTAGTCCAAACATCATTGAACATCGGACCACATCTTCCATAACCAGATGATACGATCTAGACGATGACTAGGTTAAAACCAAAGGTGATTGTTTTAAGTTACATCAAGATTTTCAGGATATTGTGAAACTAAATTTATGTCCATCCAGTATTTTCAAAATTATTTTTAATCATAGACATGAATTTCTGTATTCCCATGGCTTTATCAAAACCAAACCTGTGACATCATCTAACATGTATCAATTTTGATTCATGCAGTGTATCATGGGACATATGCACCTAAAATTTGGTCAAGTGTTATTATTTACTTTGTAATGCATAACATTAGAAGGGATAATAAAAAAATTTTCGTTTGAAAATCGTCGTAGGGTGTCTCACACCTTTCCCATGTGCAACTGAACTCCTAAATCTAAGTTTTTGGTTTGAAATATGATTTGAACTAGGGCAATTCTTTGGTCCCGTGGGATTAAATACATGTAACTTGGAGTAAGCTGCATATCATATGGGGTAAAATGCATGTCCATCTTACCCAAACCCCACCACGGGACCAATGTAGCCCCTTTGAACTATCATTGGTAGGAGAACCATAAGATCCTTAAAACTTGACCATAGGAAAAAGAAATTAAATATAACTGACCAATCACATCTTAAAAATCGCAAGGATTGGTACCAACTCCATTCACTCCAAACACGGCCACACATAGTCACTACCTCGCACACACAAGAGCAAGCTCACATACATGGAAAGAGAGAATGTCGTCGTTCGCAAGTGGTCAAACCAAGGTCGATATCAACATGAGCAATCCAATTCTTAGTCAAAACCAGTCAAATTAAATATTTACATTATTTTCAAAGAAATTTTGATAATTTACATCCAATTCGGGGTAATTAGCTTGATTTATTGGAACTTGGGTATTAGCAAGGGTAAAATGGTAATTTTAGGGTACCTATGTTGCATTTAATTTGAAAATTAATGGGAAAATGAGAATTCGGAAAGGGTATTACATACCATACAATATTGGTTTAAAACCATGAAGAATTATATCTCTCTTAATAGCATCGAACGTCATAACCTAGAGAATTGATAGAATAATCTAAAATGAGACAAATCAATATAATTTGATATAATTATCCAAAAAATATAATTTGATATAAAATTCAACTACCCCATGGCATCATATTTGGGTTTAAAATGTGCAAATTATCATAGTTTTGAAGACTCAAATATACGATTATATAAATTCAGGGAAGCTACCATCCCTGACTAATATTTATTACAAAAACTTTTAAGACTTAGACCAATCCTGAGATTCCTTCATTTCTATCTGAAACATAACCCATGATAAATGTTAAACATAACTCAGTAGTAAAGTGGGTATAGAAAAACATAGAAGAATATGCATATAGTAAAACAAGTAGGTGTTTAGTTATCTATAATGATTATCTAATGCGCAAAAAAAAAAAAAAAAAAAAAGCAATATACCTTATAATTTAATAAACGTACTACTAAGTATGTTTATTGAAGGCAAAAATACACTTTGTGTCCTTATTTTTTGGGAGTGTTTTCATTTTAGTCCCTCTATTTTATAATGTTTCATTTTAAACCTTGGTTTTTGGATACAAGTTAATTTAAGTCCTTACTCTCCCTATTTTCTTTATTCTTTTTAATCTTCTCATCAAACATAACATATGTTCAAAACACCAAGGTCTAAAATGAAAGATTATAAAACATAGGGATCAAAATGAAAATACCCCCAAAGTATTAGGACTTAAAGTGTATTTTCAAATTTTGATTTTTAGTGAGCCTCAATTTTTGAAAGTATTAAAATTTAATTGAAAATTAATGGAAAACCAAATTTCCATTAAAATAAGAATCAATCAAGCTTTCTCCCTCATGTAGTTTGTGAGAATTTTAATTTCTACAATTTTCTAGGAAGGAATATAGAAATAAGAAAAATTTTCTAACAAAAATAAATTTTAAGAATAACATATCATTTATTTCAAATGAAAGAAAATTATGAAACCATGGGCATTGTGGAAGCATGCCCAAATTATGCTACCTACTCAATTATTTATCTAACACTCAGTTTAATTTAAACGGTTATAGATAAGACATTTTTGTATGGGTTTAAATTTGATTCCTAATCTATAAAATCAAGTGTGAAATCCTTTCGCACATCTTAGTACATAAGGTCAATGACATAATCTTATGTCCATGTTTGGGATAAGTTTCATTTGAGTGACTTGTATTCATGAAAAGCTATTAGTTGCATGAATATAATATCTATATAAAAAAACTAGGACTACCTTATGGAATTTGCATATGAAAGACATCTCAGTCGTTTTTGTTACGATGTTCCTCGTACCATTGAATCGAACAATTTCCAACATCAAACTTATTCCGCCCATATTTTTTTATGCATAATAAATTAGCATCTATAACCTTATGATGCATTGGGTCATGTGGGTGCATCTTTCACATGTAATAGGCAAAATTCCAAATTACGTTTATCATATCGTTGTCAAGGTCTACTTTAATTAAGTTATATCTTATATGTTTCCATATGATGTTCAAGGCAAATAAAAAATTCACTGTCCATATTATTGAGCTCTAAAGTATAAGGCTGTGGGGTCTGAAGTGAAGAGGGGTGGAAAGATGTAGAGGTCAGATCATTAGCTTGTACACCAACAAGTATAAGGATAACCAAACCCATCATCACCACCTTAAATTTTCTCATAAATTTCTTACCCATAGATTTTATACCACTTCAGAAATTTTCGTTGTTTTGAAGTTAAATTCAAAACAATAATTAGGACTTAAAACCCTTACACCTTATATAAAGTTAAATGACTATAAAGAATGTAAATTATAAATTGATATATTCTTAAATATATATATATATATATATATATATATTCAAATAAATATTGTTTAAGAATTGTGACTTTTAGATGTACAAGAGCAATAGTTAGTTACCTTCTAGTTTAAGGAATACTTTTCTGTTAGAGCCATAAGGTTTTGTAATTACTTTTATGTTAACTTGTGATTTTTAGCAAAAGTCACATAATCCAATCCAATACAATCCAAGGTATTACACTTGGAGCCAGTCAGCCAGGTGACGATTGAACATATAAGGTCATTTTCATATTAGTTTTTAAGACTTTTTTATTTTATTTAATTGATTGTTTCCTCTTTTTTGTTGTTGAAAGTTTCATATGTTTTATGATCAAATTTTACCACATCTCTTCAAGGGATTAATTCAAGTGTGATTAAAATTTTAATAAATATCTATTTGATTATATATTTGGGAAAATTATAGTTTACCTTACTATGATTTGACACTATCACAATTTAGTCCATAAACTTTCAATTACTACATTTAACCCTTTAAGGTTTCAATTAAAATAATATCATTAACATTTTGTAAAAAACCTTAGGGAGTTCAAATTTAATTAGTGAAATAAGTTGTATAGAACTAGATTGTAATTGGGTCAAACCATAAGTAGTAAATTCTTTGTCCTCAAAAAAAAAAAAAAAAAAAAAAAAAAAAAAACTATTAATTTTGATGGAACCCTAACAATTTCATTTTAATCCAAACTTTACAGGTTCATGTCGACATCGAATCCAACTGGCTTGACCTACCCGCAAACAACGAATTGGTTTTTCTTTTTGGTCTTTCTCTATATATGTGTGAGAGTGTTTACCATTATTACTACTTGCAGGGAGGGGAGTGACTGAAGTGTATAGAGTCGCCACCAATCATTAGGATTTCATAAGGTGTGATTGGTCACCTATGTGTAACTGCTTTAACCTAAGCCAAAAATTGGAAAACTTACAACGAGAAAGACACAATCTACATCCCATTAACTAAATTCGAGGGTTACTTTACAAAGTGAGTTGGTATTAGGCACCTACCTCGCCTTGATCTAAGATCGATCTCCTAAAATATAGTGACCAATATAAATAAGTTTACCTAACCTTCATACATTAAATGAAAAAAAAAATTAAAAAAAAAACAATATACACACTACCGATTGCATAATCATAGATTGAAGCTAATAAGCAAAAGACTCAAAAGGGTTAGTCATGGCCTACGAGTTCACGACACCAATCATGCCGACCACCATGCCAACGTGCTTGCTGTGCGGGCCTTAAGCCCGTGACACAAGGCAAGCACACTAGACCGAATGCCAAGATATTTGACTCCTACTTTGAAAGAATAAAAGACTAAGGCAAGTCTGCTGGTGCAAGAATGAAACAGTGATGGCTAATGAATTTGATAAAACTGCAATACATTATCATTTAGAGCTTTACACTTTATATAGAAGAGCTTTAGACTAAAATATCTAATAACAGATTATAACAGAATAGGATTAGTTCCTCTAATCATGGAAACAGACTAATAAGCACACTTAACATGATTAACACGTGCTTTAACTTAATCTAAGATGCAAGCTGTAATCTGCTGTAACTGGTAGCTAAGCTGCAGGTCGTTTTATAATGCATGTGCTGAAAACGACTGTAGCTTAGTCCAGTATCTTCAACATCTCTCCTCAAGCTCAGGGGGACGAACAGTAGCCATGAGATTGCTGCGAAGAGCAAGAAATCGATGAGGTGGAAGGCTCTTGGTGAAGATGTCAGCAAGTTGATCAAGTGTAGAGACAAACTTGACAGCAAGATCCTTGCGAAGCACCCTTTCTCGAACAAAATGGAAGTCCATTTCAATGTGTTTTGTTCGAGCATGAAAGACTGGGTTGGAAGCAATGGCAAGTGCAAAGATGTTATCACACCAGAGAATTGGTGCTGCTGAGATGAAAACACCAAGGTCTTTGAGGAGTGTGCGAAACCAACAGAGCTCAGCTGATGCCAAAGCCAGAGCCCTGTATTCTGATTCAGTGGAAGACCTGGACACTGTGAGTTGCTTCTTTGCTGACCATGTGATAGGATTGGGACCAAGATAGACAAGAAGGCCAGAAGTAGATCTTTTGTCATCGGGATCACCTGCCTAGTCTGCATCTGTGAAGGCAGAGAGGGTCAAAGGGCCTGGTTTGAAGGAGATGCCCAGATGGAGAGTACCCTTGAGGTACCTGAGAATTCTCTTAGCTGCCATAAGATGAACTGAAGTGGGGGAGGCCATATATTGACAGACCTGATGCACTGCAAAGGACAGATCTGGTCTGGTGAATGTCAAGTAATGTAGTGCTCCAACTAGGCTTCTGTAAGCATGTGGATCATGGAGTTTGGTGCCATCATGGAGAGATAGACGAGTATTAGGTATGCAAGGAGTGGAGAAGGGTTTAGTGTGCAGCATTTGGTGTTTATGGAGAAGGGCAGTGGCATATTTGGCCTGGGACAGATGCAGACCAGTAGAGTCACGGGTCACCTGAATACCAAGGAAATAATTCAGGGGACCAAGGTCCTTGAGGTCAAAAACTGAACTGAGATGGTGAATAAGGTGGTCAAGAAAGGTTGGTGTATTGCTTGTCAAAACTATATCATCAACATACAATAGAAGATAAGCAATGGTAGTCTTGGTTCTGTAAATGAACAAGGAAGAATCTGCTGTGGAGGCAGCAAAACCAAATTGAAGAAGCTGACCAGTGAACCTTTCAAACCAGGCTCTAGGAGCTTGTTTGAGTCCATAGATGGACTTATGTAACTTGCACACATAGTGAGGATGCTGAGGATCAATATAGCCTTGTGGTTGAGACATATATACTTCTTCCTTGAGGATGCCATGAAGGAAGGCATTGCTAACATCAAGCTGTCTCAAAGGCCAGTTGAGAGAGACTGCTAGAGAGAGAACCATTCTGACAGTAGGTGGTTTGATGACAGGGCTGAAGGTCTCATCAAAATCCACACCTTGTTGTTGATGAAACCCTTTGGCCACCAACCTAGCCTTGTATCTTGCAATAGAACCATCACTATGAGTTTTGAGTTTATAAACCCATTTGCAGCCTACAACATTGTGATTAGGAGGTGGAGGAACTAATGACCATGTGGCTTGCTTAATGAGAGCATCATACTCATCTTTTATTGCCTGGCACCATTGGGAAAGCTGGGATGCTATTTTGAAGTTAGGAGGTTCTGTAAAAGCATAATCAAGATGAGCTGTGTAACATGGTTTAGGTTTGAAAATGCCATGTTTGGATCTTGTTTGCATAGGATGGGTGTTGGATAGGGTTGGTAGTAAGGGTGGAATGGGAGGGGCAGGGATGCTAGTATCTGCAGAATCTGGTGCAAGGGTGCTGGTATCTGCAGAATCTGGTGCAGGGATGTTGGTATGGGCAGGTTGAGTGTGAGGATTGGCAATTGGAGGTGTATGGGCAGCCAAATGGTCACTGATAACAAGTTGGAAATTAGAAGGGTGTATAGAGGTAGTGGAGGTGTCAATGAGAGACTGAGAAGGCAAATTTTGGTCAAATGGGATAGGACCAGTTGAGTTGGGACAAGAGGTGCAAGTATGTGTTGAGAGGAGGTGTGTGAACCAAGAATCTGGTGAATAGGAGTTTGGGATAGAGGGTTGGGAGGTAGTGTGCATATCTGGTTTAAGAGCTGGAAATTCAGTTTCATTGAACAACACATGTCTTGAGATGTATAACCTTTTGGAAAGGGGGTCTTGACATAAGTATCCTTTGGTGGTAGGGGGATAACCTAAAAAGATGCAAGGGATGGTTTTAGGTTGAAGTTTGTGGGTATTATAGGGGCTGAGTAAGGGAAAGCACTTGCAACCAAAGGTTTTGAGATAGGAAAAGTTGGGTTTGACATTGTGGAGTTGTTCCCAAGGGGATGACATGTGTAACAGTGGGGTAGGAAGTTTATTGATGAGGTGAGTGGCTGTTGCTAAGGCATAGGACCAATAGGACAAGGTCAGACCAGATTGGGACAGGAGAGCAAGAGTGCATTGGACAAGATGTCTATGCTTTCTCTCTGCAACTCTATTTTGCTGTGGAGTGTGGGGGGCATGTGAGATGATGGATAATACCAGTGTTGGCACAAAATGAATTGAATTCATTAGAGGTAAACTCTCTTCCACAGTCAGTTCTAAGAAAATGAATGGAGGACTGATGGTGCTTTTCTGCCATGAGTTTGAATTGTGTAAATGTGGAGAAAGCATCAGATTTGTGTTTAAGTAAGTACACCCAACAAAATTTAGTGTAGTCATCAACAAGAACAAGGTAAAATCTGAATCCATTAGAAGAATGTATAGGAGCTGGACCCCAAAGGTCAGCATGCAGTACATGTAATGGAAATTTGGATTTGGGAACAGAAATGGGAAAAGGGAGTTGATGCATCTTGCCTGCAAGGCAGTGCTTACAATGCAGTAAATGAGACTTGTTATTCAAAGGATTACATGTTTTTAAAGATGGAAAAACAGAATGTAAAATGGAAGCACTAGGATGGCCTAGTCTGGTATGCCAAAGCAGCCAGTTATTTGCAGCAGAAAGAAAAGTATGTAGTGCAGATTTTTGTGAGTTTGACTTGAAAATTCTGGAAGAATGAATTGGATAAACCCCATTTTCACTCATGCCCTGATAAAGAACTCTCCCCGTAGGTAAATCCTGAATCAATAGCTTGTTAGAGTCAAAATAACAACTACAATTGTTATGAAGACAGAGTTTGTGTACTGACAGCAGGTTACTAGCAATCCTAGGAACATGCAACACATTTCTAAGCTTGAATAGACTAAGTTTAGTATGGAGTTGAGTGTTACCTATATTTTGGATTGGCAAGTTTTGACCATTTCCCACAGAGACTTGTTCAGGTCCTTTGAAAGGTGTTGGCTGGTTGAGATTGTTTAGATCTGCTGTGATATGGTCTGAAGCACCAGAGTCAGTGAGCCAGGTTTCACCCGTGCCTTGAGTCATGTTGAGGTTGGATGCATTGGCCATTGCAGCAAGCTTAGTAGGTGGATTTTTGCCTTGGTAAGCAAAATCCATCCTATGATAGCAGTCAATGGCATAGTGTCCAAGTTTTCCACAGATTTGACATGTTGGCTTATTGTGCTCAGGTTTGTTGTAACCACTTGTGTTCTGACCATGAAAGCCAGATTGGTTCTGACTTTGTGAGCCTGGAGAATGATTCTGAGTGAACTGGTTTTGAGGATAGAAATGACCAGATCTACCATTGCCTCTGCCTCCTCTAGAATAGTGATTTCTTCCTCTGCCTCTATTGTAGTTAGAGCTGCCATTGGTCTGCCTATTTGTATTGGAGACAAACATAGCAAGTGAGGAGTTGAGCTCTGAGCTTTCATTAATAGAGAGCTCTTCTGTTTGAAGCAAAACAGAAAGTTTCTCAAAGGTCAAGGAATCATCTCTTGTCCTTATAGCTGAATTGAAAGAGGAATAGTCCTTGGGAAGGCCTTTGAGGACCATGTGCAGCATTTCCTCATCATCAATTTGAACACCTACTGCAGAGAGCTTGTCTCTTGCAGTCTTGACTCGTTGCATATAGGCACTGATAGAGTCAGAACCTTTCTTGACAGACTGCAGTTCCAACTTCAGGTTCAGTACATTTGCTCTAGCAGTACTTGTGAACCTTGTTTCCAAAGTGCTCCACACTTCTTGAGCAGAGTGTAATCCAACCACCATTGATAAAACTGGTGGTGATAGAGTTGAGTAGATGAGAGTAAGAAGAGCCTTATCTCTCTTCTTCCAAGAAAGGAAAGAAGGATTGACTCCT